>OZ025300.1:84929647-85397147 GCA_964019185.1 Maratus speculifer | reverse complement strand
TTATATTGTCGACCCATTTCCACAAATTATATAAACTGCCAAATTACTTATAAATTATACATATTGGCATAGTTTTTATTTTAAATAGCGAATTAACAAATAAATTAGTAAAAAATTCATAAAAACACGAATTAACGTCAAATTAAAAATCGCTTGATGACGTAACAAACTCACATAAAGTGTTTAATGTCAAATGAATACGACATTTACGATAAGCTATCATTAATATTTAATCTTATAACTTGGCGATGGTTTTTTGGTCGACGGAATAATCAAATAGTAAAAGTAATATCCTTATAACTCCAAAAATAATAATCATATTAACTACCAGTTTACAGCATCAAATTAAACGCGTCATTTCCAATTAAAATATATCTTTGGATTGAAATTTGAATGAAATACATGATCATGAAAATTCAAAGAGTATGGAAAATAGGATCACAAATATCTCGGCAACTAGTTATCCGATCGATTTCATTTTTTATACAAACTTTATTTATTTTTTTATTGTTTTTTATATTCACCCCTTAAAATGAAAAATTTATATGCCTTTCATCAGAATGAATGTTTCGAGAGCCCGAAAAATATAGTTCCGGATAATCGAGGTTGCTGGTATTAAATAGATTTCTTTTCATAAAAACATGCTAAGTACACACCGAATTTCAAGTCTCTATCACAATTTATTCGGGAGATAGAGCGTTTATAGACACACAGACAGACGGGTGGCAATTTTTTTTTGTTTCTAAAAATGTTTTTCAGAATATCCAGTGTCTGAAAGGTGTAAATCCGTCAAAAAAAATTTCGATTTTCAAAAGGATTGCAAGATTACAACTTATACAACTTATAATGGGTACATAAAATATTGTTAAAGAAAAGAAAATTATTTAAGAGAGTCCGGAATACATTTTAAAATAATTTTTATTTATTGAGTTAAAATTTTGAATTTTTTTGTGCTAGTTAGCCATAATATTTGTAAACAAAATCACATGAGATAACTTCTTATAATTTTATTTTAAAAATTTTAATTTAAAATTATTTAAAAAAATGGAGTAAATAAAAACCATTATAACTTGAAATATTTTTTGTAGAATTTCATTTTTTTTTTTTTTTCAAATAAATAAACAAAAGTATATGAGCTTTAATTTTGATTCAGAATTTTAAAAAAATTTTATTTAAAGAAAAATAACAAATATTTAAAGTAAAAATTTGAAAAAAAAAAAAGATGTAACTTATTTAAAAAATCATATTTTTAAATATTATTTTTTTCCCAAATGTTCTGAATCAAATTTAAAGTAAAACAGCTGAAAAAAGCATTTTTCAAGTTTGAACCAATTACCTTTAGCGGTTCTTGAGTTATAACAATTTAAAAAAGAAAAATTATGAAAAAAACCAATCATAAAGAAAAAGCATTTTCAAAAGACCTCGCACAGTGGGGCAAAAACCCAAAGAGCTGGCCAAAAGTCGAAAAATGAAGTTACGATTTAGGGAATTTCGATTGTACAGTTGGCTAGAATAATGTTCGGAGAGTCGGAATCTGTATTTAAAAAAAGATTTTTGCTTTGCTCTTACAAGCAGCATCATTTCAAAAATGATGCTTGAAGGAGTATCATTTAGAGCGAACAAAAACAGCAAAACAACGGTTCCTTTAAACGCGTGCTATTTTTTAAAATATTATCCGATTTTAATGATTTGAAATGGATTCACACTATAATATTATTTACTTTATTTGCATGTATTACAAAATTTATATTAAGCACGTAAAAATTAATAAATTCATTGTCATTTTTGATAAAAAATTTTAGATTTTTTTTTTTTTTTTTTTTTTTTTTTTTTTTTTTTTTTTTTTTTGCTTTTAAATATCAAAAAGTTTAAATGTTCCACAGTGTTCCGCAACGAAATTTAATGGAAATAATAACTTGGGCTATTGTCTAGTGATTCATAAAAAACCAGCTGCCTAGAACTGCCTTTCTGCATTTCATGCATATTTTAGTAAGCGCAAGTAAAAATGCCACTTTTTCGGCCGCCTCAAAAATTTTGAAATTGACTACTTTTCACATAATTTAGCTGATAAATATTTTTCAAATTTTTGAATTATTCAATTTTATAATAGTTTATTTCTTGTTATATTGTAAATAAGTACTATAATCATAAGATTACATTAATTTGATAAGTAAGCTTAGTAATGAAAAAATGAAAATAATTCTCTATTACTGATCCGGTAGAATAACATTTTTTTTTATCTTTATAGGTAGGAATTTTGTTTGTTCTATTATAATTAGAAGAATTATTTTGTCAATGGCTATATTTGCTAGATCAAACTACTGAGCGTATTTCATTAATGCGAGTAAAAATCATTATGAATATCACTTTCCTTATATCAGTAACTTTGGATTTGATTTGAAAGTGAGGATGCGATGGCACATCTATTCTGAGTACATTTAAACAAATATTTAGCTATGACATTATGTCTAATATATTTTTCTTTTCTTCCGTGCTACTAGATTGGTTTATTTTTGTCGTCCGATTATCTACACTAATGGGATATAGGACCAGGGGGGAATGCCCTTCGTGGGGGTCTTTCTAAGGAAACCTAACCCGTATTTACGCAAGGTTCGAAGAAAACCACGAAAACTCCGAACGGTTAGGCCGACAGCCGCGATTGGGTTCGAACCCAGCACCTGCCGTCTACCAGTTGAGAGGTCTGAACCGTGCTACTAGAATACATAAATATTGCGAATAATTCATGAATCGTCAATTTGAAAATATCGAGATCTTCATTTCACTGATTTTATCGGGCCAATTAAGATCCATTTTTCTTTTTCAAGAAATACGGAAACAACTGTCAATGAATGGGATTGCATTAAATACTAGCAGAATCAACTTATTTCGTTTAATACAATCATTGATACAGAAGAAAAAGTCGTTAAAAACGAATTAGTGTAATACTCAACGTTGCTATACCTAAGTTAGACAGCATCAAAAAGGCATCTTACCGATCTGACATTTTTTATTAAAAGTGGATTGAGATAATTTAGAATTTAGAATATCTAAGTTACATGCAAAGATGTTTAGAGAGGCCTTACACCTGGCAGACAACTGAATAGAAAAAATGAAAAGCTCGTACTCTGCATGAAAAGAAGAACACTGAAATTGCAAAATAAAATATGCAAAAAATATTTCGTTTACAATCAAGACTTCTCGTCGAGAAACTAAATCCCAGATTTGAAAGCACAAATGATGGAAATTCAATTCAACGATTCTTTGGAAACGCAACTATTTGTGTTTCTAAAAGAGCATATACGAAGATTTGATTAAACGTTTCTATGCCATAAGTAATTTCTTGTAGCCATGTTATTTATTTGATAAACTTCGAACATTTTCCCTTATAAATAGCTCGTAGATTTGAGCTGCACCCCTGGTTCCATATGCTTACTTCAGTAGATAAACTACTTATTAATGACAAAGAAATAACATTATCTTCATTATTGCCAATTTGTCAAATGCCATAAGATACTCAAGAATCATGCAACAAACTGATCAAAAGGCATCGAGAAGATTTATTGCAAAGATGCAGTAGCGAGGAAAAAAAATATTTTTACGTCTTTTAATGTCATCAGATTCTTTCCTTTCCAGTTTAGGTAAATTATCGTAGAAGAAATTAAAATAATTGATCCTAAGAGTAACAGGATCTTCCAATACCGCCAACAAGTTCCGCTAACTATTTTGACACCTTGACCTCTGAAGAATCTTGTTATTATACTACAGTTGATTCTAAAGGTTAATTTCTGAATATATTTTATTTTTTATTTTAATAATATAAAAATTAAATAGTCTAATGTTTTACTTTCCATTAACATACTTAAATTTCGTTTAAATACGTCTTGGTTTTTTGAAAAATCCCTTTTAAGTTTACCTCGAAATTTAAAATTTTATTTAAATTTTATTGTTTTTACTCTTAATCTGTAATTTTATTTATTTATTTATTTTTAAAATTTAACTTTTGAATCCTAATTAGCATCCTGAAAAGTTTACGAAATTGCATATAAATTGAATAACTTTCGAGACATTTAAATTTTTATTCCGCCATTTTTTTTTCAATTTTATTTTTGTATTCTTACTTAGCATCCTCAAAAACACATGTATATGAATTTTCGTACAATTTGAATAACATTTTCATATTTTGGCCAGCTTTTCGGGATTTTGCCCAACTGTGTGTCGTCTCCATAACAACCATTCTTGAAAGCTAGATTTTGTTAACACAAAAATTAATACTTTTTTGTTCTAATTCAGATGGAAACATTCTATAATAAACGTCATTTTAAGATTTTTTTAAGATCATTTTTAGATCAAGTAAAGTTAATCGGTAAAATTTGTCAATTATTTGCAAATGTATGCTAAATGTGTAATTTATTAAAAAACGCCCTCTGCTGGCAAAATGTAGAGCTATTTATTTGCCTCTCAAACAAATTCCTACCCTTTTACTATGTCATTCACAAAATTTCACAATTTTATGAACAATAGTTTCGTCTGTAGGCAACTTTGAAATAAGGTCGTTTATTTATGGAGACCATATATACACGATATAGTCAAAGGTGACCGGCCACTTGCAATTTTAGATATTTTGCTAAATATCTGTAAAAATATATAAAGAATTTTCCTGAAACTCCATCTAGGTGTGTAAATAGAATGGAACAGATCATATATTACCGAGAAGATATTTTCCCGAAATCTCATAGAGGACCGTCAACAAATTGAAAAAGAACGAATATCTTTTAGATAATCCTGTCAAAATTAATGTAGCAAAAGCGTTCAAACTGTAGATTATGATTAAGTGGCTTTTTGTAATAAACTTTGTTCATTTTTATGAAGATGGCAAGTATACTCGTAAAAAATTTAAAGTTTTCATAAAAACAGTCTCAAATTTTGTTAAATTTTTTGCTAATAATATGCAGAGTTCTTAATGTAAAAAAAGTTCTTTCCAGAAAATATGACAAAATGACACTGTACATAATAACCGTTTTCAGAATTTAAAAATAATAAAAATTGTAAGAAAAATGAACAGGTGTATTTAATAATTTTTCCCTGCGCATGCGTGAACGCTGTCAAAATTTCATTTGCATATTGCGAGTTAGATAAATGAATAAAGCAATTTTTGTGAAAACCTCAATAAAATAGTTCGAAAATTCTAAAAGTGATCGTCCATAGAATAAGTTCCAAATCCGTTGTTCTCAAAATGTAGGAAAAAATGAGGCGCTGTATCCTAATATAATAGTACGTGCCATATTGTGTATTTTATATTGACTTGACACAAATCAACGGATATATGGATACAGCCTCTCATCTTTTTGCTTCATTTTGTAAACAACGAATTCGGAGTTTATTCTAGCGACGATTGCTTTCAGAACTTTCAAACTATGTTTTTGAGACTTCGACAAAAGTTGTTCAATACATTTAGCAAACAAATTATGCAAATTATATTTTGATTGCATTCACGCATGCGCAGTAAAACATTATTTAGAAAATCTACTAATTTTTCAAACATTTTTTATATATTTTTTTAATTCTGATTGCAGTGTATTATGTACGTTGTTGTTTGTCATATTTTCTGAAAAGAACATTATTTTTTATTAAGAACTCTGCAAATTATAAGCAAAATTCTTGACAAAATTTGAGACTGTTTTTATAAAAACCTTAATTTTTCTACAAGTATACATATTATCCACATAAAAATGAACACAATTTATTACAATAAGCCATTTAATCATAATCTACAGTTTGAACGCTTTTGCTACGTAAGGTTTGTCAAGGTTATTCAAAAGATGTTCGTTCATTTTCAATTTGTTCACGGTCCCCTATGGAGTTTCGGGAAAAAAAATCTTCACGGGAATGTGTGACCTGTACTAATATGTTTACACAGTTAGAGTTTTAGGATCATTCCTCATGTAATTGTCTAGATATTTTAAATTCGTAATTAGCTGTCACCTTTGGTCATATAGTGTATACAGCATTACTTACGTACTCGTACACGTACTTTAAGTGCACATGCAATGAAAACAACATACATATAACATATATACATACAGTAGAACCCCAATAATTCGGATTAATTGGGACCAGACCCAATCCGGATTATCCGGAGAATAAGGAAAAACTAAAATAAATCATACTTACAGAAAATCACCTTTGTATTAAACATACTAAATATTTACTGACAATGTTTATTTTGCAATTACAAAATCTTCTGTTGTGCCAGTTTTGTATAACTTTTGCGGGCAGGGCCGTAGCCAAGGGGTGGCCAGGTCGGGCGAAGCCCGACCTGGAAAAAGTTTTGCCCGACCTAGCGCAAAACTCTACATTAAATTTCTAAAAAAAAGGAACGTTAAATGTATATTTTTCCACTTTTCAGCCAACCTAGAATGAAATTCGACATTCCGATGATTTCATCACTAAGTATTTCCTTTAAAAAAATTGTTATGTAATACAGCAATGAAATTGCCGTTTTTCTTTCATCCTGCCCAGGTTTTCCCTTCTTCCCTTAAATTTAGTTTTTAGACTGGAAATAGCAAAACAATTATCTCTATAAAGCTTTTTTCTTCCTCTCTTTAACAGACCTCTGCCAGACTTCTGCAGTGTTTTGCATTCCTCACTTTTTTGCTTTGAAGAAGTAATTGCCCCACACCGCTCCAAATTAAACAAAGCTGGAGCTTATATTCCTAAAGATTGCTTTCTTTGTACAGTTGTCACCATACGAAATTTATCGTTAGAAAGCCGTCCGAAACCAAAGGATTCTGAAATTACTGTGAACCAGTTTACTATATTGTTTTCTTAACTTGAATTCGTTATGCTTGGCCGTTAGTTGCTGTTACAATGTTACATGTAAGCTCATTACATGTAAACAATAAACAGCAAATGTCACGCATTAGAATTCTTCTCTCTTTTGTTATGTTTACTTACTTGCTTGCTTTGGGAAGAGAGGGTAGAGGTCTGCACGGGCCGAAATTTCCAGACCCGGGCCCGGCCCGAAAGTTAAAATTTCGGCCCGGGCCCGGCCCGGCCCGAACGAAAGAAATATTGGCCCGAGCCCGGCCCGGTCGGGAAAAAAGTTTAAAATTCGGCCCGAACCCGGCCCGGCCCGAGTGAATTTCTAGAGAACATTGATCTTTAATCTTATGGAAGAGTTCTGACCAAAAAAAAATTATATTAGGGCCGAATCCATGTCGATACAGGCAGGGGGGTTACCTTCATAGTCTCAGAAGTTCTTTGATTGAACATATGTTAAAATTCAGGAAAAAATAAAATTCTCGTAATTTTTGGTTTTCCCCAAAAAAATTTCTGGACTGAGATACAGGGTGCCAAAGATGGCATCCCGAACACCTTTTCCCGTTTGTGATTTTCGAAAAAAAGTTTAAAGTGCTCTATCTTTGAAACGATGCAAGATATTTCGTTGCAGTTTATTTTATTTTTAAGATAATATTTTTCTGCTTAAAAAGATATGCTCCATTTTGAAATATGTATTTAATTATTTTTACAGCAGCCCTCTAAAAAAATTTTTTTTTAATCAAAAATAATTTTTTTTCTCAAAAATGCCAATCTCAAAAATTTTGATTTTTTTACTGTTAGTCAATATCATTGAGTACTACCTTCACTGTAAAGGAGAACTTCCACTTTTGAGTTTAACAAGTTTTAGAATCATTTCAAGAATTTAGAGAATTTTACAGGAACTGCATGTCAAAAGTTTCAGTAAAAGTCTCTCAATTTTTGTTTATTTGTATTATATGTAGCCTATTATATATCCTAAACAAGTTAGAAATCACACGTCAAACATGGTAAATGAGGTGCATTCATATTATGACTAATTTTATACATATTTAGGTCTTAGTACAATAAGTATTACACTCTTTTGAAAACTGGCATGAATACAAAATTTATTATGTTTCTATATATTAAATTCAGTAATACGGAAGTAATATGAATCCATCTTAAAAAGAATGTAACCACCAGGGCAACCTAGAATCATTACCTATCATGAGATATGTTTGAATTAATTATGCGTGATAGGATTTAACAGGATGAATGAAATATTTATGAGTGTCTTTTTTTTTTCAAAGTGTTAATTTGACTTTCATAACATTTGACAATCTTTTTCACTTTTTTTTTTTTTGTTTAAGGTAACATTTTTCTGTTTGAAATGATATATTCAATTTTAAAAAATGTATTCATATTTTCTGATGCAGCCTTTTGATTTTTTTTTTTTTTTTTTTTTTTTTTTTAATTAAAAGAAATCAAAAATGCCAATCCTAATTTTTTTTTTTTTTTTTTTTTTTTTTTTTTTGCTGTTGATTAATACTTTTGAGTAGTTACTGCCTTCCTTATTTCAGAAAACTTCCACTTTTGATTTTGACAAGTTATCGAAACACATGTAAAATTTTGCCATATATTTTACCAGTTCCTGTATGACAATCACATACTGGTCTCAGGAAATCAAAATCTTAGTCTTGTTTGACATAGGATTTTATTTCTTAATAAGTATAAGAAACTGACAGCTTTAAAAATAGCTTACAAAAGAAAAAAAAAACATACACTAAAGTTTACAAAACATATTATTCCAGTGTACTCTGCTTACAACTGAAATTAGAAATTCATAGACTTTATAATTTATTGAACAGTATCTGTATCTTCCTTTGATATTTAGTGATGCTTTCCTGTTTAACTAATAGGGTCTGGGGCTTCCATAATCCTTAAAACATTGTGAATAGGAAGTGAACATTGGTGGTGCTGTTACTGTCTTGCAGGTGGAAATCTATATCCAACAGCCGATCCATGTGGGAGCAGAAAGTTAATGACAATTTCATAAACAACTGATATCATTTACCTTTGCAATCCACCACTCACAGTAATATACACAGGCAACAAAAATTCCTTCTTATACATTGTGAATCTGAATATTTTGCAGTTGTTTCAGAGATCTTGGTTGGACAAATGAAATTTTTTCTTGCTTGTTGTTCAAAGTTTGTGCAATATAGGTACTATGATATTAATAGATTAATATACCCATCACTATGATATTAATAGATGATTGTTCATTCTATTAAATTCTATCATACATAATTAAATATCCCATGATAGGCAATGATTCTAGGTTGCCCTGGTGATTACGTTCTTTTTAAGATGGATTCATATTACTTCTGTATTACTGAATTTAATATAAAGAAACATAATAAATTTTGTATTCATGCCAGTTTTCACAAGAGTGTAATACTTATTGCACCAAGATCTAAATATTTATAAAACTAGTCATAGTATGAATGCACCTCATTTACCATGTTTAATGTGTGATTTCTAACTTGTTGAGGATATGTAATAGGCTACATATGATACAAATAAACTAAAATTGAGACTTTTACAGGAACTTTTGACATGCAGTTCCTGTAAAATTCTCTAAATTCTTGAAATGATTCTAAAACTTGTTAAACTCAAAAGTGGAAGTTCTCCTTTACAGTGAAGGTAATACTCAATGATATTGACTAACAGTAAAAAAATCAAAATTTTTGAGATTGGCATTTTTGAGAAAAAAAATTTTTTTAATTAAAAAAAATTTTTTTAGAAGGCTGCTGTAAAAATAATTAAATACATATTTTAAAATAGTGTACATCTTTTTAAGCAGAAAAATATTATCTTTAAAATAAAATAAACTGCAACGAGATTTCTTGCATCCTTTCAGAGATAGAGCACTTTAAACTTTTTTTCAAAAATCGCAAACGGGAAAAGGTGCTTGGGATGCCATCTTTGGCACCCTGTATCTCGGTCCAGAAATTTTTTTGGGGAAAACAAAAAATTACGGGAATTTTATTTTTTCCTGAATTTTAACATATGTTCAATCAAAGAACTTCTGAGACTATGAAGGTAAGATTTTTTCTTTGGCTGCCTGAACTGACATGGACTATGCCTTAGTCTTTTTTTTTCCATGTATATAACCTCCATTTATGCAGAAGTGCTGTAGGCTGCGATATTTATGCTTTTAAATGAATCTTTGTTTGTTGTATGTAAATGTATTAGTTATCACTAGTATTATTGATCCATATTCCCTGTAATGGAGACAAAAAATCGAAAAAGCGGTATATGGTAAAATTTCCAAAGACGAAATCGCTTTGGAACGAAAAAAAATGCATTCCCTTCTTAACAGATGTAAATGTTTAATATATTTTTTTCTCCCGTATTGTTGTATTCATTTTGAATGTATGAACATTTTAAAAGAAACTTTCAGTTTTCAGTTAAAAAAAAAATTCCGTCATAATCATGTTTTTTTTTTTTTTTTTTTTTTTTTTTTTTGTGTGTGTGTGTGTGTGTGTGTGTGTGTGTTTATTTCTATTTTAAAACGCCTAGTAATCTACGATTCTTTAAAAAGGAATAAATTCTAATGTTTAATTGCAGAATAATGACGACTTAAAAGTATATGCTTTTTTTGCAGAAATTTTTGGACAAAGCCAAATATTACTGATTTATAAAATGTCGAGAAAAGGATTTTCACATAGGAAGATTCAATAGGAACTGATTATTTTGGTCCATGAAAACTAGGAAGAATGGAGTCAGTCTCGGCTTCATACGGAAAAAAAAGTTAGGTCCGGCCCGATACTTCAGCAAAAAAATTAAGGCCCGAGCCCAGCCCGGCCCGAAAAGATTAGTGACTAGGCCCGGCCCGAAAGGATTAGTGACTAGGCCCGGCCCGAAAGGATTAGTGACTAGGCCCGGCCCGAGTCTTCAGAAGTAAGGCCCGAGCCCGGCCCGGCCCGGCCCGGCCCGAATGCCATTATTGAAAATCGGCCCGAGCTCGGCCTGTGCAGACCTCTAAGAGAGGGTTCTTTTAAAAAGAGTCCGGGTACATCTGTGTTTTGCCCAACTTTAACTGAATTAGAGAAATCCTTTCTTTTCTTCATTTCGGCGGTTTATTGACAAAAAAAAAGGGGGAAAATTACAATAGTTCAGGAG
The DNA here is from genome assembly GCA_964019185.1 of Maratus speculifer. Taxonomy (NCBI): domain Eukaryota; kingdom Metazoa; phylum Arthropoda; class Arachnida; order Araneae; family Salticidae; genus Maratus; species Maratus speculifer. The sequence goes on along the minus strand of OZ025300.1, from coordinate 85,386,161 downwards.
ATAACGATGTAAATGCTAGTTGGTTAAAAGGCTCTCTATCCTGCAGTTAAACTGAGTTAAAACAGTTTTCCTTCCTGAACATGGAAAAGTCCTAATTAAAACACAGCACCCGCGAACATAAAATACGCCGACAAGTGACCGTAAGTAGTGGTCATGTCTGCCCGCACCTTTACCATCCGTAGTCTGAAACTGCGCTCTTTCCTCTGAAATATTCTTTAAAGTGAAAGATTATTTTCTAAATAAAGAGATACTGTGAAATGTTTTTTAAAAGTTAGTTTTAACAAAGGGACGATCTGGATCCAATTTGTCATCCCTGTGATTGTGCGGACATCGGCCCTCAGAGCCGAGCCGCCCCCGGAGTAAATAGCAACTCATGAATACAATAGCAACTCTGCGCACTATGCATCATATGCATAGTTAAGCCATTTTGAATTTCAATTGCTGTTCCGTCTTTGGTGATAGTGTATTTTAAAAAAAGTCTGTTTTCTTTTTAAACGTTATGTATTTATAGAAGATGAGTGTGCGCGAATGGATTATTTCAGCTGTAACTATAATTGTCTGCTCTTAAATCATGAGTAAGGCGCATTAATTATTTATTCTATGGATTTTATTTTATATTATTTTTTATTTTATTATCAATTTATTGTGGAATGTAAATATAGTGAACCATCATTTAATAAATTGTACCTAAAAGCATTATTAATATAAAATAAACGAACATAGAACATGCATATATTTAAATTATTTAATTAAAATAAAAATAATGTATTTATGTTAAAACATATATATATATATATATATTAAACTTTAATCTATATATTTTTTTTCTGTGCCTCTGAAAAAACTTTAAAAATTTTACTCTGGCTTTAGAAATTTCTCCTATTTTAAGTGAAAAGAAATCCCTAAAATTGCAATATATGCGTTTGATGAACTACATATAAAAGACTAAATAAACGGTCAAGTGCTCAAAGGGTTACTCGTGGATTTTTCTCGTGCTTAAAGGGTTCCGTAATTAAACATACGTATTATAAATCCCTTTTGGACGAGCGACTGGTGTGCGTGCCACTTAAAATGATCAGAATTTCTCATTTTTCTCACGAGTTATTATTTTTTTTTATCGTAAAGTTTACACCTCTTTTAATTGGAGCATTTTCGCAATTCAAGTACAGAAATTTTTCTGTTTTAAAAAATCGGAGATTAAAGATTAAAAATTAAACAAAATGATCTCGTTGCAAAGACGTTAACTGTATTTTAAAAGAAAATCGATGCTGAAAGAATAATAAGAAATTATTCAACGTAGGTTTAGTTAAAACATTCTAGAAAAGTGTGAATGAGTATACAATAAAAGTTCAAAGTGATAGGAAGCCTAAATAATTCCAAATATTGCTATTCTATATAACACTTTTTTTTTAAATCTTATTCTTATCTATTTATAAGAAACTTAAATCAGTACTGAGAATAAAAAGTAGTGCATATTTAAACTTTATTTGGTATTTTATAAAACTAAATTCAGCGTAATAACCTTTTCTTTTTCTAGTATAGCTAACACAAAACCCTTGTTCAATGCTTAAACTTGGCATTGTGTAGGAGCTTGTATAGAAAGTAACTCGCAAATTTTCAAAGCGGCTTTGGTTCGTGACGCGTTTTTCCAGATGCGTTTATAATTAACTTTTAAATAAACAAGAGTCGTAATGGGTGACTTACTCAATATAAACTAGTCGCGAACTCCATACTATTTATGAAAGGTTTGCATGCACGAGGAATTTTTTTTAAAAATAGACATTTTAATACCAAAAACTTCGTTACGTAGAGGCCGCTATATCCGTTTAGAAAACGCTTTGCATGAAACAAGGCAAATATTTAAATAAAATCTTGGTACTAAAATGGATCATTTTTTCCTTATGCGTATGAATCCTGATTTATATAATTAGAAAATATACTTATTTAATTAAAATTAAAGTATGAACTTTATTGCTTTTATACTGCGACTAATGCATTACACAAATATATTGTTAAAAGTTATTATCTGGGCTTTAGAAGCTGATGGTATGCAGAGTACGCCGCCACTCATTATTTATGTTCAAACCATCCCTGTTTTTAAGGGATAACCCTCTGACCGCCGAGCAAAAGGGCAAAATTGTAAAAAAAAAATTCTCTGCAATTATTTTAAATATTAATAAAAGAGAGATTTTCTATCATGGGATTTTTTTTTTGTTGCGTATATGCTTATAAGCCTTTAAAGTATCTTAGTACAATAACTTAATTTCTTAAATTGTATTATGTTTGTAGAATTATAGTAATTTAAATAAAGTTTCAACTGCAGTGAAACCTGCAGCCAAGTGAACGGATATATCGGGTCGCGGCAGAGGAAAGGTTAATATCTCGGCTATTTATCGACGAATTTTTTCAAAAATCATTATCAACAATGCTTTTATACTTCTGCTACGATAGGTCTCAATACCTGTGCTCAATGCCCTCAAATCTAAATTTTTGTGTAACAGAAAAATGTGCTTTTCTCAAAAACTACGATCTAGAGTAATCGTTAGAGTTTTCCTGCAAGATTTAATGTAACGACTATAACCACTAATTTTTTCATAATTTTAGTTTCAGTAGATTCGGAATTAGATGGGGGGGGGTTACATATTTTTCCACTATATTTTCGATTATATCTCTGAAAATATAATACCTAAAATTAAAAGAAATATATTTTTGAGTTCAACAGAACGAAAGTTTTCACAAGATACCCCACATGATAAACAAAGAAACGATTTTTTTTCTTCAAGTAACTTAATTAACACCCTACTCCACTCCTCTTAAATATATTTGTAAATGTTTAATAATCTGTCAATATGTGGGTTTTTATTACTTCCCCAATTTGAGCTTTTCGCGTTTTATAGTTTATGAGTAAAATGGCTGGACATACAGACACGGAAGACGAGAGTGATTTTATAATGATTCCGTTTTCCCTTTATAAATATGGAACCCTAAAAAAATGAAGAAATAATCTGCCATCCCTAAAAAAACTTTTGCCCTACCTGACAATATGGTCTAGCTACGGGCCTGTTTGCGGGCCGCGCAGTCACGCATCCGCTTGAGCATAGTTAGTTTGTTGGGTGTAATCCCCAAATGATGTTCAAAATAAGACATTAATTGTTGCAAATGAATTGTTGCTTCATTGTGGCTAATAACTTTTGGTTGATCATCATTGTTAATAGTTTTTTCGCCTGAATCATCTTCATTTTCAACTTCTGTAGTTGTACATAAAGGGATTATTTCATCATCTGTAAGTAAAACATAAACTTCATTATTTTTTGCTTCATTCAAATGCTAATGCCGGTGATATCAACATCTCAATAACCATCTTTTTAAAAAAAATCATGCTCACAAAATTTTCAGGTGTAGTTTCCTTTTCATTCTCGCCTATTATTTCTTCTGTTTCAAGCTTGCTTGTTATTCAAAAAATCACAATTTGTAGACCATAAATTCTTCCACGACTTTCGGAAGAGTACTTTCAGCAACATGCTTGCAGACTTTAAGTTATGCATTGTTATTTCTTTGGTAACATCAAGGAGTTTAAATGAAAAAGATAAAGGTATTCTTCCAAAAATATTTCTGAAAAGACCTTTTTATTCAGAATACGAAAATGAACTGAATTAATGTTATCGAAATTTTGCCGATCAGTTCTCAAACTTTGAAAAAAAAAAAATTGACCAGATTGATCCGGATTATGCGGAGATCCGAATTAACGGGGTCCGAATTTGCGAGGTTCTATTCTACTTACAAACAAAAATACTTAAAATAAATGAAACATACCGAACTTTTTTTTAAATAAATAAAATAAAAGCAACCACCCTTATGAAAATCAAAAATCTATATTAAACCTAATTTAACAAATGCATATTGAGAAACTTTCCATAATACAAGAATCCTATTACATTTTATAATAATTATTCTTTAACAAACAAAATTTTTAGTGACAAAACATTCTTTTTCCCGAAAAAAAAAAATAGAAACATTTTTTTAAGGCTTGACATTTAATGCAGAGAGTACTGAATAACTGAATCTTGGAAACCCTATGTTCTACTGTATTCCCATTCAATACTTTCTGTTCTCATAATAGCCAAATATTTGCTTGACAAAATCTAATAATAGTTTACTTATCATCTGACGCCAAAGAAAAGATAAATTAATTCTTCCAAAGGCTTTCTTTCCTTCGTCAAACATTTACTTCTGCAGTAAACGGAGCCTGCCAACATTTAATGTTTCTCATAAATAGAGATTTTTATTGGAAATGTTTTCCGGCTGTTTTCTCATCCATTTTGTATGAACTTGGTTTTAAAAATAATGAGCTCGTGAAATTTATCCTAGTCTCGTACTTATGTACAATGTTCAATATCAATGCTTTATATTATAAAGTAAAAACATGTACCACTTACATCATATCACCGACATCAAAAATTTAAGTAATATTTCACTTATTTCTTAAGTTTAATTACTTTTAACCATTGTATACATCGCATAACTTTAATTTTTACACTGCCAAATGCAGAAAAAACTTTTAACCCCTTGAGGGGCTGCGGTATATCTATGAAATCACTTAATTTTGATTCCCAAGCGCCAAACTGACACCGGAATTTTGATTAAAAACTTTTTCGCTTTACTCATTGCGTGAAAAATAGCTTTTTCTTATTTATAAATAAACTTATTTTTAAATTCCGGTGTCAGTCATTAATTTCACTATTTAAGCAATGAATGTGCTCTGCTCCACAATAGGTTAAGGCCCCACACTAGACACAGAAAAAGACCCGGATGATAATGTAAAGTCTATAGAGGCGTTCTTTTCAAATATCTCACTTAAATTTTAATATTTTTACATGATTCTTTCTGCATAGGATAGCTGAGGACGTTCTACAACCGGTCTAGTTTTTGCTTTTTCGATTTTGCTTATATATTTTTTATATTATGATAATTTCAATTTCAGAACCGGTTTAACCCGGTTTTGAAATTTAAAGTACTTTTGTTTGTTTGTTTGTTTTAATCTGAAACCAAAATTGAAAAAGTAAAAACTAGGCCGGTTGTAGATCATCCCCAGCTATCCTATGCAAAAAATATCATGTAAAAATATTAAAATTTGAGCGAGATATTTGAAAAGAACGCCCCCATAGACTTTACATTATCATCCGGGACTTTTTCTGTGCCTACTGTGGGGCCTTAAAATGCAATTTGTTTGAAAACAATAGCTCAATTCATTATTTTTTTATGATTTTTAAAGTAATTTTCAAGTGTATTTTTTCTCTCTCTCTCTCTATCGCGTACAATTAGAATGTGGAATAGTAATACACTAGCACTTAAAACAGTTATTAAGTGGTTCAGAATTTGTTGCTTCTTAATATTCCAAAACGAAATTAACACACCATCAGTTTTGGAATCTTCCACAGAAGCGCAGTTAAAAACTACTATTTACATAAATGCCCGCATATCTCATCAAATATTCTATATATTGATAGTTTAATTGCCAGTTTCTGCTGTTTGTCAGGATTGCGGAAACTTGTGTCAAATATTAATAAAATCTTTGTTTGCTATTAAAAAAAAAATTTCGCATTTTTCACAAACACAATACCAGGGTTTTCGCTGATGGCTTTTGACCAACATTAGTGATTTGGCGAATAAGAAGTGAAAAACAGTAGCCAAATAAACTAGCCAGTTGTGTAATTCCAAAACTTTCTTCTATCTTATACATGTTAATAATTCCTGAAAGTTACAGCATAGCAGTGCCACCGGTTAAGTGGTTTAAATCAAAATCTAGTCAAAAACAAATTATGTCAACTTATATCTGAATCTGAAGTTTGATGAAAGTCTATGCATTAGTTTTTGATAAAGAGTTATAGCAAAATCTTTTAATAAAATCTGTATAACAGCGCCGCATGTTGGGTGATGTACACCAATTAATCATGATCTTTTTTTTTTTTTTTTTTTTTTTTTTTTTTTTTTTTTGAAAGAGATATTAACTGGATCTTAAACTTGATGGAAATCCATGAATTAGTTCTTTAGATACATTTATTGCGAAATCGTGAAAAAATGCAGCTCAGGGTTTAATGAAAAAATTAATAACTCAAACAAATTGAAATACAATTATCAAACAAATTGCATTTAAAAGCACATTTTCTTTCCTAAACGATGACGTAAAAATTGAAAATATGCGATGTTTAGAAGTTTAAAAATTTGCAGTACCGAAAATTGCAAAACTGAAATTTCATTTAAAATTTCATATTGCTATTCGCAGAAGGACGTATGCATTACGCACAGATATGTTTGTACTTTCTAATACACATAGGGTATATAAGTATATATAGGACATATAAATATATAAGAAATTGAATGAATTCAGAAAAGAAAAAACATTATCACCTCTTTATTTTGTTTTTAAGAAAAATAATCAATCCTTTAGGAGGAATATGACTCTATAAATAATAATCTCTTCGAGATATTTCATCTTTTTTTTAACTTTAACTGTAAACATGTATTGCTTAAAAAAAAAAAAAAAAAAAAAAAAAAAAATAGAGGAAAATAATTTTTTAAATATAGAATTTATTTGTAAGTCTTAAATTTTAGCCTTTCAACAAATCATATTCTAAATTGTCGCTGTAATTTGTTAAATTACATTTTTTTTTCTTTTTTTAATCTGTGACTGGATTAAGATTTCAAGAATAGGAAGCATAATAAAGATTTAATAAATTAAAACAGCAACCTTTTGCTGTGAAAAGCGCTAAGAATATTTAAAAGGAAACCAAACTGTCGATCTTGCTACAAGCAAACGAAATGAGTTAGATGTTCTTCCTTATTTACATGATGTATTTTCATGACACGATCACCCTATTCTTTCATACGCATATGATATGATATGTCAAGGATATACGTGATGTTTGTGTTAAACCTTAGCTCTTTTTACTTTCTTCTAACTTTGCAAAAAAGTATTAGATTCGTGAAAAAATCGATTTTCCATGGATTTATATGTTTTAGAAGGTTCTACAACGATTTGATGGTTTTTATAAAACGTATTTCTGTGAGACTGTCTATCATTCTGTAATTTTGTGAGTCTGTATGTGACAAAAATCTTGTGGGCGCTCTATCTCAAGAACTAATGCATGGAATTTCACAAAACTTTAGATTCAGTTAGATCTTGATATAAACTGGAGCTGATTAGTTTTTGGTGCATATCCATCAACAGGTGGCGCTGCTAAGCAGCCTTATTGACAATTTTCACAATAGGTCACGAGAATCTTGAGAATAGTTACTTTAGCAAGGCTTTATATAGCACGGATTATCATAAAACTTTAGATTCGGTTAGTTCTTCATATAATTTGGTGCTGACTACATTTTGATGTAAATCACTCAACAGGTGGTGCTGCCATGCTGCATTATTCATGATTATAGCAATAGCTCTATCTCAAAAAATAATGAACGGAATTTAATAAAAATTCACATTCATTTGGTACCTGGTAAAAATTGATCCTTGAATAATTCAATTGTTCGAAAGTTTATTTTATTAATATTTTACTCAACTCAAAATTAAATACGCATCTCTCATTTTAAACAGTTTATTCTGATGAGTAAACTCAACTCAGGTTCTTTCAATTATTAATAATTTAACAAAACACAACTCCAATAAAAACCGTAACATTTTTACACATATTCTCATAAAAAACATTCTAATCAAGCTCAAAAACAAAAAGAATATTGTTTCACACAGCTTAGGTAAAAGCTGAAGAAATAAAACAGATAATGTATTTATCACAAATTATCGTTTGCACAGAAAACTTTTTACATTTTGAAATAATTAGGTATATCTTGGTTGCTAGGTGACAAAGCCAGTAGAAAATTAAATAGCATTTTATCAAACATACCGCCCCTCTTGGAACCTTTGAGGGGGGTTTCAAACTAAAACACTGCAATTACAACCATTGTAAAAAATATAAATAACAATACAATTAAACACAATATAAATGAGTCACAGTTAAGTTAAATTTAAGCAAATATTTAAAAAATTTTACATAATACATAATACATAAAGAAATTTTACAATAATGTACACTTTCTTATAAAAACTGAATTACTTTTCAAGAGGTAATACAGCAATTTTGGATACTGCTCTTTTATATATTCCATTTGGGGTTTTTATATTCACAACTCTTACTCTATTATCATTACCAAAAAATACTTCTACAATTCTCCCTAATAACCATTTAGACACTGGAAGATCATCTTCCTTTATTACAACCATATCTCCTATTTTGAGGTTGTTTTTTGATATCATCCACTTATGCCTTTGCTGCAATGTACTTAAATAACTATTTTTCCACTTTTTCCAGATGGTCTGAACCAATTTAATGGTCTTTTGCCATAAGTTAAGTCTATTATCTTCAATATTACTCAGGTCAGATTCAGCAATGGCATAAGTGGGCGACCAATAAGAAAATGTCCCGGGGTCAAGACCTCCAAGTCATCAATATCTGTACTCAAGGGAGTAAGTGGGCGTGAATTTAAGATACCTTCAATTTGGACAATTATAGTTAACATTTCTTCATAAGTTAATTTAGAGTTGCCCACAACACGTTTAAAGTGATACTTAACGGACTTGACTCCCGATTCCCATAAATCTCCAAAATTTGGAGCTCTAGGGGGAATAAATTCCCAAGCAATACCTTCAGATATCAAGTAATTAGTAAGGTTCTGGTCTGGTTTGTTTACCAATTCATGCAACCTTTTAAGCTCTACATTAGTCTTCACAAAATTGCCTGCATTATCACTGAAAATTTTTCGAGGTTTGCCTCGTCTGGCAAAAAACCTCTTTAATGTGGCAATAAAAGCCTCAGACGTTAAATCAGTAACTAATTCCAAATGCACTGCCTTTGTTACCATACAAATAAAAATATAAATATAAACTTTATGATAAATACCTTTACGTTGACCTCTATATCTAATCAAAAATGGACCACAGAAATCAGTTCCTGTGCAATTAAAAACAAAGTCTACATTTATTCTTTCTTTTGGGAGCTCGCCCATAATTTGCTCTAACAATTTAGGTTTGGCCCTAAAGCATGTAATACATTTATGTACAATTTTTCTGCAAATAGCTCTACCGTTTAAAGGCCAAAATTCTCTTCGAACACAATAAAGTAAATTTTGTGGTCCTATATGTAGATATTTTTTGTGATAAAACTCGATAATTAATTCTGTTAATTTGTGTTTAGAGGGCAGTACAATTGGGTGTTTTTGGGCATAATTTACCGTGCTATTTTGGAGACGACCTCCAACTCTGATTAAATTATTTTTATCCAAGAAAGGATTTAATGAAAGTAATCTACTATTTTTTGGTAACTCCTTATCCTTAGATAACAATGTGAATTCAGAACTGAACTCTTTTTCTTGAACAGATTTTATGATAAACTGCTCAGCTTTCTTCAATTCGGCAGATGTTAGCTTACCTGAATACCTTTCTTTTGGCTTCTTGACATTCTGAATGAACCTGAAAACATAGCTAAGAATTCTTATTAATTTAGCATAATTATTACTCAATTGCAAAAAATAGTCAATAAAAGATGAACAGTCTGATATTAAAAGTGAAGTCTCTGAAAAAGTCTTTTTAAGTTCACTTCTGTATAGATCCTTATCATTTTGCTCAAGTTCGACAGTATTTAAAGAAGGTTCAGTTTGTTGTGTTAGGAATAGTGGACCCTTCCACCATAAGTTATTCTGGAGAAGTTTGTCTGGATCTACACTTCGTGACACAAGATCAGCAGGATTATCAGAAGAAGCCACATGTCCCCAATGACTGATATCAGAAAGATTCTGAATCGTATCCACACGTGATGACACAAAGGTTTTTAAGTCACACGGCTGTTTTCGAATCCAACATAATACAATAGTACTATCTGGATAATAGTAAACAGATTCTTTAGGAACTTTTAAGGTTTTGGCAACCTTATTCATCAATTTGGCTAATAAAACTGCACCACAGAGCTCCAAGCGAGGAATAGTGATTGTTTTGATTGGTGCAACTCGACTTTTTGCAAAGCAACTGAGAAATTTGCTCTCCTGAAGACTTTGAAGACACAGCATACAATGCCACACCGTAGGCTTTCTCCGAAGCATCTGAAAAGCCACAAATTTTAATTTGCACTGGATTATTTGTAAAAATGTATCTAACAGCACTTATATTATTGATGGCTCTTAATGATTCTAAAAACTGAAACCAATCATCAAGCTCAGCTGTAGGGAGATTTTCATCCCAATCAATTTGCAGTCTCCACAGTCTTTGTAGGAAAATTTTTGCTTTCGTCACAACTGGTCCAAGTAGACCCAAGGGGTCGAAAATGCGAGCAATATTTGACAGCACACTTCTTTTAGTTACCTTGGTTTGCTCACTGAATGATACACTAAAAGTAAAAGTATCATCATTGGCATTCCAGCAAAGTCCTAGTGCCTTAGTATCACTCATATTTTCAAAAGTGTAATTCTCATTTTTAAAGGCTGGCTCTATTAATTCTGGATGGTTACTAAACCATTTATGTAAGTTCATGCTGCACGTATTTAATAGTTGAATGAGCTCAATTTGCAGTCTCTTAGCCGATTTTAGGTCAGCTGCTCCAGTCAGGACATCGTCCATATAAAAGTCTGATTGTACCACACCAGAAGCATACGGAAATTGAGATTCACCATCTATACCAAGCTGTTTAAGGCAGCGCATGGCTAAATAAGGGGCACTAGTTGTGCTATATGTGACTGTACATAGTCTGTAATATTTCATCTCACCATTTACAAAATCTTTCCAAACTATGCGCTGTAAATCACGTTGACTTTTATCGATAAGTATCATGCGATACATCATTTTTACACCTGCTGTAAATGCATAGCGGTGTGTATGAAATCTAAGTATTATGCTAAACAAATCATCTTGAATGACACCTCCATTCAGCTGTATGGAATTTAGGGATTCTCCTGATGAATGCGAACCATTGCATGTGAACCATTAAAGACAACTCTCAATTTTGTAGAACTTTTATCTGGGCGATAAACAGCATGATGAGGTAGATAATTCGCATGTATTGACTCATCTGGTTTCTCTACTTCCTCCATATGGCCTAACTCTCTATACTCCGCCATAAATGCGCAATGTAACTCTAAAAGATTTGGATTTTTGACTAGCCTATTCCAAAGTGAATTTAATTTATTTTCCGCAAATTGCTTTGATTCTCCCAAAGAACTAGGATCTTTTTTCAACGGCATTTGTACTATGAATTTGCCCGTTATATCTCTCTGATGTGTGTTTATAAAGTGGGTGTCGCATGCTAATTCTACTGTATTTCTCAATGGTGTACTTTCTTCTACTCTTTCAATTTCCCAAAATTTTTTCATTTCGAAATTTAAATCTGTTTCAGTAATTAACCCACAATGTATTTGTTCCTGATCGTTACAATCGTAAACACTCCCACTTACTATGCAACCGAACACCTTATTTTGCAGTATTAATTTAGAATTTGGTAACTTCATACAACCCACCTTTATCAATTCTAGAAATACTTCAGCTCCTAGCAAAAGATCTATTTTTCCTGGTCTATTAAATTCAGGATCAGCAAGAATAATAGATTCTGGAATTCCTAGCTCTGAAATATTAATATATTTCGAGGGCATAATTTGCGAAATCTTTGGTATGATAAGGAAATCTAACTCCCGACTATGATCTCCCGAATTATTACTGATCAAGGCAGTAGTTTTATTTTTTACCGCTACAGAGGCTCCACTTAAACACGATACCGAAATATTACTTTTTTCTTTTCGAATTCCTAATCTTTCAACTAACTGCAATGTTAAAAAATTGCCCATTGAACCATTGTCCAATAAAGCACGCACCGGAACTTTTTTTCCGAATTTATCTCTCATATAAACAATAGCAGTGGAAAGAAGAACTGTTTTAACATTATTCGATCTCACATTTGAAGTACCAGTGAAATTTTGAATTTGGTTATTTAACTCAAATGGTATGGCGTCAGCATTTAATGTGGGTTTACTTTCATTCGTTGACAATGCATTTGGCACTTCCTTATCACTATAATTTTTTGTGTTTCCCACCGCATTGGAATTTCTCTCACGCCTATCAAAACAAAGAAGTATATTGTGGCGTTTATGGCATTTTGAACACGAGAATGATGAGTTACATTTTTTGACGCAGTGGAATTCTGAAAGACAGTTAAAGCACATATTGTTTTTTTTAACAAATTCTACTCTTTCCTGTACATTAAATTTTTGAAATTTGGGACATTTAAAAACACTCTGATTTTCCTGGTTACATACAACACATTTGCGCATATTTTTCTCATTTAAACTCGTAACCATGGATGTTACTTTTGAAAAGCTATGCTTTGTTTGGCTTTCGTTTTGAAAATTTCGCTTTGTATTTACTTGTTTGGACGCACTTAGTGTACGCGCGTGGTCTCTTCAAGAATTCTAGCAATTCAGTTAAACTCGGTAAATTATCCCGCTTAAGATGTCTTTCCCACCACATTTTTGTATTTACATCTAATTTTTGAGCCAAAATATAAGCAAACATAGTAGTAGAAAACCCCTCAACTTTTTGTTCTAAAATCTCTAACGACCTAATACATTCATTTGTTATATCTATTAGATTTAATAATGCTGCTGGGGACTCATTCTGAATAACAGGAATATTTAAAAAACGTTTTAAATGCGCGTAAACTTGTTCTCTCGAATTTGAAAACCATTCTTCCAAAAGCGACCATGCAACTTCATAATTAGAATCCACGATTGAAATAGACTGGATTATACGAAAGGCATCACCTCTCAATGAAGAATTCAAATATTGTAATTTCATTGCCCCTGACAAATTTGAATTTTCATGTACAGTAGCCTTAAATATATCCTTAAAGGAAAGCCACTCATGCAAATTACCCGTAAATACAGGAAGAGTTAACTTTGGCAATTTAATGTTATTATCAGCCTTTGTGGCGTTTTCTAAATTAACAGTTTGCAATTTCATTTTTGATAACTTTTTTGTAAGTTCAAATTCCATTATTTCTAAAATTTTATTAATTTCTTCGTTTTCCTTAATAAAATCCTCAATTTCATCTTCTTTACTTATCTTATAAATAGACTCAAATAACTCAGCAAAGTTTTGCTCTAATTTATTCCGTTTCTCCTTTATGAGAATTAATTCATTTAATTCTAGCTCAGAATTCGATAATTTTTCTTTTAGTTTTGTTAAATTGGTTTTGAAAATTTTCTTTTTTGCTTTTAATTCTTTCATACTCATTTTTAATGAATAAAAATTAAATGGGTGCACTTACCCCTCTTGAATCTTTATAATATTATCTCTAACATCGAAGAAATAGCAAAACAGCACAAAATATTCACCAGTTATCCTTCAGTCATTGACGTAGAATAACAACTCGCTGATTTTTCTCCGTATAAGACGGACCATATGAAGATTTCAATTTGTTCGAAAGTTTATTTTATTAATATTTTACTCAACTCAAAATTAAATACGCATCTCTCATTTTAAACAGTTTATTCTGATGAGTAAACTCAACTCAGGTTCTTTCGAACATTAATAATTTAACAAAACACAACTCCAATAAAAACCGTAACATTTTTACACATATTCTCATAAAAAACATTCTAATCAAACTCAAAAACAAAAAGAATATTGTTTCACACAGCTTAGGTAAAAGCTGAAGAAATAAAACAGATAATGTATTTATCACAAATTATCGTTTGCACAGAACACTTTTTACATTTTGAAATAATTAGGTATATCTTGGTTGCTAGGTGACAAAGCCAGTAGAAAATTAAATAGCATTTTATCAAACAATCCTAGTTAGCTTTTGGTGAATATCTCCCTACAGGTGGCGCTTTTATGCAGTATTTTTTGATTCGGATTTTTATACGGATTTTCATCAGATTTCAGATTCAGTTCGAAGTTGGTATAAATTGTTGTTAACTAGATTTTGGTGTAAATCAGATAATCGGCGGCACTGCTATGCTGCATTTTTCATAAAGTATTGACATACATAAGACAGAAGGAAGTTTTGGAATTTCCAGGTCTGACCAGTTTAAAGTTGTAATTGTTACCTTTAGCCCAAAAATTATTTGCAACCATTTTCAAAAATTCTGGATTTTTTTTTTTTTTTTTTTTTTTTTTTTTTTTTCTTCTTCTTCTTCTTCGTACATTTGCGAATTGGTGGAGTAATAAACTTATTAATTTTGCAAGTTTTTTATCGGGAAAAAGTCAGAATAAAAGTACCATCTGTTGTGCGATTTACACCAAAACGTTATTAGCAATAATATTTATCAGGATGAACCTGAATCTGAAGTTTGATAAAAAAAAAAAATTCGTGCATTAGTTCTTGAGATAGAGCTATTGCAGGAATAGGGAAAAATTCAGTACCGTAGTGCCACTTACTGGGCGATTGATACCAAAACAGAAACAGAAACACTTTATATCAAATATTAACACAATCCGAAGTTTGATGATGATAATTCGTGCATTAATTCTTGAGATAGAGCTATTGCAGAAATCGTGAAAAAAAAAAAAAAAAAAAAAGCATAACAGTGCTACCTGTTAAACGATTTAGATCAAAATGGAACAGGCATCCTTTAATGTCAGGGAATACCTAAATATAATTTTTTATTAAATTCCGTGCCTTAGTTCATGTGATAGCGCACCCACAAAATTTATGCCACATACAGACAGACACAGTCACAGACTCATAAAACCACAGACTCACAAACAGGTATTTTGTTAAAACATTTTTTTTCTTGGAAAGGGGGATCTCTGACCCGTAAAACCAGTAAATCCTTCAAAAACCGGAATTCGGAGATTTTCAGGAATCCAATTCTTTATTCTTGTAAAGACAGAAGAAAGTAATAAAACCTTTAAAAATCATGACATAGGATTAGGTTTGGAGAATTGGATAATTTTACCATCCCACACAATCCACCCTTCTGATGTGGTCACAAATGTACTGTGCATGTAGCTTAAAAAAAGTGATTTTTCGTACAACTGTACTTATGAAACTTTTTGTGTTATCAACACGCACCTGTGACAGACGTATTAGTGAAATAAAAGGCAAAAGCAAATTTTGCTAGACGCGTCACTTTTCTTACAGGTGAGCGATGTGTGAAATATGTTGAACACGTGTATAAATTTAAAACAAAAATTGTAATATTAACATATCGAGTCAAATGACAGGCTTATAAAAAAAAAGTTATTTGATTTATTTATCAGAATTCATCATATATAAGAAACGCAAAATATTTTACCTACTATCATTGATTTCCAGTTACATCTCCATAATTTTATAACATGTTTTCCTAAAAAAAAGTTCTTGTACGTTTATTTCAATATTAATAATATATTTTCAATTTTAAAACCACAAAATTGGGAATAAATAAGCAATAAATCAAACGCGCAGCTTGACGCCATTAAAAAAGCTTCTTAAAATATGTAAAGGTCGCGTTACAACAAGCAGCGAACTGCGTAGAGGTTCTTCCTTATTTACATAATGTTTTTTTATGGCACGATCACCCGATTCTTTTATGTGCATGTGATGGCATAGTAGATGTCAAGGATATGCACGATATTTGCTTTATGTGTGTAATTCTATTTTTTATTATGTAGTATAATATATGCCTAATAAGAGTCGTAATTGCTATCTTTAGTCAATAAAAAATATTTTAAACTACTTGTTTTCAAAATTTCTGCAATCACTTCTTGTCATACCCATTTATTAGGTGTGTCCGTAATTGTATAAAAACGTAGCACACTATAGTCGTTGTAGGCCCGTCCGCCTGTCCGCATAGAACAGCACAAAATCTACTCAACCGTGAGATTTGAGATTTAATATGTATAATCGTTGTAGAATTTTGTCAAGTCATTTCAAATTTTATGAAAATCTAAAAAGATATTCGTGAAAGTTTTTTATTTTTATTAAATCCTCTCGTACGTAATTAATTCATTAATATCACATGGTAGGAAATGATTATAGGTTGCAATGATGATGGAGTCTTATTTAAAAGCTAGAGTTATATTTTTTCCTTATTATTAGATTTGTTATATACATATATTGGATTTGATATATATTTGATATAAATTTGGTATTCGTGCATTTTTGCATTTAAGTGTATAAAAACTATTGCACAAAGATTTGAATATTTTTGAAATTACATGTAGTACGAACGCATTTTATTTGCCACCATTTCAGTTCAATTTCGAATTTATTTGTAATTTTTTTTACATTTTTTTCTTTATTATTTTTATTTTTTTACATTATTTTACACTTTTTTTATATACAATGGGAAATATATAATTAATTCATATAAAGATATTTAAATTTTTTGCTAAAACGATCTGAAATTATACTGTGATTATAAATACAAAAGGTCAAATTAAAATAATAATAATAATAATAATAATAATAATACATGAAATTTGTTGAAACTATCGATTTGGTGCTCCTGCATAAATTTAAAACAGAAATAATATTTATGACATATAGAGTCAAATGACTCACTTAAAAAAATATATATGTATATTTGATTTATTAATCAGAATTCATCATATTTAAGAAACGCAAAATATTTTACCTACTATCATTAATTTCCAGATATATCTCCATAATTTTACAACATGTTTTCCTAAAAAAAAAAAATCAAATGCGCAGCTTGACGCCATTGAAAAAGCCTCTTAAAATATGTAAAGGTCGGCGTTACAACAAGCAGCGAACTGCGTATAGAGGTTCATTCTTATTTACATAATGTGTTTTTACGGCACGATCACCTGATTCTTTTATGTGCATGTGATGGCATAGTAGATGTCAAGGATATGCACTTTATGTGTGTAATTCTATTTTTTATTATGTAGTATAATATATGCCTAATAAGAGTCGTAATTGCTATCTTTAGTCAATAAAAAATATTTTAAACTACTTGTTTTCAAAATTTCTGCTATCACTTCTTGGCATACTCATTTATTAGGTGTGTCCGTAATTGTATAAAAAAAAAGTAGCACCCTACAGTCGTTGTAGGCCCGTCCGCCTGTCCGCATAGAACAGCGCAAAATCTACTCAACCGTGAGATTTGAGATTTAATATGTATAATCGTTGCAGAATTTTGTCAAGCCATTTCAAATTTTATGGAAATCAAATGAAAATCTAAAAAGATGTTCGTGAAAGTTTTTTCTTTTTATTAAATCCTATCGTTCGTAATTAGTTCATTAATATCACATGGTAGGAAATGATTCTAGGTTCGCATGATGTGGGAGTCCTATTTAAAAGCTAGAGTTATATTATTTCCTTATTATTGGATTTGATATATATAACCGTAATACATTTGGTATTCGTGCATTTTTGAATAAGTGTACAAAAACTATTACACACAGATCTCAATATTTTTAAAATTGCATGTAGTACGAACGCATCTCATTTGCCACAACTTGAGTTCAATTTCGAATTTGTTTGTACATTTTTTTACCTAATTTTTTATGTACAATGGAAAATGTATAATTAATTCATATCAACATATTTAATTTTTTTGCTAAAACATGGTGATCTGAAATCATGCTGTGATTGTAACCGCAAAAGGTCAAATTTAATAATAATAATAATAAAACATTAAATTTGTTGAAACTATGAATTCAGTGCTCCTGCAAAAATTAAAACAGAAATAATATTTATGACACATCGAGTCAAATGACTCAGTTAAAAAAAAAAAAAAAAGTTATTTGATTTATTTATCAGAATTCATCATATCTGAGAAACGCAAAATATTTTACCTACTATCATTAATTTCCAGTTACAACTCCATAATCTTACAACATATTTTCCTAAAAAAAAGTTCTTGTACTGTTTATTTCAATATCAATAATGTATTTTCAAATTTAAGACCACAATATAAAGAATAAATAAGCAATAAATCAAAGGCGCAGTTTGGCGCCATTAAGAAAAAATCTCTTAAAATATTTAAAAGGTCGGCGTTGCAACAAGCAGCGAACTGAGTAGAAATTTTTCCTTATTTACGTAATGTGTTTTTATGGCACGATCACCCGATTCTTTTATGTGCATGTGATGGGGTAGTAGATTTTAAGGATATGCACGATATTTGCTTTATGTGTGTAATTCTATTTTTTTATATGTAATGTAATATGCGTAATAAAAGTCGTAATTGCTATCTTTAGAATATAAAAAATTATTTTAAACTACTTGTTTCAAAATTTCTGCGATCATTTCTTGTTATACAATAGCGTTCTCGAGGGTTAGGTTCCCGAAAACATTCACGAATGTCGAAATTGCGAATGTCGTCGTTTCAGGCCAATACTTTTTTCATTCGGGCCGGGCCAATTTTTTCTTTCTAAGAATCGGGGCGGCCCTTGCAAACCTCCAGTTGAGGCTATCTTCCCGTGCACACTGTAAAAAAAATCTGCGAAGGTACTACACATTTTCTAGGAAACTGGGATGCCTAGAACTTTTCCTGTAACGGTAACAGCAAAAATTCAAGTTTCAGAATCGGTTACATGAATTTTTCCTGTTATCGTTACATGAAAAGTTCTTGGAATCCCAGTTTCCTAAAAAATTTATAGTACCTTTGTTTTTTTTTTACAGTGCATAAAACAAAATTAAATCCTATGATTTTTTTTTTTTTTTTTTTTTTTTTTTTTTTTTTTATGGAAAAAGTAATTGAGGTTCAAAAAATATGTTTTTTAAGCCTTATACATTAAAAGTACATGCTTTAAATAAATTTGAAATATCATAAACATACTGTATAAAATTTATTTCCTAATGAATAGTGGAAAACATTTTGTGATGTGCGACTGTTTGACAGAACAGATCTTTTGTTTATGAATTCTCATGTAAAGAAAAGTTGCGGCCTCGATTTCTGACTAATTAAAGACTAATCATCAGTGAAGAATCGCATTCCATTTCTTTTTCAACAAACTGTTGTTGATGTTTTAAAATTTTCACAACAATATTTATAGAAAAGATCTCATCTGTAATAAAAACTTGGAAATTTAAACAAAGGAAAAAAATCCCCATAAAAAAATAAAAGAAATTACTGATTTACATTTTCTCTTAACACAAGAGGCGAAGCTCTCGACCCGTTTTTAGAGACCTGAGATTTTAGACCTGTTACCTCGTAAACTACCCGATCGATTTTAGTGAAATCTGAAATTCATATTCACTGGATTATGCTCTATGAAGTAGATAGACCCCCCACACTTAGACGATAGAGTTGGCTGGTTCGTAATCCGTTTTGAGTACACTGTAAAAAAAGAATCTGCAAAGGTACTATAAATTTTCTAGGAAACTGGGATTCCAAGAACTTTTCATGTAACGATAACAGGAAAAATTCATGTAACCGATTCTGAAACTTGAATTTTTGCTGTTACCGTTACAGGAAAAGTTCTAGGCATCCCAGTTTCCTAGAAAATGTGTAGTACCTTTGCAGATTTTTTTTACAGTGTACATAACGATACTCACAAGAACCCAAACTTCTGTGCTCGACTCCTGTAAATCAAAAGCTAGGAATGGTTATAGGAAAATCTGGAAAATGCACAGTAATTCAATAATTAGAAGTTCACTTAGTTTTAACTTATTCCTTTATTGATGTTTGATTATGTATTCCCTGCCCTAAAGCTAGAAAAATTAAAGACAAATAATCTCTCTATTTAAAAAAAAGAAAGAAAACTTTGTTTATAATTTATTATTCTCATCAGTAAAAATTCATTGTAAATTTTGTATTATTTAATCCGAGCATTTTTCTGATTCAAATAGCCAAAAATTTCTGTTTTGAAAAATTAGTGGTAAAAGATTAAAAAAAATGTAAAAGACATAAAAAAATGGACGTTATTTGAAAGTTTTTTTTTTTTCAAAAAGTTTCACTCATATGTCTCTCTTAAAAAAATCTTTCAGAGTCGTTTTGTAAGCGCATTTTAAAAGGCATTAAAAGAGAGATTATTCTCCTTTAGTGCAATTAACTCTTACAATGTTACTGTTTTTTGTAATTGTGTTTTTTATGTGGATGAAAAAACAAACTTTGTCAGCCGTTGTCGCCAACACAGTCAATCAAAAAAGAATTAGACAATGTAAACAATTTATTTTTATACCAGCTCGTCGAAAGACGAAAATTAATCACGTACATGTGTTGTGGAGACACCTGAACTCAATACTTAAACGTAAAAAAGAAACATACGGGCACAAAGCACTAATTATACAGTGAAACCTCCAAATAAGGGACACTCCGAATAAGGGACACCTCTATTTAAGAGACAAAACTGCCAGTCCCAGTCCCTTGGTATAGGACGTGTAGTGTATTTACCTCTGAATAAGGGACACTCGATTTAAGGGACACTTCAAAATAAGATTAAAGAGATTGATTTTTGAATTTCAGATAATGAAGTAGTCTGTGATGAAAACTGAAATACAGATTTTTGTGAACTTATCAAACAGACATACAAGCATGTTAATACAGAGGCATATGACACTATTAATGGCCATTTATTTACTTTCAATTCTGATTCAACATTAGTGCTTTTATCCGCATTGAAAGTAATGATGAAAATTGTGAGGATGATTCCAAAAGTAGATAAAGAAAATTGTGAGGATGATTCTGAAAGTGCGGAAAGAAAATTGTGAAATAAAGAAGTTTAGATACGCTTTTAAGCTGTTCTCAAATCCAACAAAGGCAACTTTTAAACTTTTAAGACATATGCTTTAATTAACTTTTATTCGAAACTAGCAAGTGTTGTTGTTCAGAAAGTATCTCATCAACCATTTTTTTTTCCAAATGCAATAGATTTTACAGAAAATATCAATGTGCGCATTTTGAACTAAATTTCCACGCGAAAGAAAAATAACTACTCAAGAAAGGGTAAAAAAGGTCTTTGTCACGTCATCAAAATCACTTAATAATAACAGGTAATTTATTTTTTTTTAATTGAAAATACAGTTAAATTGCAAATCGCTTCCATAGTCAAGCATTCCAGTTTTATACCTTTCAATTAAAAAATGAATTTGTAAATGCGCCAAAACCTTTTCCGCTTGCTAAGTAGAGCAGTTGAGAAATTTGTTGCCTTAAAATACACAAAACAGTTGAATATTTTTTTTTCTTCTTTGGTAAATACTGCTGGTAATGAAGAACTAAAATTTATAAGTATGGTAAATGAACATTTGAAAGGTTTATACAGAAAAATTGAAATTTGAAAAACAATTCCTTTTGATTGTTACTTCAAGTAAAATTCTTTCTAATGTTTTTATACTTTTTGATGCATGTACACAGTTTGCATAAAAAATACAAATCAATAACTCAACAATTCATTTACTGATTTAGTAATTAACTGAAAATTTTAATTAATTCTCTTTTCTTCCTTTTGTCTGATTAACGTAATTTATACACTTCGGGTCATTTAAGGGGCATCATCTTTAATGCTTTGCTATTTTTATATCCTTCAGAACGGTTAATTAAAAATAATATAAAAACTCCAAATAAGGGACACCTCTATTTAAGGGACAAAAGTTCCGGTTCCATAGGTGTCCCTTATTTGGAGGTTTCACTGTATAATTCTTTACTTTTTTTTTTTTTTTTTTTTTTGCCACAAATTTTTTAAAAAAAGTAAAATTATTCTATTTCATGTAGGATTTTTTAACACTATTCTTTTTAAAACATTGTTGAAAAGTGTTTACAGGACTGCTTCAGTCAATTTCAAAGACTCGCTCGCTAATGTCATTTCTATGAAAGACATTTTTTTAAATATCACGTTTACATTTTTATATTTTTAAATCATTTTTTGTTTCATTGGATATCTGAGATTTATCTCTACATCTGTCCTCTTTTTTACTTTTTCGTTCTTTTTTTCAAACTTTTTTATGGATATGCTTTCATTTTCGAAACCGGTTCCAAAAATGCAAGTGTCCTAATTAAAAATATCTGTAAACGAAATCTAAAATGAAAATAAATTATCTGATACGAGTATTACTCGCGCTCAGAAGGTTCTGTACAGAAAATATATGAATTATTAACTGTATTATTAAAAAAAATCGTTGCTTAAAGAATAATACTACTTTGTTGAAAACTATACAACTTCGAGTTGTGTATAAATAAACTTTTTACAAGTACTATGTTGAATTTTTTATTTTGTGTATGTACTAAAAAGTATAAATGGGTATATCATAAAAGTTCAAAGAGATATGAAGCCAAAATAATATCAAATATTGCTATTCTGTATAACTTTTTTTTATTCTTATCCTTAATCTGTTTTTTTAGCTTAATTCGGTGCTAACAATAAAAGTTGTGGATAATTAAACTTCATTTGGTTTATCATAAAACTAAATTCCGTGTAGTAATAGTCTTTTTATTTACAGTGAAGCTAAAACAAAACCCTTGTTTAAAATTTAAACTTGCCATTAAGCTGAGCGCGCTTCTTGTGTTTGTTTTATAATTATTTCATACCTTATATTGTAGGATAAACACAATAGGCTATTTCCATGAGTATTTGTAGTGTAAGTCACAGGCTACGATTTTTGGCTACCAGTATTTTAGTACGAAAAAATTTGATTTATTTTATCGGCACATTCTCATTAATTGAATAAGGCCAAACAGACTTTTCGAAAATAACGGTGGCAAACAAGCATAGCAATTATAAGGTAATGTGACTTACACTACAAAACCCATGGAACTAGCCAATAATAAATCAAGGAGAAAACCACTAGTGGTAATAATTTTTGGCTTTTGCACCGCTTCACTTCCGGCAGACATGGATTATTAGATCCCCCTATTACTACTCTTCCATAAAATAAATGTTGTTTTTATTGTGCTCGATACCTAGGGGTTTTGTGCTGCCGGCTGTTGGACTATTAAATTTCTGCAAATGATCAGCGTAGCTTTTATTTTTTGAGTTAGTGCAAGAATTTGGTGAATTTCTCGGGATAACATACTTTAATTTTTTTTTAGAGTCTCAAGATAATTTCAATTGTCGCTACTTTAACCTCTTCAGACCTGAGGTACATAAATGTGTGCCTCCATTCTTTTCCTCATAAAAATTAAACTGTTCGAATTTTTTGCATTTTTACTTTATTTCTATACAGCTGGATGTTTTTTACTTTAAAACAAAACCAATATATGTCAGCACTGATGAATATTACCTCATAAAATAAATATTATTTTCATCAAAGTTTCGAAAATATCTTCAAGAGATTGTGGCCAAAAAAGTAAAAAATATTCATGGTTATTTAACTTAAATGCTTTACTATAAAATTTTTGAGAATTTGCTGATCATTTACTTATTTAAAGACCTTAATTTTGTTATTGCGTGAATTTATATCACTGATAGTTAAACTGATGTTTTAAGGGAATTAATAGGGGAAGATGGGGATACTTGAGCCACTTTTTAATTTTTTTTTAATTTTTTTATAATTTCTTAGAACAAAATAAAATATTGAAAATGAAAATTTGATAATTTTTCTTCAACTGAAAACCACTTTCAATTAATTTTGAACTATTTTTCTATGTCTAATTAATTTTTACTTTTTTTTTTACATCGTGGCTCAAGTATCCCCATGGAGGGGATACTTGAGCCAGAACAGAAAAATACCTACAAAAGTATTTTTTTCGCTTTTTTGCACAAATATTTTACAGAATGATAAATTATGATGCATAAAATCCTTCAAAATCAATTGAGATTAGAATTCAGATGTTTCAGCTCTTTGGCAACATGTACGAAGAACAAATTCAGAATGGTTGTAAAACCACACATCTTTTTTCTTTTACCTACATGGTAACTCAGTAGTGTCCTCTGTTGGGGACAATATTTCTTTGATTTAAAAAAAAAGTTACAGTAACAAAAGTTACAATTTCAATATAAAATATTAATCTTAATATATTATATTAAAAAATAAATATTTAATATGTTGGACCTAACTAATTAAAGTATTAGAGATTATTTTACATTTATCTAGACAGGCTATTTTGTTAGTCAAAATGAAAAATAAAATGGATATTTTCATCTAAAAAAATACATTTTTAAACATTTTTTTTCTAAATCATTATTTTTTAAAGAAAAAATAAATTAAAATAAAAAATTAAGCTCTCTTTTATCCAAAAAAAATCTATTAGTGGATATAAGGACGTAATTTTATTTTTTGTTTATTTTACCCATGTCTAATTTCCTAGTGGGGATGGTTGAGCCATGGCTCAAGTATCCCCAATCTCACTGGCTCATGTATCCCCATTACCACTATTTTTGTTTATCAGAGTTTTACTATGTAAAGCATGCAGACATTTAAGCTATTTTAGATTCAAATTACAATTGAGATTATACTTATTAAATTTATATATATATTGTTGCAACTTTAAACGGAACTTTGATAACAAAAAAATAAAAAAAACATGCACCTAAATATTTACTTTAGACAGGGAAAACAAACTATTAATCACCATACTTTCAAAATGGTACCAAGGTATGTAATTTCTTTTTTACATGTTCAGAACTATAAATATGTTACCATATTGCCAGTTTTAGACAGAAAAATTAACCAACTGTAGAAATAATAGGGGTGGCTTAAGTATCCCCTATGCTTAAGTTCCCCACTCTCCCCTACTTTTATATCCATATTTATAAACCTTAATTACCAGTCCCCTAAAGTACTAATTTCATAAAAATGACTCGTTCTGTCATCTATGGTGTCATTTCGATTATGCAAAAGCAATAAATATATATTTGTAGAGTTATTTTATGCTCAGGTCTGAAGGGGATAAAAGTACTCACTCTACTACCATCCATCCTCATGATTGGTATAAATCATTGTTATTGTTAATTCCCGTGTCATGGCTTCTTTCTCAGTTGAAAGGCCCGAAGGAGCCGACATCAACTTACTTTTATTCTAAAAAATATCAATATACAGAGTGATTAAAAAAACGTGGACAAACTGATATGACAAATCAGGCATACAACAAAGATAAAAAATCACATAGGAACATAGGGCCGCAAACTACTTATTGAGTCACAAATACAGGGTGCTTCATCCTAACTCAATTTGGGTTGATGGTAATAAATTTCAGAAAACTGAAGTATATTATAATAAAACATGTAACATACATTCTCACCTTTGTTTTAAATGTGATAACACCGAGCAAAAGTAGTAGAAGTTTGCATTATGCTCATCAGCAATATGCACTTGGCACCTCACATTTTGGACTGTGATAATCAGTTTATTCGGTATCATTGATTGCTTGAGCAATATGTTTTGTTAGATCTTTCATAACATTATCACATTTCACACAAAATAAGGTATACATCGTTGCATTTTCATTACAATATTTTTATTTTCCTCGAAATTATTACTTTCAAACCGTGTTTAGCTATGATGAAACACCCTGTATTGTGACTCAATCAGTAGTTTGCGACCCTATGTTCCTGTGGGATTTTTTATCTTTGTCGTATGCTTGATTTGTCATATCATGTTGTCCACTTTTTTTAATCACCCTATAGATGAAACTGCCAAAAGGTCAATTTTAAAATCTTATACAAAATCAATAGAAATATATTTCCGTTTACATCATTAATATTCCACAAGTGTTTCGAAAAGCACTTAAGTTGTCGGATCAAAAACATGTTCAGAAATCTTATTTTGACGTAAATAATCCAACTGCGATCAAGTTGTTCCCGTATAAACCGATGCCCCCATGAATACGAGATAGGATATCGGACATTGATCAATTTCTTTGGTGTATAAAATTATTCATATGCATTGGTAAAACATTTTTTTTTTTTTTATCAAAGAAACGAGTGTTTTTGCATTCAGTGGGAATGTGGATAAGTAGCTGTGGGAATTGTCTGAATATGAGGTTGCGTTATCAGTCAGTAAATAGTGGACTAACATCAGACAGCATTGAAATTCCCCATCAGTGTGAAGAGGAAACATGCTTAACATAATAAAAAAATTCACATAATCATTTGAATTTTCATTATCCTTACTTAATTAAAAGTCTAAAAAGGTATAAGAAAACAAAATTATTGCTTTAGTGACTTCTTAATGGTTGGACACTCAACTCAAAACCGAACTCTATATTATAACGAAATTCAAAGTGAAATGTTATTTAGTGTTCTGTTATTACCTTTATTCATTAAAAAATACAATATCAATAATTTTAAGCTTTTTAATAGTTGTATTTTGATAACATGTATTTCCAGTTGTAGATGTTAGTTATTTTTATTTATTTTTATTTTATTATATTTATTATTGTACTTTATATTCATACTTCATATTTATTATAGTTTATATTTGTACTTTATATTTATTGCACTTTATATTTCTGCTTAATATTTATATTTACTATGCTTTATATTTATATTTATTATACTTTATATTTGTTTTTATTTTACTGATTTTACTTTAATTTAAATTTTATTGTTACAGTTAGTTACATATACCTTTCAATTAAAAGTGGTTGTTCAATCGCGTGCTGTTATTAGGCGCGTTCGTAACTGTACAAATACGTAGCCATGAGCATGTCGTCATTATGGACAACTTACTATCGTTAACTTACAGTTGTCATTTGGTCCGCCCGTCTGTCTGTACGCATAAACAGCGCAAAAACTACTCATTCAAATGGTTTGAAATGTAATATATGTAACCATTGATGAATTTTGTCGGATCTTTTAAAATTTTATGAGAATCGAATTAAAATTAAAAAAGATATTAATAAAGATTTTCTTCAATAAAAAACCTTGTGTGAACAACTACAATAATTAAAACAAACGTTTAAACACACAATAAATAAAATCACATAATCACACGTATTAACAAGTCAGAAACCCAAATGATTACAAACACAGAACCAAAATACCAACAAGTCTCAGTAACCAATAGAATTAAACCGGAAATGAAGTTTCGTGACATAACAAATCTAACCAGAAAGTTGAGACTTACAGTACGCAAGACAAATCATTACCAAGGAGTTTTTTTACTTTTTTGAAGCTCGTTATATCAATAAAGGACAAAAACTCCTTGGTTAATGATTTGTCTGGCGTACGGTACATCTCAACTTTCTGGTTAGATTTGTTACGTCACAAAACTTCATTTCCGGTTTAATTCTATTGGTTACTGAGACTTGTTGGTATTTTGGTTCTGTGTTTGTAATCATTTGGGTTTCTGACTTGTCAATAATTGGGGGGGGGGGGGGTTGATTTTAAATATTTTATCACTGAGGAAGCGAGTCCAAGTTACTCGCGAAACGTATACGTGTGATTATGTGATTTTATTTATTGTGTATTTAAACGTTGGTTTTAGTTATTGTAAAGATTTTCTTCATTCTACTAAATCTTATCAATTGTTATTTTTATGTTTATATCAGCAATATTCCGCAAGTACATTTCTAAAAGCACTTAAGATGACGGTTGAAAATATTTCCAAAATTGTATTTTAACGTGAATATTCAAACAAGATTCAAGTTATTCTCCATCTCAACCATCATCGTTGCGAGATAGGATATCAGGCATTGATCCTTTTCCTTGATGTATATGAGATGATACATAATCAGTGATAAAATGTACCACTTTTATAAGGGTATGTATTTTCAATTAGGGATAACAAGTAGCTTTAAAATTACCTGAATATCAGCAGGTATACTTCAGTCAACATCATTTCTGAAATCAGCCATTAGTGTGAAGGCGTTGATATGTTTTATAAATTTGAATACATACTCAAATTTTTGCAATAATTATTTTTGCCAAATTATCTAAAAAAAATATATCTAAGAAAGCTTTTTAAAAATTTGAATTTTCTTTTGAAATATTTTGAAAAAGAAATGTTTATTTTGAAAAGCCAAAAATACATTCAATAGAAACACTATAACCCATCCTGTTTAATTGTGATTACTGTTTCTATTTTTTAATCCCCTGGAGACGAGCAACCCGTAAAAGAGCCACAAAATATGCTCAGAACCCTTGTTTATCGCTACCAGTAACATTTTACGGTAAAATTAACTCTAGCAATTTGGCTATTTAATAGGAGACAAATTTCCTTTTTTAATAAACGGTGGCGAAACATTTAAAATTTCATAAAAAGCTCCCGTCGCAAAGGGATTAAATACCTTAATTGTTGCAATGAAAATTGCTAAATGTTATGTTAAATGTCTTAAACAGTGCATGCCAAAATATATTTCTGTCGTATCAATATTCCACATTAAAAAACTTTTTAAATATATTTTTTAATAAAATCAACTTTTTAAAAAGTAATATTCATTTTGAAAAGCTAAAAACACGTCCAGTACGTCGATTACGACACGTTTTATTCTACTGTGGTTATTGCTTCTATTTTCTAAATACCTGAATTTATTTGTTGCTGATGAAAACACATAAAGGTATCATTAAAAGCCTTATATCGTACCGAACGAAATATATTTCTTACGTTTACATCATCAATAATCCGGTGCATCAGTGCATTTCTAAAAGCACTTAAGACGACGGTTGAAAACATGTTCAGAAATCTTATTTTGACGTGAATAACCTAACTAGACTCAAGTTATTCTTCAACTCAACCTCCATGATTATGAGATAGGATATCAGGCATTGATCCGTTTCCTTGCTGTATATGAGATGATACATAATTAGTGGTAAAATGTCACATTTATAAGGGTATGTTTCATTTAGCAAGAACAAAAATAAATAGTTTAGAATTACTTGAATATTAACATGTATTTCAGTAGATATCATTCCTGAAATCCACCATTAGTGTCAAGGCATTCGTATACTTTATAAATTTTAATATATATTTAAATTTTTATCATGATTGTTTTACCAAATGTTTAATGAAATAAGGTCTAAGAAAACTTTTTTTAATACATCTATATCTATATCTATCTGTCTATCTATATATATATATGTACAATCTTTTTTTAAAAACTTGTCTATATCTGTTTGAAATATCTATTTTGAAAAGCCAAAAACACATGCAGTACAACCACTGTGACCAACCCTGTTTAACTGTGGTTATTATTTCTATTTTCTAAATACCTCAATTGTTGCAGTAAAAATCTCTAAAAGTTATGTTAAATGTCTTAAACAGTACATACCAAATTATATTTCTTTTCTGTCAATATTATTCCGCATTAAAAATTTTAAATTTTTAAAATATTTTTTTAATAAAATCAAAATTTTAAAATGTAATATTTACTTTGAAAAGCTAAAAACACGCCCAATACGTCGATTACGACCCGTCCTATTTTACTATGATTATTACTTCTATTTTCTAAATACCTGAATTTTCTAAATACCTGATTTATTTGTTGCTGATGAAAATACATAAAGGTCAAATTAAAAGTCTTAAACCATGCCGACAAAAATATATTTCTTACGTTTATATCATCAATATTCCACAAGTGAATTTCTAAAAGCACTTACGATGATGCTTGAAAAGATGTTCAGAAATCTTATTTTGACATGAATAATCCAACTGAATTCACGTTATTCTCCATCTGAATCTCCATAAATTCGAGATGGGATATCAGGCATTGATCAATTTCTTTGCTGTAGGAAATGTTACATATGCTTATGCATTGGTAAACCTTGTATCTTTTATAAAGATATCTTTGCATTTGCGGGAACGAGAATAAGTATCCTTAGAATTATTCGATTATGAGATTGTACTTCAATAAATAACGGACCAACATTAATGCTGAAATCAGGGCCTGATTATCAACGGGGCACTCTCCCACCAGAAAAAATAAATAGAAATTTTTTCCTTATTCATGATAGCAATTTTGACTGAAAAGCGCGTTTAAACAAGGCGAAAATTTCTATGTAATTTTACTGGGGAGAGAATGCCCCGTTAGTAATCAGGCTCTGGCTGAAATCCACTATTAGTGTGAAGACGATGGTATGCTTTATAAATTTGAATGTATATTTATATTTTTACAATCATGATTTTGCCAAATTATCCAAAAAATTGGATCTAAGAAAACTTTTTACAAAATTGAATCTTTTTTTAAATATTTTTTATAAAGGAATGTTTGTTTTGAAAAGCCAAAAGTACATGCAATACACACACTACATACCAACACTGTTTAATTGTGATTATTCTTTCGGTTTTCTAAATATCTCAGATGTTGCACTGAAAATCCCTAAAAGTTACGTTAATTGTCTTAAAATAGTACATACCAAAATATATTTCTTTCGTATCAATATTCCACATTAAAAATCTTAAACTTTTAAAATATTTTTTAATAAAATCAACATTTTAAAAAGCAATATTTATTTTGAAAAGCTAAAAACATGTCCAATATGTCGATTACGACCCGCCCATTTTTACTGTGATTATTGCTTATATTTTTTAATACCTGAATTCATTTGTTGCTCATGAATATCCCTAAAGGTCTTATTAAAATTTTAAACCGTACCGAGCGAAATATATTTCTTACGTTTCTATAATCAGCCTTCCGCAAGTGCATTTCGAAAAGTACTTAAGATGATGGCTGAAAACATGTTCAGATATCTTACTTTGACGTGAATAATCCAATTGGATTCAAGTTATTCTCCATCTCAACCACTATGAATACGAGATAAGACATCAGGCGTTGATCAGTTTCTTTGCTGTATGAGATGATAAATATGCTTATGCATTGGTAAAACCGTGTATCTTTTATAAAGATATCTTTGCATTTGCGGGAACGAGAATAAGTAGCCTTAGAATTATTCGATTATGAATTTGTACTTCAATAAATAACAGACCACATTATTGCTAAAATCTACCTTTTGTACGAAGGCGACAACATGCTTTATATATTTGAGTATACATTTAAATTTTTACAATCATTATTTTGCCGAATTCTCTAAGAATTAGATATAAGAAAGTTTTTAAAAAATTTTACTTTCCTTTTAAATTATGTTTAACCGTTTGACTGCTACGCGGCGCAAAAGCGCTGCGATAGTTTATCTCGAAAACCGCGGCGCAGCGCTTTTGCGCTGCGAGTTCTTTATAATACAAAAAGAATTATTAAAATTGATTGATATTTGTCTAAATAACAGTGTTTTATATGACAACATTATTTTTTCCTTTAAAGAAATCAAAATATGTACCGCAATTTTCGTGCATTCTTGCAAAAATTGCTTAGCACTAAAACGGTTAAAAAGGAATGTTTATTTTGAAAA
This sequence comes from Maratus speculifer, assembly GCA_964019185.1. NCBI lineage: Eukaryota > Metazoa > Arthropoda > Arachnida > Araneae > Salticidae > Maratus > Maratus speculifer. The sequence goes on along the minus strand of OZ025300.1, from coordinate 85,354,951 downwards.
GCTAAAAATTTATGCAAGACAAACACTATGGCATACCCTGTTTAATTGTTAATATTATTTCTATTTTCTAAATACCACAGTTGTTGCAGTAAAAATCTCTATAAGTTACGTTAAATGTCTTAAACAATACATACCAAAATGTATTTCTTTCGTTTCAATGTTTCACATTAAAAGTTTTAATTTAGTTAAACTATTTAATAAAATCAGCTTTTAAAAAAGGAATATTTATTTTGAAAAGCTAAAAATATGCCAGTACGTCAATTAGGACCCGCTTTATTTTATTATGGTTGTTGCTTCTGCTTTTTAAATATATGAATTCATTTGTTGCTGATGAAAATACATAAAGGTCTCATTAAAATTCTTAAACCATATTAAACCATGCCGACCGAAATGTATTTCTTGCGTTTATATCATCAACATTCCGCAAGTTCATTTCTAAAAGCACTTAAGATGGCGGTTGAAAACATGTTCAGAAAATCTTATTTTGACGTGAATAATGCAACTGGATTTAAGTTATTCTTCAGCTCAACTTGCATGAATACCAAATGGGATATCAGGCATTAATCAGTTTCTTTGCTGTATGAAACGATACATATGCTTATGAATTGGCAAACCGTGTATCTTTTATAAAGATATCCTTGCATTTGCGGGAACAAGTATAACTAGCTTTGGAATTATTTGATTATGAGGTTACTTCAATAAATAAAAGACCAACTATTGCTGAAATCCACCCTTAGTACGAAGGCGATGATATGCTTTATAAATTTGAATATACATTTAAATCTTTACAATCATTATTTTGCCGAATTATCTAAGAAATTAGATCTAAGAAAACTTTATAAAAAAATTGAATCTTCTTTTAAAAACTTTTTGAAAAGGAATGTTTGTTTTGAAAAGCCAAAAATATGTTTGGTACAAATACTACGACCCATCCTGATTAATTATGATTCTTAGTTGGTGCTGTGCATATGTAACGTTATCATTTTAGGAGGGAGGGGGAGGCTGGTACATGATATCGAAAGATATATCTAGGGGGAGGGGGATTTGCCTTTTTATATCAATATCATTTTGGACCCAATCAAAATTGTCTCTTTTTATTTGTAACAGGATATTTTGTTCACAATAGTACATTATTTTTTTTTTAGTCTGTTATCTATTTTTATGAAAATGCAAAGTTATATTAAAATCATAAAATTATTATAAAATTATCTAAATCTAAAATATGGGATACCCAACGTTTGAGATTCCTATTCATCTTCATATGTGCATGCATATATAATTACGGTTCGAGAAACCCTATGTGAAGTATATTTAAAATGAAGCTTGTGTTTACTAATAAATAAAAAAAGAAAGAATGTTGTTTACTTGTTTTGTTTATAAGAATTCTATATTCCTCTTTCTACGTTCAGGAGGCAAGTTCAGCAAGTCTTTATTACTGCTGAATGCTTTATGTAACAGAAAGCTATTACAGAATACTTTTAAATACTAACTATTTCTTTTAAATTTTATTTGAATAAAGCGATGTTTTATTGAATTCTCATCATTTGAATCAATAAAGTATATGAAAAATGATTGGAACCCGTTTTGTCTATTACTCCAAACCAAAGAGCGATATTATAAAAATAAAATAAAAAAATAAATTACTATCAACCGAAATATATCTGTTTCATTTATATCATCAATATTTCAAATTAAAAGTCTTAAACGTTTAAAATATTTAAAAAAATAATAATAAAATTTTAAAATTTAATTTTTTTTTTCGAAAGTTAGCAACATGTCGGGTGCATCCACTTCGAAGCACCTTGTTTCATTGTGATTACTGCATATATTTTCTAAATAGTTGAATTCCTTTCTCGCAGAGGAAAATCCCTAAAAATCACATTAAATGTCTTAAACAGTACCTACCGAAATATATTTCCTCCGTTTATTTTATCAATATTACACAGTAAAAGTCTCAAACTTTTAAAGTTTTTTTTTTCTTATGGTAAAATTTTCTTCTAAAACTTTTTGAAAACTAATGTTTACTTTGAAAAAATAAAAACCCGCCCACTACTATCCGCCTTGTTGCATTGTGATTATTAGTTTTATTTTCTGAATTAACTGAATTCATTTGTCGCAGATAAAAATTTCCTAAGGGTCACATTAAATGTCACACTTACATTTTAATATTTTTCATTGTTATTTTACCAAACTGTCTAAGAAATTAGCTCAAAAACAACTTTTAAAACAAACAAAATAAATAAAATTCTCTTTAAAAAAAATATTCATAGAAATATTTATTTTGAAAAGCCCATCATGTTTAATAGATAATATTATTTATAGGGCCCTACTGAAGCAAGCTTTTGAAACTGAAACCGGGTTTTAGTTATTTTCCAGGTTTCGGCCGAAAACAAACCTTTTCCCGCCTGTCTTGAAAATAAATTTGAAAAAAAATAATGCATTTTCATATAATTATTAATTAATTATGTGAATATCCCGTTGGCTATTCGGTAGTAATTTTGCCAAAAACGAATATCCACCGACACTTAGATTTCGTGCAGAAAACGAAAAAGAAACGGAATATTCGGTCGAACTCTAATGATTTTTATTTTCTATGTACCTGATTTCATTTGTTTCAGCGAAAATCCCTAAAACTCATATTAAATTTTTTTAACAGTTCCTACCAAAATATATCTCTTTCGTTTATATTATCAATATTCCATATTAAAAGTATTAACTCGGTAATTCCCATGATTGAATACATTCTAGATATTATGCAGTTCAGAACATGTGGCTTTACACCAGAAAATTTTAACGGTTAATTTCACTTTTTTAAATTACAGATGCCTGTTAATAATTGAAAAATAAATATTGTTACTTTAATTTTCTGGTGTGAATTAGGAATATACGAATTAAAATATTTTAAAATATCTCGGCCGGTCTTGGCCGGTTTTGGATCCAGAAGGTTAAACTTTTAAAATATTTTTTTTTAAATATAATCAGCTTTTAAAATTTTTTTAGAAAGAAATATTTATTTTGAAAAGATAAAAATACATGCTTTACGTTTATTACGAAACGTGTTGTTTTACTGCGATTATTACTTCTGTATTCTAAACACCTGAATTCATTTGTTGCAGATGAAAATCTCTAAAGGAAAATGTCATAAACCGTACTGACCGAAACATATTTCATCCGTTTACATCATCTATATTAAGCAAGTGCATTTCTAAGAGCACTCTAGATGGTGGTTGAAAACTCAGGTTTAGAAATCTTATTTTGTCGTGAATAATCCAACTGGATTTAAGTTATTCTATATCTCAATCTCCAAGAGTACGAAATAGCCTATCAGGCATTCATAAGTTTCTTTGTTGTATAAGAGATTATACATAAGCATTGGTAAACTGTGTATCGGTTATAAAGGTATCTTTGCATTTAGAGGAATGAGAATATATAGCTTTAGAATTGCTTGATTGACTTATTTCAATAAATAATAAACCAACATAATTGCTGAAATTCACCGTGAGCCTGAAGGACATCATGCTTTATAAAGTTCCATATACATTTAAATGTTTACAATCATTATTTTGTCAAATGATCTAAGAAATTAGGTTTAAAAAAGCTTTTGAAATAAAACAAAACAAAAAATAAATAAATAAAATCTTCTTTTAAAATCTTTTTATAATGGAATTTTTATTTTGAAAAGCTAGAACTAAGCGCAATACAAATACATATGACTTATTCCGTTTAATTGTGGTTATTATTTCTAAAATTTTTGACCAAAACAAGTTTTTAAAACTAAAACCTAATTTCGGTTTCTTCCCACTTAAGCCGAAAACGACAACGAAAATTGGACTGCCTTAAAAATAAATTTAAAGTAATTAATACACCTTTATATAATTATTAATTAGTTATGTCTCAGCCAAAAATTTAATAGTATTCTCGCCAAAAACTCAGATTTTGTGTCGAAAACGAAAAATGAACCAAGTATATTAAGTAGAACTGTAATGATTTTTATTTTCTAAATACCTGAATTCATTTCTTGCAATGAAAATCCCTTAAAGTCACATTAAAAGTCTTAAACAACACCTACCGAAATATATTCATTTATATTACCAATATTCTATATTCAAAGTCTTAAACTTTTAAAATATTACTTTCGATGAAATCTTCTTTTAAAAACTTTTTTAAACGTAATATTTACTTTGAAAAATTAAATGCACGTCCAGTACCCACTCATCTTGTTTTCTTGTGATTATTACTTATTTTATTCTAAATACCTGAATTCATTTGTTGCAGATGAAAATCCCTAAAAGTTACACTGGTGAAAACAATTAAAGGGACAAATGGTTTTTTTGCAAATAAAAAAAACTAATAAAGAAAATAAAACCAAACTTGGCCAAAATATCATCCGATATAAGGCTAATGCATGGAAAAACAAAAATGGGCGCAACCTTCAGCCTAAAGAAAGAAATTGGGCAAGTGCCCAGCGTAGCACATGACCTACACTCTGTCAGATAAAAACATGTTTAATAAGGTGTGTGATCGCCTTTAACAGCAACACAACTCTCGCATCGACGTTTCATACTGTTTAACAGTGTCTTTATCAATTCTTATGGCAACCGCACCCACTCTTGCACCAATGCATTCTTGAGCTCATCGATAGTCGTTGGAGCTGGTCTTCAAACTGCAATTAATCGTCCAAGGGCGTCCCATACATGTTCGATGGGATTAAGGTCAGGGGACATTGCAGGTCACTCCATTCGTTGAATATCCCCTAGTTTGAGGTATTCGTCCACCAACTGAGCCCTATGTGGACGGGCATTACCCTCCAAAAAGATGAAATTTTGTCCATATGCTCCCCGAAAAAGTCGCGCATACGGTGTAAGAATATCGTCCCTGTATCGTTGACCTGTCAGAGTACCGCTATCAAACACATGGAGGTCGATACGCCCGTCTGCCACGATGCCTGCACAGATCATCGAACCACCTCCACCATAATGATCCTTTTCGAGATTATTACAGCGCCGATATCGACTCCCGGGTTCTCTCCATATGAGAACACGTCTCGAGTCGCTGTCCAGACTGAATCGTGACTCATCACTGAAGAGTACCTGCACCCAACTACCCTCTGTCAAAGACAGGTGTTCTCGGCACCGTCGTGGACGAGCCTTTTTGGGTTCCTACTCATAGGGATGCAGACTGCAGGACGTCTGGCATATAGGATACCTGCTTTAACTCTCTGGGTAACTATTATCGTGAAATGGATGTTCGTGTTGCATTTTACAGGTGACGAGAGAGTTGTATCGCTGTAGCGAACATAACTCTTTTGGCTAAAAGTCTCAAATAAGGGTATTCAGCTGTCTTACGGCCTTTACCCAGTCATTGGACCACTGTTCCTGCCTCTGTGCATTGTTTGCGTAGAGTGGAGACCACATTTCTCGGAATTCCGAACTCTTTACAACATGTAGCTTGTGATTGGAGGGCCTCGGGTCTTCCAACAATCTGCCATCTTGTTGCATCATCTAGACGATGAGATTAGCCATATTAACGATAGGTTTAAAGTTAAATTCCAAAAACAAGGATTGGGTGTGTCTACGAGCGTTCAACACGTCCTCACGCTACAAGCATCGGAAAGCAAATGAAGTACCTTTTCACAAACGCGATTGCAGCGACACTACCTTATTACGACATAGAACACTGTGCAACAGGCAGGGCCTGATTATCAACGGGGCACTCTCCCACCAGAAAAAATAAATAGAAATTTTTTCCTTATTCATGATAGCAATTTTGACTGAAAAGCGCGTTTAAACAAGGCGAAAATTTCTATGTAATTTTACTGGGGAGAGAGTGCCCCGTTAGTAATCAGGCTCTGGCAACAGGTGTGTCCGTAAAGAGCTTAATTATCATCTGATACCTTATTTGCGTATATTCATAACTTATTTTGTTCGTAAAAAAAAAAAAAAAAAAAAAAAAAAAAAAAAAAAAGTTTCTTTAATTATTTTTACCAGTCACATTGTTGCCAGTGGGCTACTTTTTTAAAATTCAGATTTCTAGATTGGCACCACTTTTTTGAAACGGTAAATTACCTTTTGTTTTAGCCTTAATTATCGTGACATTGAATAAAGCATATTTATTATTTGTAAAAAGTGGTGCCAATGAAGAATCTGAATTTTAAAAAAGTAGCCCATCTGGCAACTCTGACCAGTCAGTATCTATCAAAATATATCCCTCTCCTTTATGTAAACAATATTCCATATTAAAAGCGTTAAACTTTAACCGTTTATCTACCAAATTATGAATTCATGAAAATCTTACATTCTAAACTATTTTACCTAAATTGTTTAAACTAAATTAAAAGATTTACATTATCATTTAATAAATTTTTGAAGGATTTTAGGAGGATGGTAGGATTTAGAAGGATTAATTAAATTTGAATTTACAGGATTTTGTGCAGCATTTATAACTCCACTAGAATATTTTATTTTACATTATTCTTTTAGTATTTTGTAGAATTATAAAATGTACAAATATGATGTTCTTGCAATATAAATATAGAAAGATTTCCGAATTTAAATATCCGCATCTCCCTGCCACAGCGCCAAGAAAGCTGAAAAGAGACAAAGGCAAAATAAATCGTCCTTTTAAAAATAGTTTTGCTTTGTATAACCAATAATGCTTTTGGAACAAAATAAAGTAATGTATCTGTAACTCAATCTAAACAGTATTACAACTAATCGACGCATTAAAAGAATTTTATAGTAAGTAATTTTAATGGTACTTATAATTACCGTCGGTAGATAAAGGGTTAAATATTTTTTTTTTTTTAAATAAAATCTTCCTTTAGAATTTTTTTAAGGTAATATTTATCTTGAAATTCTAAATACGCTCCCAATACGTTCATTGTGACTCAGCTTGTTTTATTGTGACTATTACTATTATTTTCTGAATTAATTGAATTCATTTGCTGCAGAAGGAAATCCCTAAAAGTCGCATTAAAAGTCTTAAACCGTACCGACCGAAATATATTTCTTACGTTCATATCATCAATATTCCGCAAGTGCATATCTTAAAGCACTTAAGATGACGGTTGAAAAGATGTTCAGAAATCTTATTTTGACGTCAATAATGCAACTGGATTTAAGTTATTCTCCATCTCAACATCCATGAATACGAAATAGGTTATCAGGCATTGATCAGTTCCTTTGGTGTATATTAAATGATACATATGCATTTGTAAACTTTGTATCGGTTATAAAGTTATCTTTGCATTTAGAGGAACGGGAATATATAGCTCTAGAATTGCTTGATTGACTTGTTTCAATAAATAATAAGCTAACATATTTGCTGAAATTTACCATGAGTCAGAAGGCGATGAAATGCTTTATAAAGTTGCATATATATTTAATTTTTTACAATCATTATTTTGCCAAATGATCTAAGAAATTAGGTTTAAGAAAGCTTTTAAAATAAAAATATAAATAAAATCTTCCTTTAAAATCTTTTTAAAAAGAAATTTTAATTTTGAAAAGCTAAAACTACGCGCAATACAAACACATATGACCTATTCTGTTTAATTGTTATTAATATTTCTAATATTTTTGACCGATACAACTTTTTAAAACTGAAACCGAATTTCGGTTTCTTTCCATTTCAGCCAAAAACGACAACGAAATTTGAACTGTCTTAAAAAAAAATTTAAAGTATTTAATACGCATGCATATAATTATTAATTAGTTATGTTACGGCCAAATATTTAATAGCTTTTTCGCCAAAAACGTATATTTACCAAAACCCAGATTTTGTGTCGAAAAGGAAAAATTAACCGATTAAAAGACTTTTCTCTTTCAGGAGCAAGATAACTGCATTCGTAAAATTTAAAAATAATTAAATGACACCAGTTTTTACACGAATTTGTATTTATTTGAAAACAAATAAATATACATTTTCGCATGCTTAATAAAAGTGAAATTGTCATTAAAAAAATTAGGGTGCCAGTGGTGGCAATTAGGAACAAAAATTATGTCATAGGGGTTAACGATTGTAAAAATTTTACTCCTTTCTTGTGATTTTAATGTTTTTATATAATAACTAAGAATAATAGTTTAAAATATAGATTTAAAAAATATCATTTAATAATTTTGTAAATAATACTTTATGACAATTTAAGAATAAAGGGAAGTAAGGTTTTTTCGTCTGAGAGGGAAGCATTTTTGTGCTACTGACACTCATGGAAGACCCCCAGTTTTTTAATTCTGTTTTCATTTTTTACGCTCATGTTTTAAGAGTCATTCCATGTAAGAATCACCCAGGCTGAGATTAAATGGTAAACAAATTTTTATGATTTTTTTTTCCTCACTGAGATGACCATTGGAAAGAAAGAAATTCAAAATATTACTGTTGTGAGACCATTGGTTTGATTTGGTGGAGGGTCAAATGTCAGTGCGCCAATTAAAAAATTGAAATTTTATGTTTTGCATAGTATTTCTCATAGTATGCAACGCATTGAAGTTATCCCACAAAACAAATTACATGATTGTATTATATAAGGTTCTTCCTTTGACATTCAAGAAATAAAAATTATGGTATGTACATAGCTGCCAACTCTTCCACTTTTTTGGCCGGAAAAATTTAATACAAATTTTTAACTTATTTCATCGGCAGTTTATAGCGATTTGAAATGGTAAAATTTTCTATAAATTTTTTCCGGGCCAAAAAAGCGAAAGATGTTGGCAGCTATGGTATGTGTAATGACTTAAGCTAGTGGGCTGCAAAAGTTAATTTTTTCGAAATTTCTCTAAAGTTTTGACACATGTAGCTCTTTGCAGTAAAATAATCCTATCATTTTTAACTTTTGTATGCTTCCCTATGGAGAAATGAAACACGGAAAAGGAGGCCCTTCCATCCGCAGGCTTTTATACATTCCAAAATTTTATGCAAAAAAAAAAAAAAAAAAAAAAAAAAAAAAAAAAAACTTATTTTTGTTTATTTAATGTGAGGTGTATCAGACACGCATTAAAGTCAGGAGCCTGTAAATTAATAACAGAAATGTAAAATAACTATTCACTTTTCCAAATCATCAAACATAATCATGGGCACTAAAGCAGTTTTCATAGAGTATTGGAAAAAGCATTTAGGAAATATGCTCGCTGCGGACATAGCATTCATTCACTGCCAAGAATAAAAACACTTCACAAATATTTTTGAAAATGATATTTTTTTATTATTCTAACATCAATTGTGCTATTTATTGTATAATAATGAATATTTCTAAAATGGTTTTGCTATATGCAGTGCAGTGAAGAGAAGAGAAAAGTGAATTGTTGAATAACAAAGAGAAAATTGCATATGGTTTTTTATTCTTACATCAGTTGTATTATTTATTTAATAACAATAAATATTTTTAATATGTTTTTTTAGAGGCAGTGAAGTGAGGAGAAGAGAAAAGTGAATTGATGTTTAATAAAGTGATAAGAAGTATCTAAACCAGATAATCATAAGCTGCTTCAGTTTTGTTGTATATTGTGTGTTTGAAAGTTAAACTGTCTATAAAAGTTATTTTCAACATGGATGAATATTCCTAATGAAAGTTATTAAATAGATGTGCTTTTGGGGCATATGCAGCTAAAAATCAAGCTGATTATTTCCAGTTTCTGAACTGATTAGGCCCAACGATTTGGAATGGTACTGAAAATAAAATAAAAAAATAATAAAAAAGCAAACATACTTTCTGAAAAAGATCTCATGGGAAATCAAAGTGTAATTACCCTTGACCTTGGGGATATGATTTTAGTACATTCTGTAATGCCATTCCATAGTCTGTTTCAGTACATTCCGTTTTGTGAATCCTGCATAATGCTCCTCCAATAGTAAACGAACTACATTCTGAATACATTGCTTTATGTTTCTGAAAGATAGAAGGTCTTAAATCCCCATATCCTTTGTTAAACTTGATTTTATAATTAGGTTGTTGGCAATAATGAGGTGGTGTCCAAATTTTTCCAAATTTGTATCTGTGCTTTGCACAAATCGTATCCCCAAGCTCTAGGGTAGTTCCACTTCGATTTTCTATGAGATCTTTTTCAGAAATATTTTCTGGAGGTATGATGGTTTTTATTTTTTTCCAGTACCTTTCTAAATCTTTGGGCCTAATCAGTTCAAAAACAGGAAATAATCCACTTCATCTTATAGCAGCGTATGTCCCATAAACACAGTTATTTGATAAATTGCATAAGGAATATTCATCCGTGTTTAAAATAACTTTTATAGACAGTTTTACTTTCAGACAAAACTGAACAACAAAACTGAAGTAGCTTATGATTATCTGGTTTAGATACTTCTTTTTACTTTATTGAAGATCAATTCACTTTTCTCTTCTCTTCACTTCACTGCCTCTAACAAAAACATATTAAAAATATTTATTTTTATAGATAAATAATACATTTGCTGTTAGAATAAAAAAAAATATATGCACTTCTTTTCACTTCATTAAAGATCAATTCACTTTTCTCTTCTCTTCACTTCACTGCCCATAGCAAAAAAAATTTTAAAATATCAATTGTTATACAATAAATAACACAATTGATGTTGGAATAGTAAAATATATGCATTTCCGAAAATAATTGTGAAGTGTTTTTAGGTGCGTTCGTAATTATGGAAATACATAGCACCTATAGTTGTCGTTCAGTCCGTCTGTCTATCCGCATATAACAACGCAAAAACTTCCCAACGGAATCGTTTGAACTTTCAAATTTATGAAAATTGGCAGCATAGATCAATTACAGGGACAATCAAAAGTATTCCGTTACATTACGGTCAATGGGGAAAAAGTTTCAAATGCGTTTTAATGGTGTTACACTCATTCAAACATAGTAAAAATGATATGCATCTATGAAATATATACTATAATATACAATTTGCACAATCTGTGTTGCAAAGAACATTTATTATTGATTTACAAGGCCGCACAAAAATATTCCATTACATAAAGGTATAGGGAGAATATTGTTTGGTGAGCGTTTTAATTGTAATTAAGTATTTAACATTTTATGAGATTGATACACGTTGCTGAGGAATACTACAAGATATTTCCTTTATAAAATAAAACAGATAGCATTTACAGGGACACACAAAAGATTTGGGGTACTATAGTATATCCGAAGTACTATCTACTATAACAGCAAGATCTGAAAATTTTTAAAACTTCGTTATCGTACGAACGTACCTCATTTGCTACGTTTCACGTGCAATTTCCAACTTGTTATTCTTGGCAGTGAATGAATGACATACCCGTGGGGAGCATATATATTTCCTAAATGCTGTTTTCATTACCCTATGAAAACTGCTTTAGTCCCCATGATTATGTTTGGCAATTTTGAAAGGTGAATAGTTATTTTACATTTCTATTATTATTTTATAGGCTTCTGGCTTTAATGCATGTCTGGTATACCTCACTTAAAAGATGCAAAAATACGTTGTCGAATAGATGGACTGTATTCTTGATAGTCTTTTTAAAGTTTTTTAATGTCACTTGCACAAATACACACACATATAAAAACACAAAACGACAAATGATGAACTAATATGCAATTATAAAATTCAAATTGATTTCCATAGCTTAAAGGATGTATGGGTGATTATCAATTCCGAGTATACGTGCTGATGCTTTGATGATCAACAGCTCAACTGTCTATTTTTTACAAGCGCTCGCCAGGTGGAGCCAAAAACCACTTCCGGAACGGAACATGCCGCCCGGGGATGAAATGTGCAATATTTCATCAATCAATAAACATAATATGATAATAATTAATTAACAATAAAATGACATTAAATACAAACACTTAATACATAAACAATGAGTATAATTACTTTAAAATCTCTATAAATAAAAGGAATTCTGAGGATAATTAATTAATTGATTGAGGCACAGGGGAAAGCAAATCTTGGCAATGCGCCAACTCGGTCCAGAGGAAGCAAATCTTGGCAATGCGCCAACTCGGTCCAGAGGAAGCAAATCTTGGCAATGCGCCAACTCGGTCCAGAGGTATAAAAGCAAGATAGAAAAAAACGCGCAGGTCTGTGCATTCAAGTACAACCACCCATATGTATATGCTGAAAGTTTGTTCTGACGCTCACCCGACGCACGTGGAGTGCCGATGGTCCGGGGAGAGTCACCGGGGGATCCGTCGCCAGCTGAGAGAGAAGCGTAGAGTCACCGGGGGATCCGTCGCCAGCTGAGAGAGAAGCGTACCATACACATAAATTATTAAATAAACTTTCAAATTAAGCCCGGCGAAGCGGGCTGCGTATGCTAGTAATATAATAATAATACAAAGATACATCAATTCAGTCGCTAGTGGGCAATAGGCATATTTTAGAAATGCCTCGTGAAAAAATACCAGTAGCAGTTTTTACCTTCACTGCTCGAACCTTGTGGTCTTTGCCTGGAATTATTTCAATAATCCGGGCAAGAGCCCATTTACATGGTGGTAGATTTTCCTCCTTTAGTAATACTAGGGATCCTAGCTTAATGTTTTCCTTTTTAAATTGCCATTTACCTCGCTGCTGCAAGTGATTTAGGTAGTCAACAGACCAACGTTTCCAAATGCATTGAACATATTTGGAAATTAGCTGCCAATGGGTTAATCTGTTATCAGAAATATTCATGACATTAGGCTCTGGAATACTGCTGATAGGCCTGCCAATTAAAAAATGGCCTGGTGTAAGTACCTCAAACTCATTTATGTCATCAGAAAGAGGAAATAAAGGCCGGGAGTTTAAGATCCCTTCGATTTGGACCACTAGAGTTTCAAAGTCCTCTAAAGTGATTTTATTATTACCTACTGCTCTGAGCAAATGGTGTTTGAAGGACTTAACACCAGCTTCCCAAAGACCACCAAAATTAGGGGATCGAGGAGGGATAAATTTCCAGGTTATGAATTCTTCGGCAAAGAAATTTGATAATTCCTCGTTAGGTTTTTCCAATAATTTTTTAAAATTATTTAATTCAGTTGACGCACCTTTAAAATTAGTGGCATTATCGGAAGTTAGTGTGTTTACTTTGCCTCGCCTGGCGCAAAATCTTTTAAGCGCAGCAATGAATGCAGCAGCGGACAAATCGCTTACTATTTCAAAATGAACGGCTTTGGTAGCCATACATATAAATATAGCCACATAACTTTTGGAATAATTACCTTTCCTCTGATTTTTGTATTTGATTTGAAAGGGACCGCAAAAATCTACGCCTGAATTGAAAAATGTGCAATTAGGTGTTACGCGTTGCGAAGGGAGGTCTCCCATCAATTGATCTAACGTTTTGGGATTGTGCCTGAAACATGTGACACAATTGTGTACTGTTTTCCGGGCAATGCTTTTAGCCTTTATGGGCCAATATTTCATGCGTACTTGATGAACTAGTCCCTGAGCACCTATATGGAAGTACTTTTTATGAAAGTACTCAAAAATTAATTTAGTGATCTTGTGATCACTGGGTAAAATTACTTGGTGCTTTGCATCAAAGGGCAAGTGAGAGTTGATTAATCTACCACCAACGCGAAGGACTCCACTTTCATCAATGAATGGGTCCAAACTTTTTAACTTACTGCAGGAAGGAACAGGTTGCCCTTTTCTTAATGCTGAAAATTCAGGAGAGAACTTACTTTCCTGGGCTTTCCTTATTAAAAAAATAGTACTGCATTTCAGTTCTTCCGATGTTAGGAAGCCTTTGGTTTTCTCCTTTCTCTTACAATTGTTGATGAACCTGAAAATAAAACTACATATTTTAATTAGTTTTAAAAAATTGTTCAGTTTGAATAGTTCGTTTAAAATGTTCGGATCTTTTTCCACAGTTAGTAAGGATAGGGAAAAGTCTGCTTTCATTTCTTGTTCACATTCAAAGGCAGTGGGAGTGGGAAGTTGGCTGGGAACTGTAATTTCTCTTTGAAGAAATGTTGGTCCAAACCACCACAAATCATTGTCAATGAGATCCTTTGCTGTTGCACCTCTGGAGATGATGTCTGCCGGATTAGATTTTGAGGCAACATGGTTCCACTGATGAGTTTCGGAAAGAGATTGGATCGCGGAAACCCTGTTTGCGACGAAGGTTTTCAGCTTTTGGGGTGATGTATTTATCCAAAATAGGACAATTGTAGAATCTGTCCAGAACCATACTCTTTCAAGATTTAATTTTAGAGTGGCAATCACTTTCTGAACTAGCCTTGTCAAAAGTAGAGCTGCAGACAGTTCAAGTCTTGGGATTGTCATTGGCTTTAGTGGGGCTACCCGGGACTTGCTGCATAGAAGATTAGATCTGAATTGCCCACTTGAGGAGAAAGATCTCAAGTAGATAGCTGCTCCATAGGCCTTTCCAGAGGCGTCTGAGAATGCATGTAAATCTAGACTTGCAATGTTGTCTGACAAAACATACCGTGGAATTGTAAGATTATTTATTTTACTTAGCTTGTCAAGAAAATTCTTCCATTCTCGAAGTGAGCTAGAAGGCAATTGTTCATGCCAATTAATTTTTAATTGCCATAAATGTTGCATAAATATCTTAGCTTTGGTTATAATTGGGCCAATTAGGCCAAGGGGATCATATATTTTAGCTATTTGAGCCAAAACATCTCTCTTGGTATAAACATCTTTAGGCTCTATATTAATCTCAAAAATGAAATGGTCCATCTGAGGTTTCCAAAGCATTCCCAAAGTTTTTACCGAAATCTGCTGAGAGTGTTCATCAAATGCGTATTCTGATATGGCGGCATCTTGTAGTAATTCAGGATGGTTAGCGACCCATTTGTGAAGATCCATCCCTCCCCTTTTCAAGATCTGAATTAACTCTGATTGTAGTTCCTTTACAGCTTGTAAGGAACTGGCACCAGATAAACAATCATCGACATACATGTCGTTAAGTATGACTTCTGAGGCTTTAGGGAACTCTGTCTTTTCCTCATCAGCAAGAGCCTTTAACGTTCGCGTGCCTAAAAAAGGGGCTGAAACTGTCCCATAGGTAATCGTGTTTAGCTCAAAGACTTTTATCGGAGCGTCCTTACTAACCTTCCAAAGAATTCTTTGTAAATTTCTCTGCAACGGTTCTATCATTATCTGTCTGTACATTTTCTTAATGTCTGCGCAGCATGCATACTTGTGCGTACGAAATCTAGTTATAATAGAAAATAAATCTTGCTGAACCGTTCCCCCATTTAACAATATTGAATTAAGTGAATAACCGCTAGATGTATTTGAACTAGCGTTGAATACCACTCTCAGGGGAGTGGATAATTTTTCTGGTTTATAAATCGCATGGTGAGGAATATAGTAAGACACCCTGTTTTCGCTTTCAGATTCAATTTGAGTCATATGACCCAAAGCTTCATACTCGTTTATAAATTCTATATATAGATCAGACATCATTTTATTTCTATCTAATTTATTCCATAAATTAGTTAATCTTTTCGCTGCAATTTCTTTAGAAAATCCCAACAATGCTTCAGCATTTTCCCTTATGGGTAATTGTACGGTGAATCTACCCGTTTGATCTCGTTTATAAGTGCTTTTAAAATGTTCCTCACAAAACATTTCTTCATCGCTTCTAATGGAATTACTGTCATCACCCGGTAAGGATTCTATTTCAAAAAATCTTTGTAAAGTGTTGTCTAGATTATTTTCAGTTAAAAGATAACAATGGGACTGAATTTTACTTTGTGGGAGCGACCCTGTCACTAAATATCCAAATTCAGTGTTTTGTAAAATACAGTTAGCATCTGCTAAACGAATTTGTTCACTCTTTAAAATTGAAAAAAACAATTGACTACCGATCAGTGCGTCGATTGGTCCAGGTGTATAAAAATTGTCATCTGCTAGATTAATTTGTTGTGGAATACATAAATTAGAAATATCTAATTTTGAAACTGGAATGTTGTTTGTAATTTTTGGCAAAACAGCGAATTCTATTTCTTTGGAAAATGTTCCTTGTTCATTTGATATTTCTGCATTGACTAATTTCCTTATTTCTTGATGTGTTTCATTAATACCAGAAATCATTCCCTTGAATGGTTTTGGTCGTAAATTTAATCTCTTGCATGCACTATTACTTAAAATGTTAATCGACGATCCGCTGTCAATCACCGCACGCAATCTAACTTTATTTCCAAACACATCACTTACTAAAATTATAGCCGTATTTAATAATGCACAATTTTTTCTGTTATCTGTAAACAAATTTGTACCGATTATTGCTGCTTCCCTTTTTTCGGAATCGAAATCACTTATTTGTTTATCTCTCAACATGTCATTATTTTTGGTTTTATTTATTTCCACCCCCTTTAACATTTCGTGTTCTTCACATAATAAGCTATTATGTAATTGCGAGCAGAATTTACAAGCGAATTTAGAATTACATTTCCCTTGGTGTAATCTTAAGCAATTCAAGCACAATTTGTTCTTATTTACAATACTTTTTCTTTCTTGAACATTTTTGTTTAAAAAAACATTGCATTTATAAAGTGGGTGAAACGCAAATTTGCAACAAAAGCAGGTCTTTAAATTATTTCTATTTTTGTTGTCATTGATGAGAAACGATTTTGATTTATTTATTGCGTAATTCGCCTTGGAGAATTTGGATTTCGAAGTCTGGTTGGCGCCAGATGCATTCGTTATGGCTTCTAAAGTAACACAACGTTTTTCCAAAAAAGAAATTAAATAATCAAAACTTGGAACATTTGTTGTTTCCAATGACAATTCGAATTGTTTTTGAGATTCGGTGTCTAATTTCTTCAAAATGATATTTATAAATACACTTTCTGACAATTTATTTTGTGTATATTCCAAGACCTTTAGAGCTCTGATGTTTTTATTAATAATATCAATAAAATTACGCAACTCTTTCGGAGATTCATTTTGCATTTTTTCATAATTTAAAATTGCAGAAATATGCGAATCGATTAATAATCTCTTGTTTTCGTATCTATGTATTAAAGATTGAAACAATGAATTAAAATCGTCATCAGGTGACTCTAATTGCTTAGCTTCGTTTTTTAAAGAAGCCTTTAAGTAAAATAATTTCTGATTGTCATCAAGTTGTTCATTATTAACAATTAAGTTAGTGAATTGCGTTTTAAAATTAGCAAAATCACAATAAGCACCTCCGAAAGAAGGTAAAGGTATTTCTGGGAGGCGAACTTTTGTTTTGGTTTCACATACATAATCATTAACAGTATGAGATTTATTTTCGAATGAGGCTAATAAAAGTTTTAAGCTTACCTCCACTTGTTCTAATCTCTCGAGAGCACTATTAATATCTTGATCAATTTCTTGGACTTGTTGCGATGTGATATCCTGAATTTCGAAATACTGCTCTCTGAGCTCTTCGAGCTTGTTTTGTAGACATTCCGTCTTTTTTAACTTCACTTCTAAAATACTTATATTAGTCGTTTTAATATCAGTAGTTTCTGATATAAACTGCTCTAGTCTTGTTATGGCAGCCTTTGACGTGCCTTTTAATCTATTTAGTTTTTCCATGGTTCACTCCGGGCGAGAGGGCCACAATGTCGAATAGATGGACTGTATTCTTGATAGTCTTTTTAAAGTTTTTTAATGTCACTTGCACAAATACACACACATATAAAAACACAAAACGACAAATGATGAACTAATATGCAATTATAAAATTCAAATTGATTTCCATAGCTTAAAGGATGTATGGGTGATTATCAATTCCGAGTATACGTGCTGATGCTTTGATGATCAACAGCTCAACTGTCTATTTTTTACAAGCGCTCGCCAGGTGGAGCCAAAAACCACTTCCGGAACGGAACATACGTTTTTTGGAAATTTGGCATAAAATTTTAGAATGCATTGAAGTCTGCCGGTGGAAGGGCCTACTTTTCTGTGTTTCATTTCACCATAGAGAAGCATACAGCAGCTAAAAATTATAGGATGATTTTAATGCAAAGAGTGTCAAAACTTTAGTGAAATTTCGAAAAAAATTCAACTTTTGCAGCTCATTGCATTACACATATCCCATAATTTTTATTCTTGAAAAGCAAGGGGCGAACCTTATATTATAAACCATGTAATTTGTCTTGTGGGAAAACTTTAATGCATACTTTGAGAAATATTATGCAAAGCATAAAATTTCAATTTTTCAAGCAGACCACTGACTTTTGACCTCCTACCAAATTAAAACCAATGGCCTCACAGCATTAATATTTTGGATTTATTTCTTTTTAATGGTCATCTCACTCATATGAAAAAAAAAATGAATAAAAAATCACAAAAATCTATTTACCGGTTAATCACAGGTCCCTTGATTTTGGGTGATTCTTATATGGAATGTCTCTTAAAAATAAATCTCGAACGAAACATTCAGGGGGTCTCCTACCCTGCTATAAAAAAAATTAAACTTTCAATTTTCCATCTTAAAAAAAGCCGCTAGAAACTTATTTTTTTATTTTTTTTAATATTTCCCATTTGTAATTTTTTTAAAGCTAATATGATTAAAAAATGTCCTGCACATAGAGTTCTGAGTAAAATTCCGTAGTTTAATTTATTTACCATTTGGAAAATCGTTGTTGTTTTCGGTCTAAAACGAACTTTGTGGTATCTCCATTTCTTTTTTACCTTTTTTAACGTCCGTGAACCTTTAGCTTTTCTTTTTTAACGTCCGTGATCTTTTAGTTTTTCTTCTCTTATTGCGACTCTCTAGCGGAAGGTAGGTTCAAAGATTCTGACTCACATCCCAAATAGTCGAGTCTCTAGCAGAAGCCAGGTTAAAAAATCCCGACCCACACGTCCCGAATAGCTGTCTTGCGGAAGCCAGATTGAGGGGAAGAAGGAAAATCAAAAATTGAAACCGGACAAATTTAAAAGGATAATTGATTAAATTAAAGACACTGAAAAGCATAATAGGTGCGCTGAAAGCTCAAAAACCATCTAATGATTGTAGGTACTTTGAGCTTATTATTACTAAACCATTGGCTGACCATTTGCATTTGCATTGGATAAACTCGAATCTGAATCCAGTAAACTTATATGAGGTAAACTTTCTTCATCTGATTATGTTATATGAATCCAACATATCAAAATCATTTTCAACTGTTTGTTATAATTTATTAAATAATATTTTTTTTTCAAGTTGATATTCTATAGAATGAGAGGAAGAGAATGCTCGTTACAATTGACAGCAGGCACATCTTTACATCTTTTCCAAAATCTTAGCTCCTTTTTGTATTTTGTTTTGCGGGCGGCCATATTCTTGAGGAGTGAAAAGTTTAGTCAGGATCCTCGACACTGTATTTTATATCGCTCTTGATTCATGCAGAAAATATTTTCAACTAATTCTTTTCTAGCAATTCATACATTTTAACGAAAATCCAGCATCGGAATAACCATTTCAGCTGCAATAGTTTAACATGCTAAATGCCCATTTTCTCTCTGGTAACCAACAAATCGGATTTGGAAGCGATATTACGGTGGGAAAAGTAATTTCTTTTTTATGTTTAGTTGTTATCTTTTAGAAAGGTAAGAATGTTTCTACTTTCGTTTACTTTTAATAATAAACAGTTATCAGGAAATTGAATTGATATACAATTTGTAGTTAAATTTCAAATTTATTTGACGAATAGAAAAACAATTCTTTTAAGTAGCAAGTTTTTTTTTTTTTTTTTTTTTTTTTTTAAACATTAGGAAAATGGTTGTTGTTCTCGGTCGAGAATTGAGATATCTAAGAGTATCTGAATGCTTGTGACGTCAGCATTTTTAGAATACTTCTGTTGCCACGATGACAAAAAAAAGGGGTTTTAAAAACTATAAAAAAAATTAATAACTCAAAAATAAATTGAGATACAGTTTTCAAACAAACTGAATTTAAAAGTACATCCCCCCCCCCCCCCATAGACGGTGTAAAAATTGAAAATGTGCAATGTTTAGAAGTTAAAAATGTACAGTAACGAAAAATTGTAAGACTGAAATTACATTTAAAATTTAAAGGTTCTGCCATTTGCAGAGGGACGTATGCATTACGCACAGACAGATAATTGCCCCTTATAATATACATAAGTTAGATATATCTATATAATAAATTAAATGAATTAAGAAAGGAATGAAACACTATCACCTCTTTATTTTTTATTTAATTAATAAATCCCTCAGGAGGAAAATTACTGTACAAATGATAATCACTTCGAGATAGTTCACCTTTATTTAATTTTAACTGTAAAATAAATATGTGTTATTTACAAAAAGTGAAGAAATTTTATTATTATATTATTGTTATTTTCACAGCAAACGAGGTAGCGTTTGGTATAGTATGTTTAAGAAATGGAAAATGCAGAGGTCTTTTTGAAATTTCTGGCAAACCAGTTGACGTACGACAGTGATTTTTTTTTTAATGATAGAACTCGACAAGACGAATAAAATGATAGCATTAAAAAAATTATCGTAGTTTACTGTAGTTTTTTTATTTAACTCTCAATGAAAAAATGAATATTTTAATAAAATTTTGCTGTTACACTAATAATTTAAAGAAATTCTAAAAATGTCGTTTATAAATTCCGGTGTCAGTCAATTATTATATCATTTTACGAACAAAACTTTTCAGTGCCCGAAAGGGTTAAACATACCTTGATATTTTCATATATATATTTTTTTTCATTTCGTGACCCTTTGGACGTAAAAATATTTTTTTTTTTAGCTCACAGGCTATCATAGCCTGAGAGCTTATGTGCCCGCCCGTTCTGTATGTACGTTCGTATGTTCGTGCGTAACGCGATAACTCATGATAAAAATATCGGATTCACTTGAAATTTTGTATATAGGTATATCCTGATAAGGCGCTTCCCTGATTAGTTTTTGGAGTTCATTCGATATGTATAAGAGGGGGAACGGGGGGCTCATGCTCCTCCCCTTAATTGATATAAACGGGATTTTCATGCCGAATTAACAGTTTTCGTTCAAAATTTAGATATAGGATCATTCTGGTGAGGCGATTCCGTGACTGTCATTAGGTGTTCATTGAATAAGTATAAACAGGGGGAACGGGGGGCTCATGCCCCCCTCCTTAATTGATATAAACGGGATTTTCATGCAGAATTAACAGTCTTCGTTCAAAATTTAGATATAGGATCATTCTGATGAGGCGATTCCGTGACTGTCATTAGGTGTTCATTGAATAAGTATAAACAGGGGGAACGGGGGGCTCATGCCCCCCCCTAATTGATATAAACGGGATTTTCATGCAGAATTAACGGTTTTCGTTCAAAATTTAGATATAGGATCATTCTGATGAGGCGATTCCGTGACTGTCATTAGGTTTTCATTGAATAAGTATAAACAGGGGGAACGGGGGGCTCATGCCCCCCCCTTAATTGATATAAACGGGATTTTCATGCAGAATTCGTTGCAGAACGAGTTTTCGTTCAAAATTTAGATATAGGATCATTCTGATGAGGCGATTCCGTGACTGTCATTAGGTGTTTATTGAAAGAATTTAAACAGGGGGAACGGGGGGCTCATGCTCCCCCCCTTAATTGATATAAACGGGATTTTCATGCAGAATTAACAGTTTTCGTTCAAAATTTAGATATAGGATCATTCTGATGAGGCGATTCCGTGACTGTTATTAGGTGTTCATTGAATAAGTATAAACAGGGGGAGCGGGGGGCTCATGCCCCTCCCCTTAATTGATATAAACGGGATTTTCATGCAGAATTTACAGTTTTCGTTCAAAATTTAGATATAGGATCATTCTGATGAGGCGATACCGTGGCTGTTATTAGGTGTTCATAGAATAAGTATAAACAGGGGGAACGGGGGGCTCATGCCCCTCCCCTTAATTGATATAAACGGGATTTTCATGCAGAATTAACAGTTTTCGTTCAAAATTTAGATATAGGATCATTCTGATGAGGCGAGACCGTGGCTGTTATTAGGTGTTCATTGAATATGTATAAACAGAGGGAACGGGGGTTCTAATGCCCCTCCCCTTAACTTGTATAAATGGATTTTTCAATCAGAATTGTCAGATTTCGTTCAAATCTCTGAATAGTTTTGGAAGTTTAATGGTTAAGTATAAAAGAGGAGAATAACTCCTCTTAAATTATATAAATGCTAAATGGGTTTTTATTAAGAATTATCCGATTTGCTCTGAATTTTGGATATAGGTTTTTTAATATTATAAAGCATGTACTTGATAGTTTAGGAGGTTCAATGATTAAGTATAAAAAAGGAGAAAGGGGAGAGCTCTTTCCCCTTCTTAATTTTTTTTTTTTTTTTCGAACGGAATTAACAAAAATTCAAGGCTGTAATGTACAATTAGTATGCGTAGCCTGTGAGCTCAATGCCATCAGTTTAACTGGGCAATATTCTTTTTTATTTTTTAGTTATTCTTGCTGTGGGCGTCTCTGTTCCTTATCCACTTAAATTAGATATTATTTGCAGCTCAAATTGCCGTATTAATTTTTTTTACATTTTTCGAACATTTACCAGTTAGAAACACACAACATATCTGCTTAATTGAAGTACTATTAATTGCTTGAAACAATCGAGAGAAGAAAACTTAGCAAAATGCCTTCGACTCTTTAATTGTTGCTACTATACAATTTTTCCTTCCCAGCTAATACCCCCCCCCCTCCATCTAATTCTCGTATCTCCATAACTGAAAGAGGTCTTCGGAATAACCTTTTCACGCGCAATAACACAACGATTTAATTTATTTTTAGGTGCGTTCGTAATAATGTAAATACCTAGCACCTATAGTTGCCGTTGAGTCCGTCCGCATATAACAGCAATTCAAAAGCTACCCAACTGAATCGTTTGAAATTTAAAATATATAATTGTTATATAATTTTGTCGAGTCATTTCAAATTTTATGAAAATCGGATGCACAGATCAATTACAGGGACAATCAAAAGAATTCCATTACATTAGTGTCAATGGGGAAAAATGCTTCAAATGCATTTTAATCGTTTGAAATTTAAAATGCATAATTATTGCATAATTTTGTCGAGTCATTTCAATTACGTATAAAAACATTTCACATTTATTTACTTAAAACAGGTGTCACAAATAAAAAATTAAAAAGTTGACATGTTTCGGTTCAATCATAAGAACCGTATTCACACCACATAAATAAGGATTTTTATGTGTTATGAATACGGTTCTTATGATTGAACCGAAACATGTCAACTTTTTAATTTTTTATTTGTGACACCTGTTTTAAGTAAATAAATATGAAATGTTTTTATGCGTAAATGAAAAAGGTGATGTGATTTTGTTTTAATTTTTGAAAAAAAACAAAAACTAACAACAGTTTTTGACATTGAGTCATTTCAATTTCATGAAAATCGGATGAATAGATCAATTACAGGGACAATCAAAAGTATCCCGTTACATTATGGTCAATGGGGAAAAAACTTTCAAATGCATTTTAATCTTTTGTAATTTAAAATGCATAATTATTGCATAATTTTTTCGAGTCATTTCAAATTTCATGAAAATTGGATGCATAGATCAATTACAGAGACAATCAAAAGTATTCTGTTACATTACGGCCAAAGGGGAAAAATGTTTCAAATGCCTTTCAATGGTGTTACACTCATTCGAACATAATAAAATTGATATGCATCTATAAAGCACATATTATAATATACATTTTGCATAATCTGTGGTGCAAAGAACATTTGTTATTGCTTAAAAGCATTCCATTATATAATGTTATAGGGAGAACATTGTTTAGTCCGCATTTTAGTTGTAATTAACTATTTACAATTTTATGAGATTGATATATGAGAGTGATATTTTTAAAACTTCGTTATCGTACGAACGCACCTTATTTGCTACGCTTGACGTGCAGTTTTCAACTTGTTTTACTTCCCGGTAATCAACAGATGGGAATTGGAAACAATATTAACTTTAAAAAAAAAGTAATTTCTTTTTCATGTTTAACTATTCTCTTTTACAGAAGTAAAACAGACTTTACAGAAGTGCTTCTTATTTTGTTTGATTTTCATATTATTTAATTATAAATACAGTATAGTCTCTATATAACGAAATCCACCGTTCCAGTAAAAAATTCGTTATATAGAGAAATTCGATGTATAGAGAATGGTGTTAAAAATCGTATTTAATGTGCGAAATTTGAACAAATATTATTTTTGATTTTTTGAATTAAGAATTTGAAATGTTTAAAAGTAAATATTAACCTAACATTTTATTTCTTAATTATTTAAGCTGTTTCAAAAAAGAGAACAGACATTTATTTGAAAGCTTAATGAAAATCAAATAAAGAAGACTTGCAAATCTTTGACTCTGAAATTAAATTTCAGACGAAGAAATCTGTAATTTTTTGTTGTTTTGATTTTAAAGTTGTTACACTCAAAAAAAAAAAAATTCTCGAATTTTAGCAAGGAATGAAAAATTGTAGCTGACATTTCCCTCCATTTGAAGGCCTCTCTTATGTGCCTCTCACTGATTCCTCTCTTACAAATGTATTAATCCAATTGACACTGCTTTGAGAAGGATGTGGAAAGGTGTGTGGGAGGTGGGATGAATTCGTTGGATTTAAAGAACAAGCAGAGAAGTAATATTAAAAAAAAAACTCAGCACTGATGATAAATAAAAAATAAGTGATGGAAAATTGATTCCATATGATTTCGAAGCTTTTTAAAACTTAATAAATTAAGACCAATTTATGAAAAAATTCGTTATATGGAGATAGATATTTCGCTATATAGAGACTGTTTTTAATGTAATCATGCGAAAAGTGGACCGTTCCTACTAAAAATTCGTTATATAGCAAAATTCGATGTATGGAGTTTCGTTATAGAGAGACTCGGCTGTAGTTATCAGAAAAATTCGAATATTTTTGCGAATTAAATTACATGTTAAACTAAATTAATATTTGCCTAAAGGGATAAAATACTTTTTAAAGGCAAAAACGAAAAAAACTTTATTTATTGATATCAGACACGTTTCATTGCAACATCCTCAATAATAAAAATGGTTACAGTTAAAAATGTATACAGTTAAAGTATTTGATACTTGGAACATACTTGATATATCTTGATACTATATTAAGAATGTTGTCGTCAGAATAATGAAACATGTCTAATATAAATAAATAAATAAAAAAAATTATGTAATTTAGCTAATTACAACGATTATTTGGTAAATGATATTTTTAAAGACTCAAATTATAGACTTATAAATAAATTTTGCATTTAAAATAATAATAAACATAATCTTTATGATAATCAAAACGTAGCTTATGGAATAACAGAGTCATATATTACGTACACCATGGATTAAACATTAATATTCCTCGACCAATCATAAACAAATTTTAAATGAAATTTCAATTTTACAATTTTTTGTACTTCAAATTTTTAAACTTCTAAACATCGCACATTTTCAATTTTTACACTGTCCTACAGAGGAAAAAAATGTACTTTTAAATGCAATTTGTATGAAAACTGTATCGCAATTTTTTTGAGTTAATAATTTTCTTGTAGTTTTCAATATTTTTAGGTGCGATCGTAATTATGTAAATAAGTAGCACCTATAGTTGTTTAGTCCGTCCGCCTGCCCGTCTGTCCGCATACAACAACGCAAAAACTACCCAACCGAATCATTTGGAATTTAAAATATATAATTATTACATAATTTTGTCGAGTTATTTCAAATTTTATGAAAATCGGATGCGTAGAAAAAATTACAGGGACAATCAAAAGTATTCCGTTTCATTACGGCCAATGGGGAAAAAAGTTTCAAATGTATTTTAATGGTGTTACACTCTTTCGAATATAATAGAATACACAAACCTATGAAGTATCTATATATATTTTAAAATATACATTCTATGAAATCTGTGATGAAAAGAATGTTTATTATTAAATTACAGGGCCACATAAAAGTATTCCACTACATAATGATAAATGGAAAAACATTGTTTGGAGCATGTGTTAATTATATTAAACTATTTCACATTTTATGAATATGATATACGTTGCTGAGGTGTAATAATAAAGTTTCTTCCTGTATGTTTACAGGAACACAAACAAGATTTCGACCACTATACTGTATTTGAAGTACTGTCTACTATAACAGCAAGATCTGAATATTTTTAAAACTTCGTTATCGTACGAACGCACCTCATTTGCTGCGCTTCACGTGCAATTTCAAACTTGTTTGTCGTCGTGGCAACAGAAGTATTTCATTTCTGCACCGATATATCTATCTGATAGATAGATATCGACCGCATAAGATTATTTTAATGCAATCTTGTTAAGAAAACTGGGCAATACACATACATTCTTTGATGCGGGTAATTTGTGCAGCTAATTATGCCAACACTAATTCAACATTCAGACTTCATGTTTCTTCCCTGATCAATAACAGAAAGGATTTTGAAGCAATGCTGCATTATTTTAAAGGCCTGCAGGGGCCAGAATTTCCAGGCCCGCGCCCGCCCCGTAGAAAAATTATTTCGGCCCGGCCCGTTGTTAAACTCAAAAGTTCAGCCCGAGCCTGGCCCGGCCAGTTTATACTTTTACATTTCTAAGCCCGGCCCGTTCTGGCCCGATACAATTTCTACTATTTTTAAAAAAAATCAGATTTTTTATAATTAAGATTCCTTTAAAGAATACTGCTTACATATCTATGAAATGATTTTACAGTATATTTTTCAGGAAATACGCATTAGCAACATTAATGATTACTTAGATTCTTATGCTTTCAACATTCAAATAAAGATTCGTTAAAAAAATTAATATGGTTTAGAATAAAAACTAGTCGTTGGTGGCCACCGTAATACTTACCCATCATGGATTTTTATATGAAAATAAAACATGTGAAAACTATTTATACAATGCATTGCAATTCATATACAAAATTTAAATATTGTTAATATACATAGTAATGCTATATTAAAGAACTGCTGATGTACCAATTTCGATAAATTATATAAAACGCCAAATTACTCAAGTAGTACCAAACTGCGTAAAAGAAACATCCTTATAACTCCAAAAATAATAAATCTATTAACAAGCAATTAACTGTGTCGGATTAAGCGTCTCATTTCCAATTAAAATATACCTCTG
Organism: Maratus speculifer; assembly: GCA_964019185.1. Classification (NCBI taxonomy): domain Eukaryota; kingdom Metazoa; phylum Arthropoda; class Arachnida; order Araneae; family Salticidae; genus Maratus; species Maratus speculifer. The sequence continues at coordinate 85,327,883 of OZ025300.1, read as the reverse complement.
AATTGGAATTTGAATCAAATATAGGGTCATGAAAATTTGAAGAATGTGGAAAACAGGATTACAAATATCTCGGCAACTAATAATATGATCGACTTCGTTCTCTATGCAAAATTTGTGTAATTTTATTGCCTTTTACTTCCAATTCTTAAAATTAAAAAAATCGAAAATTTTTATATACCTTTCATCAGAACGAATTTTTCGAGAGTCCGAAAAAAATAGTTCCGGATAATCGAGGTTTTTCATATTAAATAGGCTTTGTCCCATCCTTACATACTAAGTACATACAAAATTTCAAGTCTCTATCTCAATTTGTTCGGGAGATAGAGCGTTTACAGACAGACAGACAGACGGACAGACAGACAGACGGACGGCAAATTTTTTTTTCTAAAACTACATTTTTCGGAATCTCCACTATCTGAAACGTGTAAATCCGCCAAAAAAAATTTTTCGATTTTCAAAACGATTGCAAGATTTACCCTATACTACGTATGATGGGTAAGTAAAAAGTAATAAAATGGAAAATATCATAACTTTTGAAGCTGTATAATAAAAGAAGATTTATAAATACGTTTCTATATCATTTTATTAAAAATTCCAAATCCAAATTCATTCTCAAATCCAAATAAAGAATACTGCCCAGTTAAACTGATGGCATTGAGCTCACAGGCTACAAATACTAATTGTACATTAAAGCCTTATATTTTCAAGGGTTAATTCCGTTCGAAAAAAAATTAAGAAGGAGAAACAGCTCTCCCCTTTCCTCTTTTTTTATACTTAATCATTGAACCTCCTATACTATCAAAGACATGCTTTATCATATAAAAAATCTATATCCAAAATTAAGAGCAAATGAGATAATTTTTAATAAAAACCCATTTAGCATTTATATAATTTAAAAGGGGTTATCCCCCTCTTTTATACTTAACCATTAAACTTCCAAAACTTTTCAGAGATTTGAACGAAATCTGAAAATTCTGCTTGAAAAACCCATTTATATAAATTAAGGGGGGGGGATTAGAACCCCTGTTCCCCCTATTTATACTTATTCAATGAACACCTAATAACAGTCACGGAATCGCCTCATCAGAATGATCCTAATCTAAATTTTGAACGAAAACTTAATTCTGCATGAAAATCCCATTTATATCAACTAAGGGGAGGGGCATGAGCCCCCCGTTCCCCCTCTTATACATATCGAATGAACTCCAAAAACTAATCAGGGAAGCGCCTTGTCAGGATATACCTACATACAAAATTTCAAGTGGATCGGATAATTTTATCACGAGTTATCGCGTTATGCACGAACGCACGTACAGTACATACAGAACGGACGGGCACATAAGCTCTCAGGCTATGATAGCCTGTGAGCTAAAAAGCTACTTTCTGGATCGATTTCTTTTCTTTTTCTTTTCTCTCATTTTACTTACCCATCATAAGTAGTACAGGGTAAGTCTTGCAATCGTTTTGAAAATCGGAAAAAAAAATTGACTGATTTACACGTTTCAGATAGTGGAGATTCCGAAAAACGTATTTTTAGAAAAAAAATTTGCCGTCCGTCCGTCTGTCTGTCTGTCTGTCTGTCTGTCTGTCTGTCTGTCTGTCTGTAAATGCTCTATCTCCCGAACAAATTGAGATAGAGACTTGAAATTTTGTATGTACTTAGTATGTGAGTATGGGAGGAAGCCTATTTAATATCAAAAACCTCGATTATCCGGAACTATTTTTTTCGGACTCTCGAAAAATTCGTTCTGATGAAAGGTACATAAAAATTTTCGAATTTTTTTATTTTAAGGAATGGACGTAAAAGGCAATAAAATTACACAAATTTTGCATAAAGAACGAAGTCGATCGGATTATTAGTTGCCGAGATATTTGTAATCCTGTTTTCCACATTCTTCGATTTTTCATGACCCTGTATTTCATTCAAATTTCAATTCAGAGGTATGTTTTAATTGGAAATGAGACGCTTAATCCGACGCAGTTAATTGTTAATTAATAGAATTTTTATTTTTGGAGTTATAAGGATGTTTCTTTTACGCAGTTCGGACTACTTGAGTAATTTGGCGTTGTATATAATTTGTCGAAATTAGTACATCAGCAGTTCTTTAATAGAGCAGTACTATGTATATTAACAAAATTTAAATTTTGTTTATGAATTGCAATGCAATGTATAAATATTTTTCACATGTTTTATTTTCATATACATATCCATGATGGGTAAGTATTACGGTGGCCCCCAACGACTAGTTTTTTTTTTTTTTTTTTTTTTTTTTTTTTCCGGAAACGCATAAGATTAGCAGGATTTTCCGGAAGTGCCGGAAGTTCCGTTTAATCAAGTGATTAAACGGAAAAGGATTAACTAGTCAGAAACCATGCAATCGATATAAATATCCATTTTTTTTATGCAAACAATTTAAGAAAATACTGTTAAAGTTAGCGTTTTGAATAGAATTTCCGGATGCGACATCATGGAAAGGGAGAAAAATCTGCAACCATTTGACAAGAATCTCTTATATCTCAACAAGTTTATACAAGTATCTTATTTACCCAAAATGAAAAACGCTATTTGATTCCAAATCCCTTCAATAGTCAGGCTTGACAATTTTATACTTTTTCAGTTAAAAATTAGTCATAAAATGTGTCAAACTTTCGCGTTGTTGAGAAGAGAATTTAAGAACAACCATGAAATATATATCCAAAGATTAAGCTAACATAAGTTCTTTATCGTTTTTAATAATTTTACAATTATGTTGTCTGCCCTGAACATCTTGAGAACAATTAAGTCTAGTCCCGCCTGGCCCGTCTAGATGTAGAAAAACAATGCAAGCCTTCCTTTATTTTTTACATATGTTCAATTAAATTTAACATGTATGTTACTTTTCTGAACCAATGAAATGTGATAAAATGTACAACACATTAACCCTTAACTGGTTTTCCCGAAAGCCGTTCGGGCGAGACGAATTGGCTTATTTCGCCATTTAAAGCTTTTTGACACCACGATTATTTTTAAGAAAATTTTCATACTTTTGAAAGGCAAAAATTTTTAGACTAAATTTTACAAATATTCTATTTAAATAATAGTGGTGTGGGTCCGCTATTTTCAATTTATTGAACGGAAAAGAATTAACTAGTTAAGGGGTTAAAAATTGTAATACCCTCTCAAATCCTTTTGTAATACGTCAGTTTCCAAACGTCTTCGAAAACTCTTCCTTAGTCTACTGTCAGATAAAGTGAATAAGAATTGAACAGTACATAAACTTAGGAAATTCCAGAAAATCTATTTAGATAGCTACGATTAATGTTATTGAAATAAAATTAGTTTTGTTCTCAAAATGGGGGGGAAATCAGACCCGAAAAGGTTAAAAATAGAAATATTTTTTTCCCCTTTTAGCGAAAATTACACACATTAGAACTCATACATAAATATAAGTAAATCTATTTCATGCATAAGTTAGTTTTCACGAACTAATTAGCTTTGTAAATATTTTTTGAGCAACATTTCCCTTCGGGACACTTTTGAAGATACAGGTGGAACCCGCCGAAATTCGACGAAAGAAAATCTTTTAAAAAGAACTGTTTCATTTATTTATAATAAATCTACAAAATTAGTTACAGTAAAAAGTATATATTAGTCAGTCTAATATTACTTTAAGCTAAAATTAACAAAATACTATAAAACTTAATTACCCAAATTAAACGAAATAACACCGAAATTCACCGGATTTTATAACAAACGAATTTTAATTTTTTTTTTTTTTTTTTTTTTTTTTCCAATTTTAATATAAAATGTAGTGATTCTGTTGCCACAATTACAAAATTGGTACTAAAAATTATAAACAAAAAATAATAAAAAAAAAATAAATTGAGATACAGCTTTGAAACAAAGTGCATTTCAAAGTACATTTTTTTTCTCTATACTAATATTTTAAATGTACGATGTTTAGAAGTGTAAAATTTGCAGTACCGAAAATAGCAAAACCGAAATTGCATAAGATAGTGTTGCGCATTTCAATTGCTTTTTTTTTTTTTTTTTTTTTTTTTTTTTTTTTTCAATTTTAAGAGAAAATGGAGTGTTTTGGTTGCCACAATTACAAAATTGGTACTAAAAACTATAAAAAAAAAATTAATGTCTCAAAAAATTAAGATACAGCTTTCAAACAAATTGCATTTAAAAATACATTTTTTTTCTCTATACGACGGTGTAAATATTTAAAATGTGCGGTGTTTATAAGTGTAAAATTTGCAGTAGCGAAAATTGCAAAACCGAAATTTCAGGGGAAAGTGTTGCCATTCCCAAAATGATGTATGCATTACGCACAGATACATTTGGCATTTATAATATAGATTACCTTAAAGCTTGTTGTGGTGCTACAATATATGCTAGTTGAGAATAAGAAGGTATTTTTCATTTTGGCTTAAAAGAAATGAAATAAAAAAGATTTTACTAAAAAACTTTAAAAATCCTGAAAATTTTAATAACGCATTTTTCATTATTTTGAGGAATCTTTCACTCAGAGCTAAAATGTCTTCAGATATTTTTAAATGCATAGGTTATTTACACAACTTTGGAAAGTTCCAACTGCTTACCTAATATAGAATTTTAGAAAAGTGTGCAAAAGCATTAAAAAAACACTTTTTTTAGGCAAAAAAATGTATGTACACTGTAAAAAAAAAATTCAAGAGGTTACTAAAAAATTTTTAATAAATTTGTATTCCACAGAATTTTTTAGTAACCATTACAAACTTCTTTTTTTTTTTTTTTTTTTTTTTTTTTTTTTTTGTAAATTTAACAAAAGAATTTTTTGTATAACTAACTTAAAACATTTTTGTATGAGCCACTAAGCAAATTTTAGTAATAGCTCCAAAATTATTTTTGGTAACCATTACGTGTGCCCGAAGGGCAGGAGCTTCCTTCGAGCTGCATCCAGTGGGTAAAAAGACAGACTACTGAAACGGAAGATTTTCGGCGAAGCCGCAATAGATGGCAGCACCAAACATTGCTACCTGCTCTATTCTGACATGTTTCTAAAGGGGAGGGAAAGTCCAGAGATCATTACCCATGGTAACTGTTACAACAGGATTTTCATAATCCCTTTATTTGACGAGTACTTACATTGCATACATTCGATGCATATTTGGTAGCGTCCAGCATCGAACCCGGATACTTTCAGCCTGGAGTTCGGTGCTATGACCACTATTCTATCACGGCCACACCAAGTGAATTTTAGTAATAGCTTTTAAAAATGTAAAACTATTAACTCTATTCGTTGTTAGCTTTTTTCTAGTAATTCTTACAGATTCCTTGTAACCGAGTAAGATTACTAAAAATTTTTTAGTAATTACAAAGATCACTAAAATTTTTTTAGTAGATCGACCCTTTTTTTTACAGTGTAAACACACGCAATGGTTAAAATATATTAGTTTAAAACCTTCTATCACCATAATGTTTTAGTACTATTCTTTTCAGGCTAAATAATTAAAAACAAAAAAAAATTGAACCATTTTATGTTCCAAAGTGGTGTAGCTAGGATGGGTGACACCCGGGAGCGGATGTAAATGGTGTCACCCCCCCCTCTTCGCCCCCAATCTGTCATATTTTTCTTAGTCACAATTCTACCTTATTATAAATATTTAAACATATTTTTGGAGAACTTTTAAGAAATTTATATTAACAGTAAAGTAATATTTTCAATAACAATAACAATATATAATGGGAAAAAAATATATTTTCTTATTTTTTGAGGCTCTATACTTTAGTCAATCTATTCAGAAGTAAACTTCGATAAAACATAAATTAAATTAAATTATTTATAACGTATAAGTAAATGTTTTAACATTAGTCTATAATGGAATAAGTACAAAATGTTTGAATAAAACAAGCTAGTCACATTTGCTAATTCTAAAACTTTCTCTTGCAATTGAAAATTGAGTGTCAGCCTTTAGAGGGTGACCCGGGGCGGACCGACCCGTCCGACCCTGATGTTCCATGTGCCCTTAAAGGTTTTGGGAATATTTGTCCTTTGTTGTGATTTTAACATTTCTTTATAATAATAATTTAAGAATAATGAATTAATAATACATATTTAAAAAAGGATTTTGTGGGGATTTTGAAAACAACAATGATTTAACCCCTTGTGGGGCAAGCAATAATGTCCCGGTAATATCGAATTCTCACCAGAAAAAAAAAAAAAAAAAAAAAAAAAATATGTTAAAATTTTAAAAAAGGGCAATTTTTCAACATTTTGCCGCTAAAGTTGAAAATATATAATTTTGTTATAAGTTTCTGGTGAGAATCTCATTTAAATTAGATGGGATAAAATATATCCCACCACCTCTCAAGGGGTTAAAACAACTTAAGAGAAAAGGGATATAAGGCTTTTTCTTCAAGTTGGGGGCCTACTCTTACTTCCATTAAACCTCTTGGAAGACTGTTTTTCTTCTTTTGATGCTCTTTTTTTTAAAATATATTTTCACCTGAGCGTTCATTCGGGCTATGCCCCTGATAAAAAAGAATGCAATAAACTACTGTCAGCTCTCGTTAATTCGAAATCGGATAAATCGAATCTTCACTTAATTCGAACTAAAGATGAAGTCCCAAAATTTTCAATGGCAGAATAACGTTAAAAATTTTCATTTATTCGAACTCTTTTTCTCTTCACTTCGTTTAGTGCGAACTAATGAGAATTCCGATTTTTCATTTTTCTTTACTTCCCCACGGATTTCAGATCCTTGAAATAGCTTTTTTTTTTTTCATAATTTTTGTCGGAATTTTTCTGAACTGGTATACATATAATCACATGCACTTGATATCCGCTTTCTTAGTGCTCCGTCTGTCCATCAATGATACCTCCTTGATCCCTACTTAATCCCAATCCCTTAATTTGCTTATGTATTCATACCTTTCAATGTAATATTAAGTGATATTCTAATGATAACAGCAAAATAAATTTTGGAAATACTGTAATATTAAATCCGTTGTAATAGTATCCCTTTAAACATGTTTCCCTCTCATACTTTCCATAATTCAAACACCGCATAATTCGAACATTTTTGTGGTCCCGACAAGTTTGAATTAACGAGAGCCAACTGTATACCGGTTTTTTATTTTCAAAAAGCCAGTAAAAGCCAGTTTTTTATTTTAAATTATTTTTTATTTTTCTTAGTATGTTTAAAAATTATCAAGCAAGTAGAGCTTAAGAAAAATTCTTTAATTTAATTGATTTCATGTTTACAATTTATAAAATATTTTGGAGCTAACTAAGCACATTTCTTCCAAAACTTGACCTTCCCTGTCTTTTATTCTACAAGCGGTCACATACTTGCGATGCAAATGTTGGAACGGTGCTTCCATACTCTAAAAAAAATCTGTAATTCTACATGTAAAATTACGGAATAGATGTTAATTTACAAAACTAGCTTCTGCAAAACTACAGAAACCTGTAACAAAAAAAAAAATATATATATATATACAAAATTTATAGTAATCTTATAACAATTTTATCTATAACCAGATTGCAGTTTCATAAAAAATTCTAGGCATCCCAGTTTCCCAAAAAACTTGTAATAACCTTGCAACTTTTTTTTCATTTACAGTACAAACGTGTATCTGTTACATGAATTTTTGTTGTTGCAGCTACATAAAATATCCTAAGAATCCCAGTTCCCTAGAAAAACTTTAGCAGCTTTACAGATTTTTTTTTTTTTTTTTTTTTTTTTTTTTTTTTCTGTTACAGTGCAATGAAATTTTTGCCGTCCTTAATTGTTGCGGCAATCTTTTCAGCTAATTCCACCCAGACAATTCCCGCATCTCCTTAACGCGCAATTACAGTTTTAGCCACAATACTTCAACATTCTGAATTCTTTATTTCTCCCTGATGAGTAACAGATAGGATTCGGAAGCGATATTGCACGAGAAAAAGTAATTTGTATTGGGTGTTTTTCTTTAACAGCTGTAAGAATGTTTCTTGTTTTTGAATTACAATTTCGCTGTGCAGAGTATCCATCCTTAACGTTGACCAACAGAGAATTGCTAAACCGTTAAAATTAACTGTATATTTTCTAATGAAAAAAGGCTTCATTTTATTACATAAAAACCCATCTACACCAATAAAATTAAATTATAAAAAAAACTTTTTTTAATAAAAAGTACAAATATCATTTTTTTTTTTTTTTTTTTTTACAGTGCACCATAATTTTTGCCATTCTTAATTGTTGCCGTAATTTTGTCAGCTAATTCCACCCAGACAATTCTCACATCTCCTTAACCATAACAGAGAAGCAAAATTACAGTTCCAACCGCAATACTTCAATATTCTGAATTCTTTTTCTCTCCCTGATGATTAACACATAGGATTTAAAAGCGATATTGCCAGAGAAAAAGTAATTTGTATTGGGTGTTTTTCTTTAACAGTTGTAAGAATGTTTCTTGTGTTTGAATTAAAATTTCTGCATACAGCGTATCCCCTTAACGTTGACCAACAGACAATTGCTAAACCGTTAAATTTAAACTTATATTTTGTAATGAAAAAAAAAGCTTATCATATATATTATAAAGCAGAAATTCTGAAACTTCCAAACGGGTGTTTTCAAAAACTACCCGATGGATTTTTTTGCCGATTGTATCATTCGATAGGAAATATTTTTCCGAAGGTTTATGATTCAAATTTACAGGGATAACTCTGATTTTTCGTAGTAAATTTTGTATTTTTCGGTTATTTTTGATGAAAGGGTTGCCAGTAGTTATTTTTTTGGCGAAAATTATCATTACTAAACAAATTAAAAATGACACATCTGTTAGAAATATTGCAAACATCTTGCAAATAAAAGCAGAAAATAACTATTGATAATAATAATAATAAAGAAAAACCATTTAATAAGGCATGATATTATAAAAAAAAATATTTATCTTAAAAATAAAAGAAATATTTGTAACGCTTAAAAAATAACATGAAATATTACATTTGATGCAATATTTGGCGACTTATCCTTGCGTTAGAATAAAAAAAAATAACTTGAAAATTTGATTAAATGAATTTTGAACGATATTTATTTTCCTTTCTATTATTTTCTTTCCCTTTTTTTATCAAATTTCGATAGTATATAACTTACTCCAGAAAAAGACAGATCTAATTATAAAAGTAATTGAGAGTTATATATTTGTTTCTTTGAGATTTTTTTTTACTTTTGTCGGCAAAGAATTAAGGCAAAAATGCATATGTCTAACATTAGGTCGGAATAATGTTGTTTTTTCCAAAAGAAGATAATTTTTGGAGTATATTTTATTATTCTATTGTAAACATAAGTTAATATTTTAAAAATTGTGATCAAATATTTAAATTTTAGCTTTAGTGTGAAATTCTGCCACACACATATATATATTGTAAAATAATGTCATTCTTTTTCAAAAGTTTTTCACCGCAATTTTGAAAATTGTAATCAACAAACATACTTTTTTTGCGCTATTTTGTCAAATTCTCTTAAAAATTAGTTTTAAAATTTACAAACTGAACAAAGAAATCTATGCAATTTAAATAAAATTTATGCAATTTCGCGCTATCGATAAATTCAACATTTTGAAATAAAAATTGCCTGCTGAAAAAAATGGCACAGATGTCATACGCACCACATTGGCGCGATTGCAACAAAACGTCGATTTTATGTTCATATGGTAGCTCGGCTATTGTATATTTATTAATAAACTATTTACACTTATTTATTTTTTTTAATGATGTAAATTGTTTTATTTTATAATTATTAACAAAACATTATTTATTTATTTTTATTTCTTTTTTAAAATAATAGAAAACAATTAAAAAATATATATGTAACTGATATTTTATAATGAAGTTTTCGCCAAATTGGCTTAAAAAAGGAAAAAATATGCACAAATGTGGTGCACATAAGGCATTTGTGCCAAAATATTTTACAAGTTTTTTTAATTAGCCATTTCTTCTTCAATTTTCTTCATATTTTTCCCGTGTTAGATAATGTTTAAAATGATATTGGACTAATTTTCAATAATTGAGCACCACCAAATGGCATATTTACTATATTATTGAAATTTTATTGGCACAGATATTATATATCACCGAGGTAACTAATAGACTTTAAATTGGCATTATTTTGTCTGAGATATATGTGTAAATATATCTATTAAACTTTTTTCATAAATATATTTACAAAAATATAGAAAAATATATCTATTAAACTTTTTTATATTATTGAACTTTTTTCATAAATTTTTATTACTTTTTAAATAATAGAAAATAATTTAAATATACGCATGTAACTGGTATTCGAAAACAATTTTTCCGCCAAATTAGCATAAAAAATTATCGCGCCAAACACGGCGCATATGACATCTTTGCCTTTTTGTTTATGTATTAAGGTGATTTCTAGATCATCAACGAGATAATAGAAAATTTGTCAGATTATTTTATTTGAGATTATTAAATTTATGGTTTTTCATTATGAAACAAACGAAGAAAAGAAAATTTACTATTGATGCAACTACAAAATTAACGACTCCTTGGCATTATTTAAAAAAAAAAATCGAAAAGGCGATTTTTTAATTATTTGTTTACTTTTTTGTTTACATTATTATAAACATTTTTCCATTTTTATATACGCATCACCTTGGCGCGTTTTTTTTTAAATCTGACATCAGTTTGGCAAACACTGCGTTTTCAAATACCAGTTACATGTTATATTATTTTTAATTATTTTCCATTATTTTAAAAAGGAAACAATAATAAATAAGTGAAGTTTAATTGATAATTATAGAACAAAACAATAAAGAAAGAGAAAATAAAGAAAATCAAAGAAACAAAGTTTATTAGTAAATAAACAACAACCAGATTAACACGCAATCTGTTGTAAAATGAAATGAAGTGAAACTAATTGAACGCGTAAATTAAGAAAATGAAAATATCGTCTGATTTTATTTATTATCTTTCGAAGAACTTTGACAAGTGTGTGAGAACGATTGAGTTCTCTGAATGTAATGAAGGAATGTGCCTTTTAGATGGAATTAAACTACATTTTTTATAATATATGGACTTTTAGATGAATTTGAACTTAGAATAAGTTTATCTCAACAGATGATTTTCGATTTTAATTCAAAGCTCCGCGCATCGCATAGATGCAACCCGCAAATGAAGACTTGCATGGTTAGTAAGTAATTTTTAAACTAACCCTATTTTCGAATTCTAACATACTGGTACCCTCGGCGGGACAGGAGTTTTGAATTTCAATTAATTTTAAATGAAAAAATGAATCTGAGTAGTTTGAAAACTCAGAGAAAAGGACTGAGAGCTGCTTTTACTCTCACGTTTAAGAAAATTGAAACTGAATTAACTAAAGAAATATGTGAAATTAAAGAACTTTCTATTCTGAAAACTCAACTGTTTGATAAATTTCAACGGATGGACACTTGTCAAAGTAAAATTTCGGAAATATTGTTACAAGATAAGGACGAAAAATTGTTTACCGAAGATTTTGAAAGTGCAGAAGAATATCGAGAAAAATATATAGAAATATGTGCACGTATTGATGAAAAGATACAGGTTTCTTCATCTCCTGGCGAAGAAGTAAAGCGCAAATTTAAATTACCGGAGATCGAGCTGAAAAAGTTTAACGGCGAACCAAAGGAATTTTTATCGTTTTGGAGCCAGTTCAAGAAAATACACGAAGACGATTCTATTGCCGCTGAAGACAAGATGCAGTACCTATTCCAATGTATGGAACCGAAATCAAAAGCGGAGCGTTTAATATCAAGTTATCCAGCTACCGCGGAAAATTATCCGAAGGCTATCGATCAATTAAAACAGAGGTTTGGACGAGATGATCTTCTTGTGCAAATTTACGTTAGGGAATTATTAACCCTCGTAATGAAAAATGCCACTGCGCCTAAAATGAAAGTTGACTTAGCCTCTTTATACGATGAATTAGAAAGCAAACTTCGTGCCTTAGAAAGTTTGGGAAGAACTCAAGAGAAGTATGGAGACTTTCTCATGCCCTTGGTTGAGAGCTGCCTGCCTGAAGAAGTTCTTTTGACCTGGGAAAGAAGTCGAAATCACGATACATATTCCAGTGAAAATTCCAGGACTTTAAAAAATCTGATGGACTTTCTACGCCAAGAAGTTCAAGGAGATGAAATGGTGTTTTTAGCAAGAAAAGGTTTTGATTCTATTGTTAGAAAAAAGAACATTTTATCTGAAATTATTAGCAAACCTGATCCAGCCACCGCCTCTGCATTGGTGAGTATAGAAAATAAAGGTAAGAAAAACAATTGCATATTCTGTGATAGGTTTCACCCCTCTAATAAATGTTTTGGGGCTCAAAAAATGTCTTTAACTGATAAACAAAAGATTTTGTTAAAAAAGGGGATTTGTTTCACTTGTTTGCAAAAGGCTGGTCATCTGAGTAAGAATTGTAATATTAAAAATAAATTAAAATGTAATTATTGCCATAAACCACATTTTGAAATAATGTGTCCAGAACAAAATATAAATAATAATCAAGATGATTCTTTAAAATCTGAAAATTCTCTTTCTAATTGTAGTAGAAATAAAGTTGTGTACATGCAAACGCTTGGCGTGCGCATTCGATCGCAAGGTCGCCAAAAAGTCGTACGCGCACTGCTGGATTCAGCGAGCCAAAGTAGTTACGTAAGCGAGAGAATAACGAAATCACTGAAAATGCATCCTATAAGAAAAGAAATAATTATTCACGCGCTGTTCGGGGGGGATGAAACGGAACCTAAAAAACATGATGTGTTTTCGGTAGAAATCAGTGAATTAGATGGAAATAATGCGTTTTGTTTTGAAGCATTTTCCGAAAAAAGGATTTGCGGATTTGTACCTAAAATTAAAGATTATAGAATATTAAATGAATTAAAAAGAAATAAAATAAATCTATCTGATGATTTTTGTAAGGAATCTGAAATTGATCTTTTGGTGGGGGCTGATATGATAGGAAAATTATTGACAGGAAATTTAATTCAATTAAATTGCGATTTGACTGCCATAGAAACCAAGCTCGGTTGGACAGTGATGGGGAAACAAACGTGTGGCAAGAAACATAACGTTTTGACAACATTGTCTATGCACGTTAGAAATATTCCTTTGAATGAATTATGGGAACTTGAAACCATAGGAATTTCTGACCCCATTCAGAGTTTTGAAAAGCGGGAAAACTTTGATTTAAACGATTTTAAAGAAAAAATGAAAATTCTTCCCGATGGCAGATATGAAGTAGGGCTTCCATGGAAGTGTAATTTTAAGAATTTGCCCGACAATAAAGTTTTAGCTCGGAAGAGATATGAAAAAATGATCAATAAATTGAAATGTGGGGGATTTTTCGATGAATATCAGGAAGTATTTAAGAATTGGGAAAAAATGAATATTATTGAACGTGTTCCAGAAAATGAATTAAGTAATAAATGTCATTATTTACCGCATAGGCCCGTTATCAGGTTAGATAAGGAAACCACAAAAATACGCCCTGTATTTGATGCATCTGCTTCTGAGAAAGGGAAACCCTCGTTAAATGAATGTTTGTATAAAGGCATCAATCTTATAGAATTAATACCTGATATTCTTGATCGTTTTAGAATGTATCCTATCGGTATAACTGCAGATATAGAAAAGGCTTATTTAATGTTATCTGTTATGCCTAAAGATAGAGATTTTCTTAGATTCTATTTCCCATGTAATGAAGGACAATTGATTTATAGACATTGTAGAGTTGTATTTGGTGTCTCTTCTAGCTCTTATTTACTAAGTGCATCTATAATGCATCTTTTAGAAAATAGTCCTCCTGAATATAAGGAAACTGCTGAAAAATTAAAGTGTTCATTTTATGTAGATAATTGTGTATCAGGTGTTTTTAACATTAATGAAGCTGAAATGTTTATTGAAAATGCAAAGTTATTAATGTCTAAAGGGTGTTTCAATTTGCGTTGTTTTGAAAGCAATGTAGCTTGCAAGAATGTTGATAAATATTCTGGGGATACTTCAGTTTTGGGGATTATTTGGAATTTAGATAATGATTCTTTGAAATGTTGTTTAGATTTAGAAACATTAACGTGTGAAAGGAAAATTACTAAGAGATTAATTTTGAGCATTGTGCAAAAGATTTTTGATCCTATCGGTTTATTCTCTCCTGCTACATTGCTTCCAAAATTATTGCTACAAGACTCATGGAAACAGAAAATTCCATGGGATCGAGAATTACCTTGTAACATTGTGAGTGCTTTTTTGAAATGGTTGAAGAATATTGATGTTTTAAAAGAAGTAGCTATACCTCGATACTTAGAAATTAATGCTTCATCTGAACTTCATGTTTTTGTTGATGCGAGTAAAGGGGCATATGCAGCATGTGTCTTCGCTAGATCAATAATTGATTCCGATGTCAAGGTTACGCTTGTTAGAGCGAAGTCTAGGGTTGCTCCTCTCAAAACTTTGAGCGTGCCGCGTTTAGAGTTAATGGCTTGTTGTATAGGTACTCGACTTGCGAGTTCTATCATCAAGGCAATAAATATGCCAGGTCTGAAAATCACATTCTGGTCAGATTCTACTACCGCAATTTGGTGGATAAAGGAACATGGGAATTGGTCGGTTTTCGTGAGCAACAGAGTCAAAGAAATTCGACAGATGTCCAATATAGAGTCATGGAAGCACGTTCCAGGAAATTTGAATATAGCTGATATACTTTCACGTGGATGTTCTCCGCAGAAAATGCTTGATTCGCGATGGTGGGAAGGTCCTAAGTGGTTAAAAGAAAATCCTGAATGTTGGCCAATTGGCGCGATTGACTGTCAGCCAAAAGATGTTGATTTAGAAAGAAAAAAGATCGAAATTACGAATCTTGATCTAGCTAAAGACACACCCCTTTGGCTCTTAGATAATATATCTAATTATGATAAGATGATAAGAATATTTGCTTGGATTCTGAGATTTGTAAATAATTGCCGAAATGTTTCTAATAAGTGTAAATATTCTAATCTTACTCAAAATGAAATTGAAAATTCTGAAAAATATCTAATCCGTTTAGTTCAGAGCTGTTATTTCTATAATAAAAGGTCATTAAATGATATTGTAACATTCACAGATGATAATGGAATTTTAAGAGTTAAAACTAAAATAACTGAAAGAAATGACCGAGAATCATTTTTGTATCCAATATTGTTACCAGGCAAATGTGAATTTACTAAATTATTGATTAGATCAGTACACCAAAAGAATTGTCATGCAGGTATAAGAACAATGCAATCTTTAATAAGAGAAAGATTTTGGATAATTAGAGCTAGAAGAACTATTAAAAATGTATTGTACGACTGTATTGCATGTAAACGTTTTAAGGTAAAGTCTTTGTCAAGCGAACCAACACCTTTGCCACCAGATCGCGTTACAGATTGTGCTGTCTTTGAAATTATTGGAGTAGACTTAGCCGGGCCGTTATTTCTAAAAAATGGCGAGAAAGTTTGGATAGCATTGTTTACTTGTGCCGTTTATCGCGCGATTCACCTTGAACTAGTCAATTCGCTATCTTCTGATGCTTTCCTGCTAGCACTTAGACGTTTTATAGCTAGACGCGGTAGGCCCAGCACTATTTATTGTGATAATGGAACAAACTTTAGGGGGGCTTCCAATGAACTTTCAAAATTAAATTGGGATAAAATTTTAAAAGAAACCATGACGCATAAAATTGTTTGGAAATTTATACCTCCCACCGCAGCTTGGTGGGGAGGCTGGTGGGAAAGGTTAGTTCGCATTGTAAAAGAATTGTTAGTACGTACTTTAGGTAGATCTGTATTGACTTATGAAGAATTGAATACACTTATATGTGATTGTGAATCTGTGATTAACTGCAGACCTCTAACCTATATCTCAGAGGACCCACTGGAGCTAGTTCCTCTCACACCCGCTATGTTTCTTACTGAAAACCGAAGTTTCAGCAATTCGGATATTATCGAATTAGATTCTCAAAGTTTAAGGAGAAGGTTGAATTACAGAGCTAAACTTCTTACCGATTTTAGGCAACGTTTTAGAAAAGAATACCTCAGCGAATTAGTTCAAAAACATACTGAAAAATATACACGTGAACCGCGAGTGGGAGAAATAGTCTTAGTTGGGGATGATAACAAAAAACGTTTATTTTGGCCTTTAGCAAAGGTGATTCATTTAATTCCAGGACGGGATGGTAAAGTTCGTGGTGTTGAATTACAGAGTTGAAAACTCAGCACGGCACGGTTTTACGTCCGGTGCAGCGCATCTTTCCTTTGGAAATATATTCGAATGAAATAATTGAAATTGCATCCAAACCGTCGGGTGAAGAGAAAACTAGTTCCAGTGAGCATGATGATCATGAAAATGTGTCTTCTCCTGATAGTGTCATACTTAAGAAATATACCTCTTCTGGAAGATGTGTAAAAGCTCCAAAGAGGTTGGATCTTTTTAATAATAATTGTTATGTATTTGAAACTCTCCCCAAGTTTCAAAGGGGGGAGGATGTTGTAAAATGAAATGAAGTGAAACTAATTGAACGCGTAAATTAAGAAAATGAAAATATCGTCTGATTTTATTTATTATCTTTCGAAGAACTTTGACAAGTGTGTGAGAACGATTGAGTTCTCTGAATGTAATGAAGGAATGTGCCTTTTAGATGGAATTAAACTACATTTTTTATAATATATGGACTTTTAGATGAATTTGAACTTAGAATAAGTTTATCTCAACAGATGATTTTCGATTTTAATTCAAAGCTCCGCGCATCGCATAGATGCAACCCGCAAATGAAGACTTGCATGGTTAGTAAGTAATTTTTAAACTAACCCTATTTTCGAATTCTAACACAATCCATAAAATCACAATTTTGTTGCAATCGCACCAACGTGATCCATACATGACAGCTGACCAAAATGTTATTGGCTATATTATTATTTATATTTTTTTATATTATTTGGTACTATTTGATTATCCCATCGACCAAAAAACTGCCTCCAAAATAAAAGATTAAATGTCAATAATGTTAGATCGTAAATGCCACATTCATTTGAAATTAAACATGTTACATGCGTTTGTTACGTCATTAACTACTTTTTAATTCGACGTTTTATTTGTATTTCAATTAATATTTTCGTAATTTATTGATTCTTTGGTTATTTAAAATAAAAGTTATATTCGTTTGTATAATATGGTGAATCGTTTTGCAATATGTATAATTTGACGAAACTGATCTATGGAATAATAAAGTAGTACCTATTATTTATTTAAATTCTATCTGGATATTTAAGTTTACAGAACTGGCGTAATTTTCAAGTCTCCGTAGAGGCATTCGCCAAGTTGTCGTTAATTCTGTGTTTTAGCCTTATTATGTATTTTTCATCTGTAGTTATTTTACTATCCCTAAAAAAGCAATATTTGCAATGTGCAGGAAAAATATTCGGAATATCGATGATATAGAATTAAAAAAAAATTTGCAATTAATTTATTAATCATTCAGAGGTTTAAAAAATACTTTAAAATTGGCTAAGAAAAAAATATACATTAAATACCGACAGTAGAAAATTTTGTTTATGATGTTTATGTTGCAGGTTTAATTAACATTAAGGCCTATCAACAGAATTTTATCAAAAATTAACTATTAAATACTGCTTCATTACTCCGTCAAACCAAAAAAAAAAAAAAAAAAAAAATTGTAATTTAAGAAATTACCCCAACCATTTGAAAAATGTTTCACTCGATACATTCATCTATCATTTTAAGCTAAATACCAGTTGTTTTATTGTGTATTATCCGTGCCACTGCTATAAATGACTTTATACATGCTGCAATTTGAAGGTACGGTTCGTTTAAGTTATATCACTCTATTGTCGCCAAGCATAAAAGTTGGCGACGAAAGAAACATTTCAAACTATTTAACATTGTTGGTGCAAAAGTAATCATTATTAAAATACAGCTTTGGCATATACTGTTATACTTGTAAGACTTTGGCATATATTGTTTGATTTTACAGAGCAGAATTTTGGTGATGGAGGTTTTAAACCAAAATCGATCGCAGCACATGCATCTGTGAATGGGTCCATCAGACATCGAATCAAAAAAGTTTTTTCCCAGTTTTTCCCAAGCCGATTGCTTTTTAGTTTTCTTTTTAGGTGGTGGAAAATCAAGAGTAATAGCTATAACATTTTCCGGCTTGTTAGAATCACTATTGGCACTCAAATTTTCCTGGTTAGAACCGACCGATAGTAAAACGCCATGGCTAGTGGATTGGTCGCCCTGGCGACATGATGTTTTACAATTAATCGGTTCGGCATTAAATTGCTTCCTTTTTCGTGATCGCCTTTCAACACGTAATTGGTTTTCAGCGGCTCAATAATCTTTTGATTTTATCATTTTCTGCATTGAAAGACGTTTTTGCGCCAAACCAAATACAGTATTACTCAGTTATCCCGTCGACCAATTTCGCCAAATGATACGAATCGCCAAACTAATAAGCAACTTATACATGTTGACTAAATTTTTATTTTAAATAGCAAAAGAAGAAATAAAAATCACTTTATGATTGTTTAAGTACGCGTATTGTGTTTAATATCATTGAATGCGATATTCACGTTCATTCATTTCTTTGGCTTCGGCTTTTTCCGTATCTGTTAATTTCCGTCTACCCATTTTTAAATTTGTTAGTTTTCTCCTTTATTACAATGATTTTAACCATTTTAATTTACTATTCAAATAAAAATTCTTCTAAAAGTAAAGAATTTAATTTAAATTCAAATAAAAACTCTTCTAAAAGTAAAGAAATTAATTTAAATTCAAAAGTGACCACATCATTCAAAAGTGGTAACATCATTCAAAAGTGGTAACATCATCGGGTCCATTCTCCCGAAAACAACAACCATTTTTCAAATGGTTAAAAAAAAAAAAAATCGCCAAGATATAAGATTAAATGCCAATAATAGATGATTGTAAACTCCACTTTCATTTGACAATAAACGCGAAATAAGTCTGATACATTTGTAACAAATCGTTATAAGCAATACTAATGTTTGACGCCAAAAATCATAATGGAATTTATTACAAGATGAAGGTTTATTTTTCTACAAAATTTAGCATCAAGATTATTCCCGATTTAACAGCTACATGCTTGCAACTGCAGGGCTGCCACAGGCGACTATTTTTTAACTCTAACTGGCACCACTTTCTTTAAACAGAAATCCTTAACATTCACTTTGACAACACTTGCAAGAAAAATATATTTTGAAATTTATATTAGAAAAATAGTGGTGCAAACGGAATATAAAAATAGTCGCCTGTGGCAGCCCTGCAACTGGTTTAAAAAAAATGAAGAGGCAGTGAAACTGATGTAATTTTAATTTTACCCAAATAATTCAGCTTTAAAACACACCTTTTATGCTTCATTGTTCTAATAAATATATAAGTTAAACACTCTTTTTTACATTTTTTTGCTATGTATTTTGTTGGAACAGACCAAGGTAGATAGAAAACTGTAGTAGAGTTGCCAGAAGAGGACGGTTATTAAAAAATTTAATGCAACATGTAATGAGATTGTATTTAGGCTACCAGATCTGCACATCTTGCAAGTTCAGATTCGGGAGTTTAAGAATTAACAAATGATAATGTGCTATTTGAAAATTAATAGAGTTTGATAATCATTGCAATGCTTTCTGACAAAATAATGTGATGAGTAGAGAACATAGTGATTCCTGCTGTCACAACGGTCTCATTTTCATATCAAACTCTACTACAAATGATCAAATAAGAGAGATGGTACTTAACTACCCAAATTTTGTCCAAGGCATACAATAGTGCAATATCGCAATGACATTGGCACTGGCTTCGTTTTCAGCATTGCGGAAGGACATTCCAGGTGATGGTCTACACTGCTTTAAAAGAAATTTCAAATCACTATCTTGTTTGAGTCAAGAATTGTTTGGAAAAATGGACCAGCGCAGCGGGAATAGCCTGCTAGTATATTATAAAGCAGAACTTCTGAAACTTCCAAACGAGTGTTTTCAAAAACTACCCGTTGGATTTTTTTGCCAATTGTATCATTCGATAGGAAATATTTTTCCGAAGGTTTATGATTCAAATTTATAGGGATAACTCTGATTTTTCGTAGTAAATTTCGTATTTTTCGGTTATTTTTGACAAAAGGGTTGCCAGAGCTGTTTTTGGCGAAAATTATAATTGCTAAAAGAATTAAAATGGCTATATCTATTAGAAATATTACAAATATTTTGCAAATAATAGCAGAAAATAACTACTGATAATATTAATAATAATAAAGAAAGACCGCTTAAATGAGGCATAATATTATAAAAATGTATTTATCTTGAAAATGAAAAAAATATTTGTAATGCTTAAAAAATAAATTAACGCGAAATATAACAATTGGTTCAACTTTTGGCGACTTATCCCTGGCGTTAGAATAAAAACATGAATTTTAAATGAATTTTGAATGATAGTTATTTCCCTTTTTATTATTTTCTTTCTCTTTTTTATCGAATTTCCGTATAATATAACTTACAGCAGAAAAAAGCAGATCTGATTGTAAAAGACACTGTAAGTTGTGAGTTACTATTCGTTTCTATACCACTTTCATCTTGCTTTTGTCGCCAAAGAATGTGTTTTTAAGCCGAAAATGCACTACTGACTTAATGCCTGACTTAGGTTCTTAATGGTCGCAATAATGTTTTTTTTTTTTTTTTTTTTTTTTTTTTTTTTTTTTTTTTCAGGTGAAGATAATTTTTAGAGTATATTTTAATATTCAATCGTAAATTATATAGATATTACTATAACGCTTTTATTTCTTTTTGCAAATGTTTTTATTGTTAATTTAATTTTTCTTGCGCCATTTCGTCAATTTCACTTACAGGAAAAATTTCAGTTTTAAAATTTAAAAACTGAAGAAGGAAAGATTACCCCATCGATTAAAAATCTACCCCCAAATTCCAAGATTAAATGTCAATAATGGATGATCGTAAATGTCACATTCACTTGACATTAAGCATAATATAAATGCTAATTATGTCATCGAGTGATTTTTAATTCGACATTTTATTTCTACTTTTATATATGTTCGCTAATTTGTTTTTCGTTATTTAAATGAAACTTTATGCTAATCTATATAATCTGGCTAATAGTTTGGCGATTTGTATAATTTGGCGAAATTTGTCGACGGTACAACCAAGTTGTACTGAAGGAAAAATTTTGCAATTCAAAGTAAATGTATGCAATTATGCGTTATTACTATAGATAAATTCAACATTTTGAAATGAAAAATTCCCGCTGAATAAAATGTACAAGTCTTTTTTTAATTGACCATTTCCTCTTCAATATTTCTTCAATCAAACTTTCGCTATTCTCTTTCGCGCAGGCTAACAAAAATGTATTTTAAATATTTTTTAGATAAAACGTAAATAAAATTTTTCTATTTTTAAAAAAAAATATTTTTAAAATCTAATTCTATCATTATGTGTATTGCAAGACAAAATAGCAGAATTACTTTTAAAAATGGTTTTATCTGTTAATTGTATGTTATTTGTTTATTTGGGTGTTTGAATTTACTTCTCTCATCAAACAATGCGATTTTATACCAAGAAGGCATAAGCCGGAGCGATGTTCACAATTACTAAATTCTCTCACTCTCTTTTCGTGAGAGCATTTTTAGGATATTTTTTTATGTTTAATTGTAAATATATAAATAGAAAGTATAGCAAAAATGCGTATAATGTTTAAATTTTAGTATAAATGTCTTCCTCATCCAAACTGTAAAATAATTTAATTGCAACTTTTTAACGTTTTGGGGCAGATGTCATATACGCACCACATTCGCACGATTGCAACAAAATGGCGATTTTATGCCACACATGGTAAACCGACTATGGTTGTTTATTTATTAATAAACTATTTATTAACTTTTCATTTTGTTTTTTAAAGTAATATAAATCATTTTGTTGTATAGCTATTAATTAAACTTTTTTATTTATTATTTTTTTTTCAAATAATACAAAATAATAAAAAAATATTTATGAAATTGGTAATTAAAAACCAAGTTCACCAAATGGGCGCCAGAAAAAAATTGCGCCAATGTGGTGCATACATGACATCTGTGTCAAAGTTTTTTCTTATACATAAGTAGGGAAAATGCAGTATAAATACCGATTAAAGTTTTTTTCCAAATGGAAATTTTGTCACGGATTTGGTCATATACTCATCGAGGTATCTCACTGGCGCCAAAATGGCATTATTTGCCTCATATGGTAACCCAGCTATAGTTGTTTATCTGATGATAAGTTGTTTATTTACTTTCATTTTTTTCTTTTTTGAAATGATATTTGTTGTTTTGTTTTACAGTTACTTTTTATTTATTGTTAATTGCTGTTTAAAATGATAGAAAATAATAAAATATACATAAATTTCTTTGGTATTCTAAAACGAGGATTTTGCCACATTGTAGTTGCAAGATAATCGTGCTAAACCTATTGTGTATATGATGTCTGTGTAGGAATCTTTTGTGAAATATGAAAAGTGTAAATTGGCTATTACTTGATTATCGCATCAACCAATTTCGCCAAATCGTTCGCCAAATTATACAAATTTACGTAATTTTATCTTAAATAACTAAAGAGAAAATGCTTGAATACAAAAGAGCAAATAATTTTGTTTTCATTTTTCAGGAGGAAATTTTGCAATAATAAAGTAATTGTTGTAGTGAGAATTTTAATGTGTGTGTGTGTTTTTTTTTTTTTTTTTTTTATCGTTGGCAACTTGCTGTAACGAAATATGTTTATTTTTTTTCCTGCTATTGTTTTGAAAGAGCTGGTTTTGTGAAAGCCATGTTAAGATGGTATTCAAATTTTTGAACCCTTCCCAATTACCACCCCCTTGGGCCGATTTTGCTCATTTCCAATTTCGACTGAGATATTAACCACCTCAATGTACTTGACGAGTTTGAAGATGATTCTTGCATAATTGTGCCTTTTACCGCGCGGACAAAATTTAATATATATATAAACTTTTTAGGTGGGAGTAGCTTTGGGTTCCTGGCTTCACATAATGAAAAGTTGTGAAGAAATTTTTCAGAAGTTGTACCATGGTAACGACTGTAATAATTAATATTTCTTCAGATAAGGGAAAATTTTAAATCCTGTTGCCATAATGGTCTCATTTCGCTTCCAAATGTGCACTGTTAGTAATAAACTAAAATAGTTACTTCTAAATAGTTGGTTTTTGCGCAACGTTTAAGATAATTTAATATCACAATGGTGTCTAAATCATTTTCAGCAATGAGCAAGGTGCTGCTGGAGGTCCAAATTATTTAAAATACAAATTTAAATTCACCCGTTCGTTTCATCCACGGTTGATTTGGAAATATTGACCAGCGCAGCGGGCATAGTCTGCTAGTTTTTATTATATAAAAAACCATTTATACCAACCAATAAAATTAATTGTTTTAAAAACTTTTTAATAAAAAGTACAAATACCGGAATTATTCTTTTAGCAGTGCACCATAATTTTTGCCATTCTTAATTGTTGCGGTAATCTTTTCAGCTATTTCCACCCAGGCAATTCCCACATCTTCTTAACCATAATAGAGCAGCAAAATTACAGTTCCAGCCGCAATACTTCAACATTCTGAATTCTTTTTTTCTCCCTGGTGACTAACAGATAGGATTCGGAAGCGATATTGCCAGAGAAAAAGTAATTTATTTTGGATGTTTTTCTTCAAGAGTTGTAAGAATATTCCTAGTGTCTGAATTAAAATTCTTCTATACAGAGTATCTATATCCTTATCGTTGACCAATAGATAATTTCTAAACCGTTAGTTTTAAATATATTTTTTCAAATGAAAAAAAATAATAACAATTAAATAAATAAATGTTTCAACTCGTCATATAAAAAATCACTTATGTCAATAAAATTACTTTTTTTTTTTTTTTTTCAAGTAACAAATTTAGATTTTTTTTTTTTTTTTAATACTTGGGATTTTTAAATTATATTTTCAAAACTTTCTTCATGCTTTAAAGATTAGCACAGTAAAAATATCAGTTTTTGTGCAATAAAAACATACAAAATTACACTACATAAAAAAAGAGAAATGGTCTTAATCTACAAAAAATATATAACACCGATCAAAAATATAACTATTTTCAATATGAGTTTTAGTGATTAGTTTTAGTATTAGATTTATGTTTTAAGTGAAATCAACGCACAGAGAAAATTTATCAACATCGCCATTTAGAAATTTATCGATATTTAGAAATTTATCAACATCGCCAAGATAGCATAAAAGTACCTTATTTTCTGAGTATTAATGTAATAGACCGAAGGCATCTGCACAAACCATCACCTCGATAAGTCGACGGCCAAAATTTTAAGATTACTCGATGAGTCGATTCACATATTAAAACGTAATCAGTCTGCCAAGTCATCTTGTTGGAAAACGCCTAAAAACCCGATTTTAATGGTTGACTGATAAGTTTACCATTGTATAACCTGCTCCCAGCCCTCTAAGTTTTCATAGTTTTGAGTGCAGGAAAACGCAATAATAAATCTACAAATCAACCACTAAAATCGAGTCGGCTTGTAATTTCCACTGCGATATGATTTAGCAGACCAGTTGGATTTTAATATGGGAATCTACTTCTGCCTAATACTGAAATTCGACAACTCGATGATCTGTGCAGTCGTCTCCCGGTCTAACAACACCAGTCTTGGTGGAAAACATCTAAAAACCCAATTTTTGTGGTTGACTCGTAGGTTTACCATTGTGCTTTTCTGCGCAGAAAAAGTATGAAAACGTGGAAGATTGGGGACAGGAAAAGATGATGGTAAACCTCTGAGCCAACTGCTAAAATCGAATTTTAAAGTTTTTTCCATCAAGATATGGCTTGGCAGACCGATTGCGTTTTAATGCGAACCAAGATGCAACTAATCTTAGGTTTTCATTCGTGAACTCGATGAGGTAATTGTCTGGGGTACTGTCGTCTCCCGGTCTATTTAATATTGGTTAGCAATAAGAAGAATCATTCTATATAATAAATACTTATGAATACATTAAAATTGTCTTAAAAGTTTAAAATTTTAAAAAGTACTTTTACTTTAACCATAAAAAAGCACATAAAAAAACGAAAAAAAACCCAGAAGATGAACGATAAAAAAAAAAACCTTAGCGGCGTTTTTGTGTAATCAAATTTTAAAATGTAAATTCGTATATAAAACCTGGCTTTATAGATACACATATGCATTATTTACGATGGCATGCCGCCTCCTAGCACAGTAGATGAGAATCTATTATCCCTAGAATAGCCATATCTTTACCTCATTTCACAAAAAGAACGTTTAAATTTATTTTTAAATGAATATACAGAATAAAATATTTTATAAATTAGATATATATCTAGAAGAAATTGCAGAACGGGGTTAAGTTTTGAAAGAATTCGCTGCTTTGCCAGACATTTTTTATCCTTAAATATTCATACCGGCGCTGCGCTTCTGTATAATCAAATTTTAAAATGAAAACTCATATTATAAAAGGAAGCATATTTTATTCACACGTTTTAACACATGTCGCTTCCTCACACGATAAATAATAATCTATTTTCCAAGTTTAACGATGTCTTCGCTTCAATTCGCATAAAGAACATTTCAGTATTTTTAAAACGATTCTCGAAAAATAGAATTTTCTATTCGCGATGAAAATCTCCGTAAGTTTATAAGCAGATAGGTTTGAAAAAAGTTACAGAATACTCTTTTCATGAGGACATACAGGTTTATAAAAAAAATTCCGGTGGAACCCCGATGTATCACCAGCAAAAAAATATTAAAAATTTCGTTTTCTTGACGATTTATTGCTGGTTGACGATACAGTGAAGTTAAATATATATATATGATTTATATAAAAAATTTATTTTCTTCATATCAAACTAGTTAAACTAAGTTTTACTTAATTACTTCACTGATCAATAACGTTGGAAAATTTTTTTTAAATAATGCAGAGTTGCCAAGTCTCCGGCTTTTTCCATACCACTATTATTTTAGAGAAAATCTAGTTTTGTTCAATCGGCGAAATGTTCCAATTAAATAACAGAACATTTTCTGTATTATAATATTGGTATCCAAAAAGCCGGAGACTTGGCAGCTCTGATAATGACTTTTTTTTTATCATGTCTTATACGTAAATTTTAATTTTATATCACCAGTTTTTCAAAAATTAAATTTTTTATTAACTCAATCAGAAACAGTGCTTAACAGCGTAATTACTTTAAGTGGCTCTAAAATAAGTTGCTCAGATTAAATAAGACAAAATTTACATTAAAAATGTACTGTGACAATAATAAATTATGATTGTAATAAGGATGCTTGTATGTGGTATGACCAAACCATGATTGGCAAAAGCACGTTGCCCGTATTAGGTACGGGCAAACCACGGAAGCGGTTAAATAAATCCTTTTCTATAACTGCAGATTCGTTATATACACCGATATGCATCTATAAGTAAATTTAAAGACGGTTTGGTACAAAATTTTAAATGGATTAAAACTACTTCAAATTGAAAAAAATTAAGATCCGAATCTGAGCACTTGCTTATATTTTAACTTCGATATTGTTAGTGTTGGAGATAACAATAGTATTATTGTCATGGAAACAATGACTTACTCAATCTTGAAATGTATGAAGAGATTATACATAAATAAGTATACGTTACTGTATATTATAATATAGGTATATATTAGAGAATAAATCATGCAGTTAGTTTTAAAATATACCAAAACTTATCCAGGATGTAAAATCGTGTAAAATTAAATACCTTCCGTGACCGCCGCACCAGTGGCCGAGAGGTTTTGCCTCCAAAACTGGTAGACGGCAGGTGCTGGGTTCGAACCCAATCGCGGCCGTCGGCCTAACCGTTCGGAGTTTTCCCTGGTTTTCTTCAAACCTTGGCTTTCCTTGCGTAGATACCGGTTAGGTTCCCTTAGAAAGACCCCCAAGGAGGGCATCCTCTCTTTAGGGCATATACCCCTAGTGTAGATAATTAGCCGACATAGACAAATAAACTTCCATGACATGCAACTTATAGGTATTATATAAGCTTAAAGAAAAAATAATAAACTGTGTTATCATTTTAATTTAAATTCATTAAGTATGCTGTGCCTTTTAAGAACTCATTTAGCTAACAATGCATTACAATCGTTTGCATTGGCAAGGAAAAATATTGCTCGCCAAACCGCATGAAACGTTCGTCTTTTCGTGCCTAATACTCCAAAGTCCTAAGTAATTTATTTATTTTTTTTTTAAGATTTTCTACTGGGATCTCGTACTTGTATTTCATTGACCCTTTAAATAGGCACATGAGTAGTTTCATTAGCATTTTTCTCAAAATATTCTGATAATTTGCTTTAAGTAGAACTTCCTTGTAGGTATAGCGAAATGTTTTGGCACATTTTCTGACGTAATTAAGTTCTAAAACTTTTCTGATTATAAATTCGTAGGGATTTTCATTGTGAATAAAAAACTATTTTCCAAGAATCGCCTTAAAAAATACTGAAATATTCTTTACGTGAAATGTAGCGAAGACATCGTTAAACTTGGAAAATAGATTCTTATTTATCGTGTGAGGAAACGACATGTGTTAAAATGTATGAATAAAATATTCTTCCTTTTACAATATGAGTTTACATTTTAAAATTTGATTATACAGAAGCGCAGCGCCGGTATGAATATTTAAGGATAAGAAACTTCTGGCGAAGCAGCGAATTCTTTCAAAACTTAACCCTGTTCTGCAATTTCCTCTAGATATATATCTAATTTATAAAATATTTTATTCTGTATTTTCCCGGAGTTCATTTAAAAACAAATTTAAACGTTCTTTTTGTGTATTGAGGTAAAGAGACAGCTATTCTAGGGATAATAGATTCTCGTTTACTGCACTAGGAGGCAGCATGCGTTAATAAATAATGTATATGTATATCTACATAACCCGGTTTTATATACGAATTTACATTTTAAAATTTCATTACACAAAAACGCCGCTAGGTTTTTTTATCTTTTATCTTTTATCTTCCGGCCTTTTTTTTTTTTTTTTTTTTTTTTTACTTACTTTCAAACGTAAAAGCAATAGAGTTGCAGACAGAATTAATAAACTAATTTGTAATTAAGCATGTTTTTTCTTACTTTTGTGAAATTAGTTACATTAAGTGTTATGATTGTTGTCTCATGACAATAGTTATTTTACCCTTCTGCATTGTTGCGCTGGAAATTCAGTACAAATCTAATTAATCGGAAATTGCATTTCAAATGTAGCAAATGAGATGCATCTATACTATAACTAAATTTTTAAAATATACATTACTTTGGATACAGTACAGCATCCAAAATCTTTTGTGTGTTGAGAAACACCCCTTGTGTGTCCCTGTAATTGCTGTATGCTTTCTATTATCAGCAATTAACCTGTACAAAACCTCGCAATGTACATGAATTTCATAAAATGTGAAATAGTTTGATATAATTAAAACGCTCCCCAAACAATGTTTCTCCCAATACCATTATGTAATAATAGAATACTTTTGTGTGGCCCTTTAAATTAATAAAAAATACTCTTTGCACCACAGATTGTACAGAATGTATATTTTAATACATATATTTCATAGATGGATATGAATTGCATTATGTTTAATAGAATGTAACATCACTAAAATGTACTTGAAATTACTTTTTCCCATTGACAGTAATGTAACGGACTATTTTGATTGGATTTGTAACTGTACTATACATTCGATTTTCATAAAATTTGAAATTACTCCACAAATTTTATTAAAAATTACACTAGTTTACAAATTTCAGCTTTTTTTTGTACCCCGAAAGAAATGTATATAAATGTATTAGTCTACTTTCCATAAACCTAAAAATATCAGCAGAAATATTCTATCATGTCACAATTTTCTTTCTGCAGTCAATTATTTTTAGGTGCGTTCGTAATTATGTAAATACGTAGCACCTATTGTTGTCGTTCAGTCCGTCCGTCTGTCTGTCCGTCTGTCTGTCTGTCCGCATATAACAACGCAAAAACTACCCAACGGAATCATTTGAAATTTAAAATTCATAATTATTACATAATTTTGTCGAGTCATTTGAAATTTTATAAAAATCGGATGCATAGATCAATTACAGGGACAATCAAAAGTATTCCATTACATTAAGGTCAATTGGGAAAAAAAAAAGTTTCAAATGCATTTTAATCGTTTGAAATATAAAATACATAATTATTACATAATTTTATCGAGTTATTTCAAATTTTATCAAAATTGGATGCATAGTTCAACTACAGGGACAATCAAAAGTGTTCCGTTGCATTACGGTTAATGGGGGAAAATGTTTCAAATGCATTTTAAAGGTATTACACTCATTCGAACGTAATAAAATTGATATGCATTTATAAAGTACATATTATAATATACATTTTACATAATCTGTGGTGCAAAGAATATTTGTTATTGATTTACAAGGCCACACAAAAGTATTCCATTGCATAATGGTGTAGGGAGAACATTGTTTGGTGCGCATTTTAATTGTAATTATTTACAGTTTTATGAGATTGATATATGAGAGTGATATTTTTAAAACTTCGTTATCGTACGAAGAACCTCATTTTCTACGCTTCACGTGCAATTTCCAACTTGTTTTAACTACCCAACGTGGTGACGACAGTTTAATGTTCATTCGTTAGCTTCAAACAACAAATATTTTGTTTCGGATTGAATTAAAATGTCGAGTAGAAAGTGTAAACAAAGTTCCGATCGTTTTTGCTATGTTTGTGGACAGTTTATATTTTTTTTAAAAAGAAGACCCATTGTAGATTCGTTAAAAAATTGCATATCTTCATTCTTTTGGATTTCCTGTTTTAAACCAAGATAAAAAAGTGGGTGCCTCGTGTATTTTGCGAAAGCTGTAGAATCGTTTTACTCCAGTGGTAACGTATACCTTCCTTTTGGTTCACCAAAGCTATGGAGAGAAACTAGTAATCATGAATATGATTGTTACTTTTGTGTTACGAAGACAGTGGGATATAATAATAAAAAAAAATAATAACTCGAGTATTATATATGCCGAAGTTCCGTCTGTATACTATTACACTCAAAAGATCTACCTCGTTCAGTTTGTCCCGGTAATTCGAGAGTAAATATACTAGGAGATGACAATGAAAGTGTTGTTGAATTCAAATCAATTTCTAGTGATCCTGGCGAGTTCTCTCTTCAAGAAAAGACTCCACATTTAATTAACCAAGCCGAATTAAATAATCTTATGAAAGATTTACAATTATCAAATTTTAAAGCAGAGCTTCTCGGTTCTCGCCTACAACAATGGAACTTAACACCAACACAAAAGTTACGTTGTCTAGTAACAAAAGCAAAGCTTACTCAAAATTTTTCAAAAAAAGGTGAATATTGTTATTGTACTGATATCCCGGGACTTTTTGAAGCAATGAATCAAAACTATGATAAAAAAGAGTGACGCGTATTCGTAAACTCTTCGAAACATAGTCTAAAAGCTGTTTTATTACATAATGGAAATAAGAAGCCGTCTATACCAATAGGACACGCAGTGAATTAATTGTAAAGGGAGCTATGAAACGATGTGTACTTTAAATAACTTATTAAATTATAAAGAACACCAATGGAAAGTGTGCGGCGACCTCAAAGTCATCGGTTTGTTATTGGGATTACAGGTTGGTTACATAAAATACTCTTGTTTCCTTTGTTTGTGGGACAGCCGAGCAAAACAACATTATTATGTGAGAAAAGAATAACCAATTCGGAACGGACATATTACGGGAAAAATGAACATTAAAAACGAGCTATTGGTAGATCTAAATAACATTACTCTACCTCCTTTACACATCAAATTGGGACTCATGAAAAACTTTGTAAAGGCGCTTGACAAAAACAGTGATGCATTTCGGTATTTACAAAAAATCTTTCCAAGCATTACAGAGGCAAAACTGACAGAAAGGATATTTGTTGGCCTACAGATCCGTAAAAATATGAAAGATTCTCAGTTTGAAAACCTTTTATCTGCTAATGAAAAATCTGCTTGGAAGTCATTCAAAATGGTTGTGGAAGAAATTTTGAGAAATAAAAAAAATGAAAATTACAAAGAAATTGTTGCCGATTTATTCAAAAATTTTTAATAGATAGGAGTAAACATGTCATTAAAGATTCATTTCCTGCATTCGCATCTGATTTTTTCCCCCTGAAAACTTAGGACGTATTAGTGACGAACAAGGGGAACGTTTTCACCAAGATTTAAAGGTTTTTGAAGAACGACATCAGGGATTTTGGGATGAAAACATGCTAGGGGATTACTGTTGGTCCATTGTAAGAGAAACTGATCCAAATAACTATAAAAAGAACGTAAAAATTAGCCATTTTTGATTTTTTTTTATATTAATACCAAAATTATGTAATCTAGTTAAGTAAATAAATATTTCTTAAACCAGACGTGACAGAATTTTTTTTATTATTTTTTCCGGATAACTCTATCTAAATAAACAATAAATTAACAACTTTCAGCTAGGGTATAAAAACCGTGTAAACTAGTGTTATAGATTTTAAATTTCAAACGATCCGGTTGGGTAGTTTTTGCGTTGTTATATGCGGACAGACGGACGGACTGTACGACGACAGTGGGTGCTATGTATTTACATAATTACAAATGCAACTAAAAAAATCTTCTGTTTTTACCAAAAGAAAAAAAGTAAAAAAATAAAATTCGATTACAAAGTTTCTGAATAAGAACACCTACCAATTTCATGTGTTTATGAACAAAAATTAATTAAAAATTGTATCAAAAGCAAGCAGTTTGAATTTGAGAATAGCCAACTGTGTGTGTGTGTGTTTTTTTTTTTTTTTCTCTAATCAAATAACGAATATAATACTACTGTAATGCATTGTAATAAAATCTCTTCCATTCCATAGCAAGTATTGAGATCAGAAAATACAAGAAAAAATATTCTAGTCTATTTAAAAATTTTCTGTTTTGGCAAGATTTTCCTGCTTTAACCTCTAACCTGACCGGTATACGTGTCCCTTAACCAATTAATTGATCAATATTTTTGAATAAAAATTTGAAGTAATGCCTATTTTTTATGTCTTTTACAGAGTTTTTAATCATTTATCACAAGTTTTTCAAAACAGAATTTTTTTCCTGACTGACTTAGGAAAATGCTCGGATTAAACAATCCAAAATTTACAATAAATATTTACTGGTGAGAATAATAAATCATGATTGGCAAAAACGGGTTGTCCGCATGACAAATGGGTAATTCAGGGAATAGGCTGAAGAGCCCAGAATCCTTCCTTATTCCCACCAGTTATTTTTACTTGTAAAGTTTCATTTATTTAATCAGAGCCTTTTCGCTATTAAGGGGTGAACGGGACACTTTTTAAAATAATTTTTATTTATTGAATCAAAATTCTGAATTTTTTGTGCTGGTTAACCATGTCATTTGTAAGCAAAATCACATGATAAAACTTCTTTTAATTTGTCTAAAGATTTTTTAAATTTAAAATTTATTTAAAAAATGAGATAATTTAAAATTGCTATAACTCAAAATATTATTTGTAGAATTTCGATTTTTTTACATTTAAATAAACAGAAATATTCAAAATTTAATTTTATTTCAGCATTTTAAAAAATATTAATAAAAAATAAAAATAAAAATATTTAAAGTAATAATTTGAAAAAAAATATGTAACTTTTATTTAAAATATCGAATTTTCAAAAGTAAATATTTTTTTTAAAATTCCTGAATCAAAATTAAAGTAAAATAGTCAAAAAGGACATGTTTCGAGTTTGAAGCATTTACCTTTAACGGTTCTTCAGTTATAACAATTTAAACCCGCAAAATTGTGAAAAAATCCATCCTGTAAAAAAACGCAATTTCGCAAGAAGTCACTTCATGACAATCATTGCTTTAAAAACATATCAAAACGAAAATATTAATATTTCCTCTTTTAATTAAGATAGAAACATAATTCAAATGTCATTTTAAACATTAAAAAAAACAGAGAAATTTTTAACGCAATAAAACATTATTAGGTAATTTTAAGATTTTTGTTTCCCGAACCCCCTTAAGGGGGCTCAGGGGTTGAAAACTTTTTAAAAAATATATTTTTTTTATGATCTAATTTGATTATTCATTTAATTCTTAACTCAATGCAAAAAACCGCATAAAAATATTTGCATTTTTAACGGAGTTATAAGCATTTATGTAACACTTTCATAGCCGCATCCATATAATTTCAACTTTAAGTCGCGTTTTCTCAAAACTTGATTTCTGATGATTAACACCAAGATTAAAAAAAACTATTTGATGGAATTGCTTTTTTTTCTTTTTTCTTTTCTTTTTTTTTTTTTTTTGCATGCATGCATATAACATTATTATCTAGATTATGAATTAATATATTTTAGATAGTTTAATATTTTGAGTATTTTTAATGGAAAAAAGTTGTATTTTTTAGGGGGGTTTTAAATTTTCAACTTTGAGAGATTTTTTAATACTGTTTTTATTAAGTGATAGTTATATCCTTAATTCATAATCTAGATTATGATGTTATATGCATGCAAAAAAAAAATTAAGCCATTCCATCAAATAGTTTGGTATTAGTCGTCAAAAATTAAGTTTTGAGAAATCACGACTTAAAGTTGAAATTATATGGATGCGGCTACGTAAGTATTGATACATAAATGCTTATAACTCCGTTAAAAATGCTAATATTTTTGTGCGGTTTTTTGCATTGAGTTAAAAATTAATTGAATAATCAAACTAAATCATTAAAAAAAATCGATTCTTTGAAAAGTTTTCAATCCCTGAGCCCCCTTAAGTTACAAAAAATTTTCTGTTTTGAAAAACCGGAGTAAAGGATTAAAAATTAACTAGAATAAGGCTCTCGTCTGAGATGAAATCAAGGAAAAAATTCTAGCAGTGTTTCTGTATAACCGAATTTTAAAATTTAAGGTTGTGTATAAAAGTATAGTTGTCTATATTTTATTTACTAAAACACGTCGCTTCTCGCGCAGCAAACAAGAATCTATTATCCCTATTCATTGCTATTGCTTCGCCACATTTCACGTGAGAAAACTCTTTAGGATCGAAATCGAGATATTATAGACATTAGCATCTGGGAAACTCTGCTCGAGAGATACAGTAATCCAACGCTACGCCAACTACGCCAACGCGCGAAGAAAGTAGCAAGTTGAAAATTGCACGTCAAGCGTAGCAAATGAAGTTCGATCGTACTATAACAAAGTTTTTAAAATATTTAAATGTTTTGGATAATAATATGCAGTACATCGGATACAGTATAATAGCTGAAATTTTATGTGCATTCCTGTAAATACTATCTGTGTTTTATTATAAAGGGAGTAACTTGTAGTAAATCTCAAGTATGTATATCAATTGCATAAAATGTGAAATAGTTTAATATAATTAAAACACGCCCCAAATAATGTTTACCCTATACCAATCTGCAATGGAATATTTTTGTATGGCCCTGTAAATTATAACAAATATTATTTGTACCACACATTGTACAGAATATATATTTTATTATATACTTCATCGATGCATATCAATTTTATTAAATTCGAAAGAATGTAACATCATTAAAATGCACTTGAAACTATTTTTTCCCATTGGAAATAATATAACCGATTTTTTTTTTTTTTTTTTTTTTGTCCCTGTAATTAAACTAAACAACCTATTTCATAAAATTTGAAATGACAGGACAAAATCATGTATCAATTATAACTTTTAAATTTCAAACGATTCGCTTGGGTAGTTTTTGCTTTCTTATATATGGACAGATGGACGAACTGAACGACGACTATATGTGCTATGTATTTACATAATTACGAACGCATCTCACGCTTTGAGTTCCACACCTGCATTCTTCCCCCCCCCCCCCCCCCCCGACCTTTTTCTCCTCGTGTGAGATTTTTTTAAAAACATTAGTCAGTATAAAACGCAATAAAGAAATTTTAATATTACAAAAGTAATTAAAAAAATAATAAACACTAAAAAAGAAGACCCAACCAGTATTTTTTAAGGAGAGAATTAAACATTTAATGTATATTTCTTCAGATGAAGGCGCTTTCCCATTCAACGCCAAACCCTGTTTAATCCTTTCAAGGACAAGGTACTTGTTTTAACAAAATATTGATTTTGACAAAATATTAATTGAATGACAACAGCATTAACCGAAACATTCTAAACAAATAAAAGTATGTATGTTTTTCGCGTACTTAATAACAATAATTTTTTCATTGAAAAGTTCTGTGGCCAATGTACCAATTAGGGATTAAAATTAGGTGATGCCATAATGGTATCACCGCCCTTCAAATTTTTAAAATAGATTATAAAAATATGAATGTAAAAAAGAAAAGTGGTGTAAAAATTGACTATCAGAGAGGGTTCGGAATGGAAAGGGTGGGAGGGGGGGGGGGTCTGCTCCCTGACGGAAAAATTCTTGTTTCTCTTATTTTTTTTTAATATTTTAAATCAGTTGTGCTGAATATGTTTTTTTTTTTTTTAGCTTATCATATTAAAGCATCAAACAATTAAATTTTGCTAATGGGTTAATTTTTTTTTTCAAAAAGAAAAAAATGCTAGAAAATTACCAAATTTTACTAATTATTTTACTGCAGAACCATTCTATCAATACGTTGAACCATTCTCTCAATACGTTGGCGAAACTTTGGCGAATCTTTATAATAGAACATTTTGATTGGCTACACGTAAGTCGAGCTTTCCAGCTGTTAATTTCTAGTGTGAAAGTCAGATAAGCTCTTGGCTCTGCAAGTGATACACCTTTGCAGGAGAAAAACCAATTCCTGGAATAAATCCATTCCCTTCTCTTTCTTGATAGAAATAACGACTCAGCAACGTTTTTGTTTTTTTTTTTGTTTTTTTTTTTCGTTTTTTTTTTTTTTCTTTTCTGTATCGGCAGTGAATCTAACTTGATACCTTCACTTTTTTCTTCAGCACACAATACAGATGCAGATACGTCTTAGACTTTTTTTCAATAAAAAATTCTAGTTTTTATGCTTTGCATGAAAATAGTTTTCTATTTAAAATATTATTAAACTATGTTTAAAATAGTCTTTAAAATAAATAAATAAATAAAAATACTTTTTACCCCATCACATTTTCTAATGCATTTTTCTGGATACACTTATTTCTTTAACAACTTACTTATTATAAGAAAATTGTTAAAGAAAATAACATTAATTAATATATCTAAAGAAAGTTGTAATTAATATGTATAAAAAATATTATTAATAAATACTTTTGGCTTAAAATCACTGTTTTCTTGCTGTTTTTTTTTTTTTTTTTTTTTTCAAAAATAAAAGTTTTTATTAATGTAAATACACAGATCTCTTATATACAGGGGTGTGGTGGTTACTCGATAACCCCCCCATATGTTTTGTTTAATTCAATTTTATTAGCCATTTTATTTCCTATCACCTCCTTTTTATTAGTGTTCTTAATTTAAATTTTATTTCGATTTCGTTTCTTTTCATATCGTCGCCTGTAATCTTTTCTTTCGTACTTTGCTTTCGAATGTTCCAAACCGGTAATATCTTGTTTTGAAATCATTCCTTCCGGTTTAGAGATCTTTCTAGAACAATCTAGTTTGTTCTATGGGTGGTATTTCCGGTTAATCTGGCCCGCCCCTTGGCCTATCAAATTAAATTCCGCAGGTGACGTGTTTTAGCCAACAGAGTGCCTGGCCACCTGCTAAGGTTATTCATTTAAGATTTATGGAAGGCTTAAAAGGCTATGTGGTGATATAAGTAAATTTTTATGCGAGCCTAACTAATCTCTCTGCACCATTTATATATATATATTTTTTTTTGTTCAATTGTCAACTTACAAATTCATTCAATTTATCATGTGTTATTTGAAACCATATATTTTATATATAGTTATAGTATGATTCATATACAGTTATAGTATGTTTCATTTTGTTGACAACTAAGAATATAAATATACATATTATTGTATAATCAAATATTTTGACATATGCTAAAGCATTCTAGTGCATTTTGCACAGCCTAACAAGAGACTCGTCAAAGTTAAGGACTGTTGTTCTGCACATAGACATAGACTTTAAATTTTTTTTTGATATATGATAGATACTTCTGGAAGAAATTTTGTATACCTTCCATTTTAACATTTACTATAGTTGGTATATTTACATAAGGATTACTATCATAACAATAATTATTTTTTTTATTATTTAAACATCATGTAAAACAATTATTTATATTCATAAAACTATTTCAGATACATTTATTTTGTGTAATTATTTTGTATATTTGTACATGTGTTAGAAAATATTGTCTCGATGAAAAAATTGTTCATTTTTGTCATCTCACCAATATTTTCTTTTGGGGAACCCCGGGTAAATATGTGGTGGTTACTCGATAACCCCCCCCCCCATATGTTTTGTTTAATTCAATTTTATTAGCCATTTTATTTCCTATCACCTCCTTTTTATTAGTGTTCTTAATTTAAATTTTATTTCGATTTCGTTTCTTTTCATATCGTCGCCTGTAATCTTTTCTTTCGTACTTTGCTTTCGAATGTTCCAAACCGGTAATATCTTGTTTTGAAATCATTCCTTCCGGTTTAGAGATCTTTCTAGAACAATCTAGTTTGTTCTATGGGTGGTATTTCCGGTTAATCTGGCCCGCCCCTTGGCCTATCAAATTAAATTCCGCAGGTGACGTGTTTTAGCCAACAGAGTGCCTGGCCACCTGCTTTGGCTTTCCTTCTTTATGTGTTTATCAAGTCTGTTCATATTAAATTCATATTTCTCCATACTTTGTATCGTAACTTGGCTTAGTCTTCCTCACTCCCCCTTTCGTACGTCGCCAACTTGGCGTATCCCGGATTTACGATAACCCTTGCTCTTTTTCCCTCCTGACTCTCGGCAGTCAGCGACAGTCGCGCTGTTAGACTCCTGCCGTGATGGGTGCTGCTGGCTGATCAAAATTTAGCGGAAATTCCGGGGCAAGTGTGCGCCCCCCGTGACCGTTGGATGGAGCAAGTTTTATTCTGCAAATGTCCATGCCAGGATTACTCAGTTGATTTTTTAAGGCGGCGATGAGTAAGGCTACATTCAAAAGTATCCAAAAATTATTTTGTTTTGTTTTTTCTTTTTGGTTTCACAATTTAAATAAGGTGACATCATGAATCTTCTGTTTGTTGCTCTTGTGCTAACTTCATAGCGAAAGTAGAGTGTCGTCATGTTTCTTCTAAATATTCTTACTCATCATCTTCTCGTCAAATAATGCTCTCTAACCAATTTATATTCTCAACTCTCCAAATAACGTTTAATGAGTTCTCCGTCCTCTGAAAAGTAGGCTCAGGAGTGGAGTCTCTTTCAAGAAGTGAAGGTATTTATTACGTAAAGTCTTCATCCCATAAGCTGTTTTCATTGTATAGATATTTTGGCCCAAGAAATATATATATTATATATAAATTTTTGATTATCACGGGGCGTTCCAGAAGAGAATATAGGTACAACTCTGTCTGGAAAAATTATCTGCTAATATAAATATATATTTGAAAATTACATGTACCTATGTGATGTTTTAGTTCATCCTGTGAAGATACATAAAAATGTGTTATAAAGAAAAATTTGTTGTTCCAATATATCAATTTTATGATTAACATCGTTTGTGAAATTATTGCTTCAAAATATATGATAAATTGATTAATGTGTACGAGAGCAAGAATATATATATACTTGTGAAGAAATATTCAATATTCATAAAAAAAAGGTAAACAAGTTTTTTCATGAAAAATAAAAGTATTTTTACTTGCAATCTGTTTGCATTTTAATTTCCTGTGCATGTGTCTGTCTAGTATTATTCGTCAGCAGCCAAGGTCTTCACAGGTAACTTTATTTCTTTTATCAATTTATATTTTTTTTATAATTTACCTTTGAAACTGTTGTCATCTTGATTTAAGATTTCTTTTATTGTTTTAAAAGAGGTAATGAAGGTAGCCATTTTGGGTCTTTTGCCGGCCCTCATTCTTCGCAATGTACATAATCATTTATACGATTCACTTGGCCTACTTCTGAGTTTGAAACAAAATAAAAAAAGATGTTTCTCCTCCCATCGTCTTCCTTTTAAAACACAACAGCATTTCAATTTCCTTTGGTGCAATGACCAACGCTTGTCCATCATCTTCCCTGGCTACCATTGTATTTTTGTTATAGATACATATTTTCAAAAAAAAAAAAATATCTTCAATTATCTTCAATTATTTTTCATTATCTTCAATTATGTCTTCATTATCTTCAGTTGTATTTTCATTTTCTGCAAATTATTTCTTCATGCAATGATTAATATTTTATAATTATATTTTATTCAGTCTCGTACAATAAATAAATGCAATATAGCTTGATTTTATGCTGACATAATATTTTTCTGGAGCAGTGCAGTATCAATATCACATAATTTATCAATATATTTTCTTGCCATGATATAATTTGTAACTAATATATATATTATTTAACGGAGGTGCAGGTAAATATAAATGATAATGCTAACATAAATTATTCTCTTCTCATAAATATAACAATATATGTTTTGAGCCATATAATAGATATTTACATAAGTTTTTGGGCCATGTTATTTTGATCACATGATAAGAAAGATATTTTTGCATTTTCTTCTCTTCGTTATATATTTGTTATTCTTTTTAATATATAAAAATGGTATATCACGTAAATGAAATTCGTCATTTTTTTTTCTAAATAATGGGTCAATTTATATATATATATTATTATTCATTACAAGACCAGTCTATAACCAAACTTATCATGTCATTTATTGAGCTCTTAGATTAATTTTTTTTCATCATGCCACCCAAGTCTAAATTAAATATTGCCATTCAGCCATTCGATGGCAACCCTCAGACTGTGGAATTCTTCTTTGATCAATTATCTGATATACAAGAGTTAAATAATTTCACAGATAAAGAACTTTTTGTTCTCTTCAAATCCAAACTTGAAGGCACTGCCTTACTCTTCTTTCTTGAAATTCAGTCTCAGCTCAAGAACTCTAATTTCCAAGACATTCGAAAAACTTTTATAGACTATTTCTTACCCTCAAAAAAGTCTGTTTCTCTTAAGTCCTTGCAGAACTTAAGTTTAGATTCAAGTGAATCAGTCAAAAATTTTGCTTTTCGACTGGATAAACAACTTCGGCTGGCTTACCCTAAATTGGATCCTCCTGCTCTCAATTCATTAAAATTCACTCATTTTCTTGAGGCTTTGCCTAAACAAATTAAACGAAAAATTCTTGAAGAAAATATTTCATCTTTTGAGTTAGCTCTTGAACGAGCAAATTTTCTTCAAGATATTTACGACTCCCCTCCTAAAAAATCTTACGAGAATTATAATCAAGCCTATTGTTTGGATACTGAAAAAGTCCACGATAATTCTAATAATGTTCTTCATAAAACTCCTATAAAGCATACGAAGGATAAAGTTTATCACAATTCTCAAACCAACTACTCTACTTTGCAAACTCCAAAAGACAATTCTCATGCTCCTCGTAATTTTCAAACAAAACCTAGAACATATTCGCCTTCTCCACCGAGACAAGAGGCTACAAATAAACGTAACAATAATTTTCATCAACGTAATTTTTACCGGAAACGTCCTTATCAACCCACCTTTGACAAGTTTTCTCACAAAAAAAATTCTACATCCTTTTATCACAGACGAGATGTTGTGCAGTGTGCGTTCTGTGGGAAATTCAATCATCGTATGGACTCATGCTTCAAATTCAAAAACATTATTAGTAATTCTAATCAAAACTCGTCATCTCATTTTTCGTCTCACCCTCACAGAAGACAAAGCCACACCTCTTCTTCTGAAAATAAAAACAAGGTTTACCATTTAAACACATAAGGGAGACTGGTTCTACTGACCGCCTTCTCTCCCGTAATTCTCATTCAGGGTCAGTACTCTTTGACAACAAAAACAAACATCAACAATTTCACAAACGCTCTTCAGTTACCTTAGTGTCATCCACAGCTGTCCAAACTTCTCCTATGACAGCTAAACTTAACAAATCTTCCTGTTCATATAATTCGTTGACATCCAAACAAAATCTTGAAATTGATGATAATGTACAAGAAAGACATGTCATCTGCAGCTCATTTAATAATTCATATGTTCTTCCATGCATACTCATAAACATTCAACATAATGAAATTTCAACGTTAATTGATACGGGATCAAGTTTGTCACTCTTGGATCAGGAATGCTTTAATAGCATTAAATCCAGGCTTCACTATAAATTCTTATCCCGTAGTGTATCTGTGTCTACCATAAATTCCAAAGTTTTTTTCAAGGGATGCATAGAGATTGCCTTTAAAATTGATAAATTCTTCTTTCATCATGTCTTTTACCTTACAAAGATACAAAATGTTCATTTTCAAGCCATACTTGGATTTGAGTTTATCAACAAACATTCTATTACCATATCACCCAGCTTTAAGTCTATTTTAATTAAAGATAAACATATTCCTTTTCACAGTTATAACGAATCTCCTACTTGCTATTTTATGAATTCTGAATATAATTATGTTAATTCAAGTGTACCATATTCTTTAGATGTACACAAGATGCCTTGTTATGAAGATTCTATGTCAAATAATCTAAGTAATGGTATTTATTCTGATAATATATGTACAAATTATGATGACACAAATTTACAATTA
The DNA here is from genome assembly GCA_964019185.1 of Maratus speculifer. Taxonomy (NCBI): domain Eukaryota; kingdom Metazoa; phylum Arthropoda; class Arachnida; order Araneae; family Salticidae; genus Maratus; species Maratus speculifer. The sequence continues at coordinate 85,286,048 of OZ025300.1, read as the reverse complement.
GTCAACAATTATACAACCTATCCTTACAATTATAGTTTTCAAAATAATGGTTTGTTTACAAATAATGTTGCTAACACTGCTATGAATTTTCATAATCCTTATATTGATGGTAATTTTACTTATTTTTCTAACTATTTTCCAACTGATTATGGTAATGTTGTCAACTATGTATCTACTAATGATAATATACCTGGCAAGAATTTTTCATCTGAAAATACTAATGATCTTAGTTATGTTGGTGAAAAGCAAACCCATTTAAATATTGGTAATAAAATTTTGGTGAATTCCAATATGGTACAATTACTCAATAGAGAATTAATTCCTCCTAATTCTTTTGTTTATTTACATGTTAAGTACTTGAATCCTCCATCTGAATATTTTATTTTCAAACCCAATTTAAAAAATAAAGGTCTTGTGTTACATGAATCATTGCACTCAAATTCTTCAATTCAAAATGATTTATTTTTGGTTGTATGTCAGAATATATCAAAGCTGGATATTCATTTAAATAAAAATTCAATTATTGGCGAATGTATCAATGTAGATGAGAAAGATATTGAGGAATACTCTTTTGATTTGGATTTTGAGAACGATTATTGTAATTTAATTTTACCATCTGAAGAGATTAAAAGAAAACGTATTCAAGAATTATCTCCAAATGACTTTGATTTAAAACATTTACCTCCTCATGAAAGGGACTCTTTGACCAAATTATTATGTAGTAAAGCTTTAGCTTTTTCAAAATCTCTTGACACTTTAGGTCATACGGACCTGGTCAATCCTCAATTCACTATGCTAAATTCTCATCCAGTCAAAACTCTACCTTTTCCTGTGCCACAGGCACTTGAGCAAGAAGCTCTTGACCAAATTAATCAAATGTTAAATGCTGGCATTATTGAGAGATCAAATTCGTCTTGGGCCTGTCCCATGCTTCTTGTTAAAAAGAAGAGAACTGATATGTCTAAGCCTCAAAAGTATCGTTTGGCTCTGGATTTAAGATTGTTAAACTCCATAATAATTCCATCCTCATATCCTCTTCCTAGAATTCAAAATCTATTGGTGCAGTTATCAAAATTTAAGTATTATACTACTCTTGACTTGCCCTCTGCATACTGGCAGATTGCGGTACCTAAAGATATGCAAGATAAACTCAGTTTTACTACTCCATGGGGAATTTTTACCTATTTACGTTTAGTATTTGGCCTGAAGACAGCCGCCAGCACCTTCCAACAATTAATCGACTCTGTTATTCAATTATCTCAAATTGATTCCTGTTATGCATATCAAGACGATATTGTAGTGGGTGCTAATTCATTTGAAGAAATGTCTATGAAACTCACTAAGCTATTAGACACTCTTATTGCTAACAACATTACCTTGTCTCCTGAAAAGTGTACTTTTATGCAAACAAGTATTAACTTCTTGGGTTTCCAACTCACAGATCATAAAATTCTTCCTATTACGAGTAACATTTTAAAAATCACTTCTTTTCCAACGCCTAAAACCAAGAGGCAAACGAAAAGTTTTATAGGTTTGTGTTCATTTTATAGGTCAATTATTCCAAATTTTGCTAAATTGATTACTCCTCTCATTGAAGTCACCAAACCTAAAAATAAGTTTTCTTGGAAATCTGAACAAGAAAATGCATTTAAAAAATTACAAGACATATTCTTCCAAAAACCTATGCTCAATCTTCCTAATTGGAATGAAACGTTCTATGTTAATACAGATGCATCAAAGACAGCAATTTCAGCTGTTCTTATGCAGAAATTTGATGGTGAACTAAAACCCATCTCCTATTATTCCAAAACTCTATCTCAATCAGAAAGACACTACCCTGCCATCAAATTGGAACTTTATGCCATTTACAAAGGCATAACAGCTTTTAAATACTATATTTTTGGTCGACCCTTTATTCTATTATCCGATGCCAAACCTCTTAATAATTATAAAAAGGCTACATCTCCTGCTGATATTACTACTCGATGGATGTTAGAACTATCAGAATATTCGTACACATTCCACCATGTACCAGGCAAAGAGAATGTGTTAGCAGATTTTCTGAGTAGAACACCTCACATTCCTACTGAAGATCTCAATAATAATCCAGATCTTATTTCTTCACAAGAACCTCTACCTATTGTTGATAATCAAAACGATTTACATAATGACATTCCTCACTTTCCATGTGGTTTAATTGACAAAATCCACCACACATGTCATCTTCAAAGTGACTCTTCACCTCCAAATAATGATAATAATCAAGATCCATTATTAGAAATTCTTGATCACACCATCTTCTCTGAACAACAAAAAGACCCAAAAATTAAGCAAATTTATGAAGATCTTAAAAATAATAAGAAATCTAAAAGTTTAAATGGCTACTATATTAATCCAAGTAATGAGTTACTTTGCTACAATGGTCATTTTTCTTCTGAAGATATTGAGCTACACAAAGCTGTTTTACCTTTGTCACTTAGAGCAAAAGCCTTAAGAATTGCTCATATTACTCATACTGGAATTCATAAAACCATTGTTAATTTAAAGAAAAGATTTACCTGGAAAACCCTTGTTTCAGATACCATTAATTATGTCAACTCTTGTGAAATTTGTTTAGTAAACAAAAATCATAAAAAAAATACTGCTCCATACCTACCTGCGCCTCTTCCAACTGCTCCCAATCAAAAAGTCTCTATGGATTTACTCGGCCCATTGAGGAATCGTCAATATGTGATGACAGTCATAGATCACTTTTCTCGTCATTTAGAATTATATGCCTTGAATAATATCAGCGCTGAGTCTGTTACAAAAGCTTTATTACATTACATTTCCACTCATGGAAAACCTGAATTAACGCTCACTGATCATGGCTCTCAATTTACTAGTGACATGTTTTCTCTCTTTAATAAAAAGCTTGGCATTAAATTAGAACACAGTTCTGTAGCCCATCCCCAGGCCAACGGATTAAGTGAACGAGTCAATTCTCAAATAAAATCGTCTGTGAATACAATGGCTTCACAAGGATGTGATATACCAACTGCTCTAAAAATTCACCAATCCATATATAATGCTACACCTCATCCAGCCACAAAATTCACTCCAAATCTTCTTCATTTTGGAAGAGAAATAAACGACATTTATTCCAATTATAAAACTCAAGTTTCATGGAAAATTCTCAATACTGCATATGAAATTCATAAATTGATGGATGTTATTGAAAAAATATACTATCAAGCTTACAAGAATAACGAATCGTCTAGACAAAAGGTGTACCAAAAATCCAGAGAAAAATTAAAGTTTTCCAACATCAATGTTAATGACATTGTTTACGTAAAATTTCCCACTGTGTTTAACAAAAAAATACAAGGCCCATACCTGGTGAAGAAAATAATTTCTCCTGTGCTTATTCAAATTCAAGATTCTAATAATAGTCACGCTTCACCCATGTTGATTCACACTAACAGAATCTTGAAGCTTCAAAAGAGAAATGAAGCATTGCAATATCCTTCAGTTTCTTCTAAAAGTGTATCACATGATCAAGCTCCTGTTGGTAATGCATCTTCTACTCCTGTGAGACAACACTCTCCTACTCAAGTTTCAAATCATGATGCTGCTTGTAACACATCTCCTCCAATTCTTTCTTCTTCTAAGTGTCAACAAACATCTTCTTGTTCAAGTAAATCAGTACTGTCACAAGCTCCTCCTGATAGCACTCATACTGGTGTTAAAAACAAGTCTACTCAATATAAAAATTATGATCTTCGCCCTCGCAATCATAAATTGTATAAAAAATAAACTAACCTTCTTTTTCCTTTTTCAGGATGACTCTTGAGTTGTAGTATTGTCAGTCAATGCTAGCTAGACTGATATTCCAGTAAGAAGAATCACTGTGTAATTTTTTTTTCTTTTCTCCAAGCTGCAGGCAGCTGTTGTTATTTTTTTTTCTTCTTTATCTAAGTCTTCTTCTCCCTGATACAATACAACAGTCATCCTCATGATGTATGTATGGTTTTCAATAGTTTTATTATTTAATGCATTTATCTCTAAGTCATAATTATTACAATATATATATATATATATAATCTCATGTATGCCATACTTTTAAATCTTATAAAGTCTTTAATTACAATAGTTGGTACTAAAAAAAATTGAGAAAGAATTTGTCCTGTTATATTCTTGTTATAATATTATGTCATTATTTAAAATTATTTTTTTTTGACAAATGTTTCATTCTAATAAGAAAGGTGAAATTGTAATTAATATAGGGTAAACATAAATTGGAGTACTCCTCAAATTATTTTCTCTATTGTGACTTCTCTTTACAATGCATGCATGCTTTGACATTTAACCTCTTTTAAAAAAAAAAAAAAGAAAGTGCATGATAAACTTATACATACTAATATTTCTTCTCTTCTTGTTGAAGTATAGAAGGTGAATGACTCACAATAAGTAGTATATTTTTTTTTATACTTTTGGGTATTTATACTTTGGATCCAAAGAGGTTGGTTGAGTCAATATATATATTTATATAAAGCAAATACTTGATATATGACAAATACAAAATTGATCACTTACTTAATTTTTTTTTTAAAAAATGTTTGAGAATTACAAGTAAATATGTCCAAGATATCTTCTATATATAAAATTTTGACATAATTGATTTTTTTTTTTTGTAAGGTGACATTATCAAGTCATATATAAGATTGACATATTCATATAAGTTTCTTCCTTTTTTTTCAGAATATTAAATATCTTAGCTTTTATGTTTATTTTGGATGAAGTATAGTATTAAGAGTATTTATGCAATTATTGTCAATTTATTTTGAAAGTGTTCAAGAATATTCCTTTATGAGAGTGTAAAGATTCTCTCTGTGAAAATTGTTATATTCATTTTGAAGATGTTTTTGTTGAAATATAATATCATACTTTTGCTACCAATTTAACATATCCCATTCTTTTTGCAACTTATTATTTTATTTTCTGTGAGAATGTGTTATTGAATAATGCTAAGGTTATTCATTTAAGATTTATGGAAGGCTTAAAAGGCTATGTGGTGATATAAGTAAATTTTTATGAGAGCCTAACTAATCTCTCTGCACCATTTATATATATTTTTTTTTTGTTCAATTGTCAACTTACAAATTCATTCAATTTATCATGTGTTATTTGAAACCATATATTTTATATATAGTTATAGTATGATTCATATACAGTTATAGTATGTTTCATTTTGTTGACAACTAAGAATATAAATATACATATTATTGTATAATCAAATATTTTGACATATGCTAAAGCATTCTAGTGCATTTTGCACAGCCTAACAAGAGACTCGTCAAAGTTAAGGACTGTTGTTCTGCACATAGACATAGACTTTAAATTTTTTTTTTGATATATGATAGATACTTCTGGAAGAAATTTTGTATACCTTCCATTTTAACATTTACTATAGTTGGTATATTTACATAAGGATTACTATCATAACAATAATTATTTTTTTTTTATTATTTAAACATCATGTAAAACAATTATTTATATCATATAACTATTTCTGATACATTTATTTTGTGTAATTATTTTGTATATTTGTACATGTGTTAGAAAATATTGTCTCGATGAAAAAATTGTTCATTTTTGTCATCTCACCAATATTTTCTTTTGGGGAACCCCGGGTAAATATGTGGTGGTTACTCGATAACACCCCCATATGTTTTGTTTAATTCAATTTTATTAGCCATTTTATTTCCTATCACCTCCTTTTTATTAGTGTTCTTAATTTAAATTTTATTTCGATTTCGTTTCTTTTCATATCGTCGCCTGTAATCTTTTCTTTCGTACTTTGCTTTCGAATGTTCCAAACCGGTAATATCTTGTTTTGAAATCATTCCTTCCGGTTTAGAGATCTTTCTAGAACAATCTAGTTTGTTCTATGGGTGGTATTTCCGGTTAATCTGGCCCGCCCCTTGGCCTATCAAATTAAATTCCGCAGGTGACGTGTTTTAGCCAACAGAGTGCCTGGCCACCTGCTTTGGCTTTTCTTCTTTATGTGTTTATCAAGTCTGTTCATATTAAATTCATATTTCTCCATACTTTGTATCGTAACTTGGCTTAGTCTTCCTCACTCCCCCTTTCGTACGTCGCCAACTTGGCGTATCCCGGATTTACGATAAACCTTGCTCTTTTTCCCTCCTGACTCTCGGCAGTCAGCGACAGTCGCGCTGTTAGACTCCTGCCGTGATGGGTGCTGCTGGCTGATCAAAATTTAGCGGAAATTCCGGGGCAAGTGTGCGCCCCCCGTGACCGTTGGATGGAGCAAGTTTTATTCTGCAAATGTCCATGCCAGGATTACTCAGTTGATTTTTTAAAGCGGCGATGAGTAAGGCTACATTCAAAAGTATCCAAAAATTATTTTGTTTTGTTTTTTCTTTTTGGTTTCACAATTTAAATAAGGTGACATCATGAATCTTCTGTTTGTTGCTCTTGTGCTAACTTCATAGCGAAAGTAGAGTGTCGTCATGTTTCTTCTAAATATTCTTACTCATCATCTTCTCGTCAAATAATGCTCTCTAACCAATTTATATTCTCAACTCTCCAAATAACGTTTAATGAGTTCTCCGTCCTCTGAAAAGTAGGCTCAGGAGTGGAGTCTCTTTCAAGAAGTGAAGGTATTTATTACGTAAAGTCTTCATCCCATAAGCTGTTTTCATTGTATAGATATTTTGGCCCAAGAAATATATATATTATATATAAATTTTTGATTATCACGGGGCGTTCCAGAAGAGAATATAGGTACAACTCTGTCTGGAAAAATTATCTGCTAATATAAATATATATTTGAAAATTACATGTACCTATGTGATGTTTTAGTTCATCCTGTGAAGATACATAAAAATGTGTTATAAAGAAAAATTTGTTGTTCCAATATATCAATTTTATGATTAACATCGTTTGTGAAATTATTGCTTCAAAATATATGATAAATTGATTAATGTGTACGAGAGCAAGAATATATATATACTTGTGAAGAAATATTCAATATTCATAAAAAAAAAAGGTAAACAAGTTTTTTCATGAAAAATAAAAGTATTTTTACTTGCAATCTGTTTGCATTTTAATTTCCTGTGCATGTGTCTGTCTAGTATTATTCGTCAGCAGCCAAGGTCTTCACAGGTAACTTTATTTCTTTTATCAATTTATATTTTTTTTATAATTTACCTTTGAAACTGTTGTCATCTTGATTTAAGATTTCTTTTATTGTTTTAAAAGAGGTAATGAAGGTAGCCATTTTGGGTCTTTTGCCGGCCCTCATTCTTCGCAATGTACATAATCATTTATACGATTCACTTGGCCTACTTCTGAGTTTGAAACAAAATAAAAAAAGGTGTTTCTCCTCCCATCGTCTTCCTTTTAAAACACAACAAGGGGTGCAAAAATCTAGGCGCCAGCAGACAGTTTCTAACCACAAAATTTATTTCGGTTTTCTTCGACTAATGTTTCGTGTAAAATTCCTGCTAGAATGCTATTAAATTTTGACCGAAAAAATCTTTAAAATTTTAGTGGTGAGAGACTTCCCTCTGGCGCCTAGATTTTTGCACCCCTGCTTATGCACATATATTTTGGTGATAGCTTTAAAATAAGTGCAGTATCTGTGTATGTCCTTTGAACACACGGCTAATTAAAGGGGGGCATGGGTTAAAATTAACATTGGTTAAATTTTTGCCCCCCCCCCCAAAAAAAAAAAAGAAAAAAAAAAGAAAAAGAAAAAAGTTTTATTGGCTTAAAAAGCTCTTTGAATCTTTCTGAACTTTTCCTTTTCTAACTATTAGAAATAATCGTAAAAATTTAAGGGAATACGCCGACTCGAACGGAACGCCCTTTCACATTAATTTTACGCGAACATTTTATAATTACAGTCGGCTCTCGTTAATTCGAACTCGTTGGGACCACAAGAAATGGTCCGAAGTTCGAATTATGGAAAATATGAGAAGAAAACATGCTTAAAATGGCACTATTACAAAGGAATTATTGTTATAATGTTTTTAAAAATTATTTCGTCTGTTATCATTAAAATATGACTTAATATTAAATTAGAATGTATAAATACATAAACTAATTAAAAGTTAGAAACAAGCACAATGGAAGAAAGATTTAAACCGTCACTGATGGACAAATGGGGCAGTAAGAAAGTGGATATCAAAAACATTGAATTATATGTATACTCGTTCGGAACAATTTTCACAAAAGCCAAAGAAAGAAAGTTATTCAGATGGTCTGAAATCCGTGAAAAAGAAAAGAAAAATGAAAAATCGGAATTCTCGTTAGTTCGAATTAAACGAAGTCAAGAGAAAATGAGTTCGAATTAATGAAAATTTTTAACGTTATTCTGCCATCGAAAATTTCGAGATTTCATGTTTAGTTCGAATTAAGTTGAGATTCGTATTATCCGATTTCGAATTAACGAGAGTCGATTGTATTTCTATTTTTTAATGTTACTTACACCACTATATTTTTAAAATAAATTTTGTAATATGCACATGTTGTCGAAATTCAAGTAAAACTTTAGATTTAGTTAGACATTGACATAATCTAAAGCTGGTTAATCTTAGTGTACATAGCTCAACAGATGTCGCTGCTGTGCTGCGTTATTAACAATTTTTTCAATAGCTCGTTCAAGAATTAATGCACAGAATTTCTTAAAATTTTTAGATTCAGTTAGTGCTTGATATAAATTGGTGCTGATTATTTTTTCATACAAATCGGTCAAATGGTGCACCTGCTATTCTGCATTATTCGTGATTTTCGTAATAGCTCTATCTCATGAACTAATGCACGAATTTTCATCAAACTTTAGACTCAGTTAGTTCCTGGTGTAGATTAGTGATTTTTAGTTTTTGGTGTGAATTTCTCCGCAGGTGGAGCTCTTATGCAGAATTTTCTAAGATTTCCGCAATAGCTCTAGCTCAGAAACAAATTGGCGGATTTTCATTAAATTTCAGAATCAGTTAGAAGGTGACATTGACTAGATTTCGGTGTAAATCAACTAACCGGAAGTGATTCTATGTTGTATTTTGTCAGGAAATTTTAATATATATGAGATCGAAAAAAGTTTATAGATTGCCACATCTCAACAAGTTTATTATTAGAGAGGGAAAACTGATCAGATGTGGCAATCCAAAAACTTTCTCCTATCTTATGCATGTATTAAAACTTCCTGAAAAAACAGAATAGCATTACCACTGGCTAAAGGGTTTACATCAAAATCTAGTCAGCAACAACTCATGTAAATTTATAACTGAATCTGAAGTTTGATGAAAATCCGTGAATTAGTTTTTGAAATAGAGTTTGAAAAAAAAATTGCATAACAGCGTCACGTGTTGGGTGATTACACCAAAAAGTAATCAGGATCAACTTTTTATCAGGTACTAATTGAATCTGAAGTTCGATAAAAATCTATGCATTAGTTTTTGTGATATAGCTATTGCAAAATCATGAAAAATGCAACATAGCAGCGTCATCTGTTGTGCGATTTACATCAAAAAGTAAACAACACTAATCTGTATCAGGTACTAACTGAAACTGAAGTATTAGAAAAAATCGTGCATTAGTTCTTGAGATAAAGCAATTAGATAATCATGAATAATGCATCATGGCAGTACTACCTGTATAGCGATTTGTACCTAAACATAATCAGCACCATGTTATATCAAGTATTAAAAATTTAATTTTTTTTAAATATACATGCACTAATTTTTGAGATATGGCTATTGTAGAAATTGAAGCATAGCAGCGCCATCTGTTGAACGATATACAACAAAGATTAATCATATTCAGTTTGTATCAAGATCTAACAAAATCTAAAGTTTTGTGAGTTCCATGCATTAGTTCTTGAGATAGAGCACCCAATTTTTTTTTTTTTTTTTATCACAGACTGGAGACTGACTGACTGACTATACTGATAGACAGACTCACAGACTAATGTTTTGTAAAAATTGTTTTTCGGATTCTCCGATTTCTAAAACATGTAAGTCCGTCGAAAACCGGATTTCGAAAATTTTCATGAATCCAATACTCTTTTCTTGTAAAGACAGAAGAAAGTAATAAAATTATCTTTAAAATCCACTGTCTTTAAAATAATTTCAGTTTGAACTTAAGATTAATTCCATTGCGACGGCCGGTCACCGGTCTCGGTCGTTATCGATATAAACAAGAAAATAAATAAATCCTTCTGAAAAACAAACTGGTAAACATGAACCTTGAAAGATTTCTTTTAAGTAGTTGATGCATGGAATATAAATGAGGTCTGTTAATCAGATGAATAACCTACGTTATGCTTGAATTCAATTAGTTTTTCCAAAAATTTTGGTTCTGTTCCTGGTTTTGACGGAAGTTTGTTAATAATTACGAAAATTTAGGGTTATTACAAGTCAAAATTACACGTACTAACTAAGACAAATCGGAAATTGCAAGCCAAGCGTAGAAAAAGAGGTGCGTTCGTACTATAACGAAGTTTAAAAAATATTCAGATATCGGTGCAATAGTATACAGTACTTCGGATACAGTATAATAGCCGAAATCTTTTGTGTGCCCCTGTAATTTCTATATGCTTTCATACATGAAGTAACTTGTATTAAACCTCAGCAAAGTATATCAATTTCATAAAATGTGATATAGTTTAATATAATTAAAATGCACCCCAAGCAATGTTTCCCCCTATACCATTAGGTAATGGAATACTTTTGTGTAGCCCTGTAAATTAAAACAAGTTGGAAATTGCACGTGAAGCGTAGCAAATGAGGTGCGTTCGTACGATAATGAAGTTTTAAAAATATTACTCTCATATATCAATCTCATAAAATTGTAAATAATGAATTACAATTAAAACGCTCATCAAACAATGTTCTCCCTATACCATTATGTAATGGAATACTTTTGTGTGGCCTTGTAAATCAATAACAAATGTTGTTTGCACCACAAATTATGTAAAATGTATGCATATAAATCTTATTAAGTTCTAATGAGTGTAACACCAATAAAATGCATTTGAAACATTTTTCCCCATTGACCGTAATGTAACGTAATACTTTTGATTGTCCCTGTAATTGATCTATGCATCCGATTTTCATAAAATTTGAAATAACTCGACAAAATTATGTAATAATTATGTATTTTAAATTTCAAACGTATAAAATACATTTGAAACTTTTTCCCCATTGACCATAATGTAATTGAATACTTTTGATTGCCCCTGTAATTGATCTATGCACCCGATTATCAAAAAATTTGAAATAACTCGACAAAATTATGTAATAATTATGTATTTTAAATTTCAAACGATTAAAATGCATTTGAAACTTTTTTTCCCATTGATTGTAATGTAATAGAATACTTTTGATTTCCCCTGTAATTGATCTATGCATCCGATTTTCATAAAATTTGAAATGACTCGACAAAATTATATAATAATTATGTGTTTTAAATTTCAAACGATTCGGTTGGGTAGTTTTTGCGTTGTTATATGCGGATAGACGGACGGACTGAACGACCACTATAGGTGCTACGTATTTACATAATTACGAACGCACCTAAAAAATGTTCTTTACACAGCAGATTGTACAGAATGTCTATTTTAGTATATACTTCATAGATGCATAACAATTTTATAATGTTCTAAAGTGTGTAACAAGATTAAAATGCATTAAGGGGTCGTCCATAAATGATGTCACGCTTGAAATGAGGGAGAGGGTTCGTGAAATTGTGACAGTTAGTGACAAGGGGGTGAGAGGGGGTTGTTTGATAAAAGGCTATTTAATTTTCTACTGACTTTGTCACCTAGCAACCAAGATATACCTAATTATTTCAAAATGTAAAAAGTTTTCTGTGCAAACGATTTTTGTGATAAATATATTATCTGTTTTATTTCTTCAGCTTTTACCTAAGCTGTGTGAAACAATATTCTTTTTGTTTTTGAGTTAGATTAGAATGTTTTTTTAATGAGATATGTGAAAAAATGTTACGGTTTTTTATTGGAGTTGTGTTTCGTTAAATTATCTACGTTCGAAAGAACTGAGAAGAATTTTCTCATGAGAATAAACTGTTTTAAAACAAGAGATGAGTGTTTAATTTTGAGTTGAGTAAAATATTAATAAAATAAACTTTCGAACAATTGAATTCTTCAGGGGTAAGAAAAAATGTGACATCACACATTTTGATTACAATAAAAGCATAAAAAGTCATCAGATTAAATTATGAAATTTGTATTCATAAAGTAAACATAAGATTTAAAACCAAATACAGTAAAACCTCTAAATAACGGACAGCTCGAGAACGCAGAAATTGTCCGCTATTCGGAGTTGTCCGCTATTGAGAAAATCTCAGCGATTCAAAAATCGCTAAGAAATGCTTAATGTTTCATTAATTGACTTTTAAATTCCTAAAACCTATAATATATTATTAATCAGAAATTAAAATATTTTTTTAAGCAATAAAACTGAAATAAAATTGTTCACACGTTTATTTACTCTTTATTACATTCTGAAGATAAAATCTGCCACAAAAATTTACTTTTGCTTGCAATTACATAAATTTTTTTTTTTTGATGTGACGTTATTGGACTGTATAGAATTCCGGGTGGGGAGTGGGATTGCACTTTTTGCCTGTTAAAAGCATCTTAAAATCTTCCGGGGGGACATTACAATGCTGAAGGTGATCAGTAGAGTAGTCGTAAAAAAATGAAAGGGTATACGCTCAAAACAGAGGGTAAACTCTCGAATGTATATACTTTAGCTTTCTTGAGAAACAGAGGGTATACGATGTTCCTTAAAAAAATCCAGAAGGTATACGGCGTATACCCCCGTATTCCTTCCACTACACCTCTGAAGGAGATGTCCCCCCCCAGGCAACTCTAAGTCACACTAAATGTCTTAGTCATAACTAAGACACAAAGTCACACTAAATGTTGGGGGAGGGGGGAGAGATTTTCCCTAGCCCATACTCTACATTTATCTGTGATCACAAAATTTGTGACACATTGCTCTGATAAATTTAGAGGCCTTTTTACTCATTTTTCGATTTTTTTTTCTGAATAAAAAATTCTTTTTTATCCTTTATCGTCGAAAATAGTGTCCGTTATTCGGAATGTCCGTTATTCAGAGGTTAAACATACAAAAATGTAGGTTTTGGAAGTGGGGATTGGAAAACCGTCCGTTAAATAGAGGTGTCCGCTATTCGGGAGTGTCCGTTATGGAGGTTTTACTGTATATTAAATTCCATTTTATTTCCAAAATACTACTTACTGTTTCAGTTTGTTTCTCATATCAATACTTTATTATTTTTGTATGTTAATTATATATTTGTTGTAAATCATAATCTTATATCATACAAAATAAGTACTCGAATTATTTTTATAGTTACGATCACAAATGTTTTTAAAACACATATTTAAAGTTTTTAAAAAAAAAGTTTGATTAGTTAAAATTACATTCTTGCAAGGTTTCCCTTATAAATACAATACTATTTATTATAAATAGCACAAAAATTGTTAGCTATTGAAAATGAAAAAAAAAAACTAAATAGCGAGGTAAACTAAATGTAATTTTAGTATTTTAAACTAAATGTAATTTTAATTTAAATGTAAATTTATTTTTAATTATTAGTCATGACTCACTCAAGACGAGAGTGCAAATTATATAGCGAATAATGCATACATATGACTAAATTTTTTCATGTGTTCATTAAAAGATGCAAACTTAACACTGACAGAAATTTTTTAGCATGGAGCCGCAGAAGCATTTCGAATAATCTTTGAGTAAATTCTAGTATGACAATTTGCAAAAATCATTAAAAAGATAAATCGAGATGTGTATACCTAAAAAAAATAATATTTGTATAGTTAGGAAATCTCTCTGTGTCGTTCATGAATAAATTACGTTTCATTTTATATGAAAATAAAAAGGTTCGATCTAAGGCACAGAAGGCCAATTGGGCCATATATATAATTAATTAATATTTATATATATTTAATAAATGCATATAATTAATTAGTATTTGCATATTTAATAAATATGTATAATTAATTAATAATTATGTATATTTATGCATGTATTGATTACATTTTTAAAAACTTGGACATTTTCGTTTTCTGCCGAAAATAGGAAGATCCCCAACATTCGGTGTCTGTTTCCGTTTCAGTTTTAATAACCCGTTTCAATCGATCCTTAGTTATCACTGTTATAGGGGTCACAGCGTCCTAAAATTTTCACATTTTCCCACCACAAAGTTGAAACGATAATATTTATTATAGAATTCTCTTTTAGATGTTAAAGAAATGTGACACGAAGATTTTTGATTTAAAATACTGGTATCAAAGTATGAAAATTTTAGGGACGCTGCGACCCATGCTGTTACTTCCAAAGAAATGCCAAGCGGAAAATTGTGACTTGTTAATTTAATTAAATGGTTACAAAATTTTTACTTTTGAACAAAGTAGGAAATATTTACTCCCCAATTTCTTATATACCTCGTTTAATTAGTTATGTGAAATCTTTATCATAAACTTATCGCTACGCATTATTGATTGGCCAAAAATAAACATAAAATCGCGATGTTTATTCAAGGTTTCTGATTTATCTCTTATTCTTTTTCTGCTACGTATTAGCACTTGAAGTGAGTCATTAAGTGAGACTTCATGGGTTAACCAAAATAATAATAATAATAATAATAATAATAATAATAATAATAATAATCAAGAAACAAAGAGATTCAAATTACACTGTTGTCTCACTGCAACAGTAGATGGGTCTCTGGTTTAGTGGTTTAAACAGCTTTTTAATAGTTTAATTAGTACTTTACAACGTATTATTTCCCAAATATAATACAATGTAATATAATTTATTTTATCTTCGACAAAATTCGGTGTTGGCTTTTGTTTCTATTTTAATAACTCGTTTTGATCGATATTTTGTTATCATTGTTATTACGAAAGGAATGCCAAGCTGAAAAGTTTGACTTGTTAATTTAATTAATAATTATGTATATTTATGCATGCATTAATTACTTTTTTTAAAAAATTGGGGGTATTTTCGTTTTTGACATAATCGAAAATCAGGAACATCCCCACAATTCGGTGTTGGTTTCTGTTTCAGTTTTAAAAATTCATTTCGATCGATCCTTCGTTGCAAAAATGCCACAAGCGACTATTTTGTAATTCTAACTGGCACCACTTTATTTATACAGAAATCCTTAACAAGTACTTTGAGAACATTTCCCCCCCGCCCCAAGAGAAATATACTTTAAAATTTGTATTTAAAAAATATTGGTGCGAATAGAATATGAAAATAGTCGCCTATGGCACCTCTGTAGTTGTCATTGCTACTTCCGAAGAAATGCCAAGCGGAAAAGTTTGTTTTCTTCATTTAATTAAATGGTTACAAAATTTTTACTTTTAAATAAAGTAGGAAATGTTTACTCCTTAATTAATTACATGCTTGTTCAATTATTTATGTGAAATCTTTATCATAAACATATCGCTACGCAATATTCCCCGGGATAAAATAAAAAACAAAATCACGATGTTTATTCAAGGTTTCTGATTTATCTCTTATTCTTTTCCTACTATGTATTAGCACTTGAAGTGAGTCATTAAGTGAGACTTCATGGGTTAACCAAAAAAAAAATTCAATCACGAAACAAAGAGGTTCAAAATTACAGTGTTGTCTCACTGCAACAGTAGATGGGTCTCTGGTTTAGTGGTTTAAACAGGTTTTTTTGCTTTTTTTTTTACAGCGACGACCTCAACGTTAAATTTGAACCCGTCTGAATCTGATAGGAAAGTTTTATTTATTTATTGAATGATTTATTCGAAAGCGATTGTGTTTCCAGATTTACCCAAGACGTCGAAAAATATCTTTTCTTCTCTCTTGTCAAAACGCATACGTGAATAGGATAGAAAAACGTGCTTTTTTCCAAGGAGTTTTTGCGACATAGTTTTAATCTTTCCTGTCTATTGTGATTAATATGGCTGTTTGTTCGAGAAATTTCTTAAAATAAAACGCGGAATAAAGGTAAGTAATGTTCACGTTTATTTACTTCGTACATATGGTACATACTTTTAGTTTTGTATCTCATTTATTTGAACATTTTCGCACATTTATTATTGCTTTTATCATGTAACAAATGTAGGAACTCCAATGTTGTTCAAGAATTTAACATTATTTTCTATGTGACATTCAAGAGAAGTAAATCAAATCATTAGATAGCGTGCATATTTGTCAAAAAATTAGCTTTTTGCGTGACAACTCAACTTGCTATAGACAAAAATACCAATTAAATTGCATGAAAAAATTCTAAACTAAACGTAATTTTCACGTAGATATAATAAATTGTATTATATTTAGGAAAAAATATTTTCGCACATTTAGTATTGCTTTTTTGGTGTAACAAATGTAGGAATTCCAACGTTGTTCAAGTATTCAGCATTACTTTCCATGTGATTTTCAAGAGAAGTAAATCAAATCATCAGACAGTGTGCATGTTTGACAACAAATTGTATTTTTTGTGACAACTCAACTTGCTGTAGGCAAAAATTCGAATTAAACTGCATGAAAAATTCCAAAATTATATGTAATATTCAAGTATATATAATAAATTGTTTTATATTGTATTATAATAACACGGTATAAATTTCTAATTCGGCTAGAATTGTTACTTTCTGCGCACAACAAGTTGAAAAGCACATTTTTTTCGTATACTTGACATCACATGCACATTATCTATTCATAAGATTGAAATAAAAAATTTCAGGCAAAATCATTTGTTACCAATAATATATATATATATATATATATAAACTAATAACATAATTGTAAACAATCGTAAAATTAAAGGCTTTTATAAATTATTAGCCATTAACTCTACTAACTTTAAATATCCTTATCTAGTCCTTATACCCAAATTTCAAAAGAATCCCGTTAAATTTAGAACAGTTACAATTGGTTGCAATACTTATAATAATGCTGCTAACAAACTTCTATTAACCAGTGATAATACACATTGTATAAAGAATAGTTATGAACTGGTCAATATTATGAAAAATCTTAAATGTATAAAAAATATAATTACTTATGACTTCAAAGATCTTTTTAATAATATCGATTTATTAGATTTACATAACATCATAAATGATCTTTTTTTTAAATATCAACATGATTTGGATCTATCAACGAACATTGATACTGATTATTTTCTTACTTTAACTAATTTCATTATCTATAATAATTTTATCATGCAAGATAACATTATATATATTCAAAAAGTTGGTATACCACAAGATGGTAGTACATCTAGTATAGTATCAGACTTATACTTGTATCATTATGAACGTAAATATTTTAATAATAAAATACATTTATATCGATGTATAGATGATATGATTTTAATTGATACTGATAATACCAGTATATCTCAATTACCCGTTGATTATCCATCCAATCTAGAACTTACAAAAAACCTGCTTTTTAATAATACCATTCACCTTTTAGATCTTAAAATTATATTAAAAGAAAACAAATTAATAACTGATATATATGACAAACGGAAAGAATTTAATTTTAAAGTTAATACATTTACTAATTTTAAATCCTGTCTTCATAATTCTGTATATCGTAATATAATCCTTAATCATTTATATAGAATAAAATGTTTATGTTCTTCTCATTTAATTAATACTAACATAAAAAGCTTGTTTATGATGCTATAATTAATGGTTTTCCTAAAAAATTCATATATTCTTTAATATACAATTAGTAAGTACATGATCTAATAATTAATTAACACTTTGCGTAAAAAAAAGTACAAAAAAATTATTAAAACATAAAAAATAAGAATAAAAAATTAAAAATGTAAAAAATATATAAAAAAATGTGTATAATAAGTTGGTTGGGTGGGTAGATGTTAGAATACGGGGGAGGGAGCTGTTGTCTGGATAATACGCAAAGGTTAATTTAATATATTAAAAAAATGGAGAGTGGAAAATTCATTTGTTAATTTGGTACAAAATTTCTATGGAGTTTAAATAACACCAATGTATGGATTATTGTTTAGTTATATCTATTATATTAATAATTTTAATCATTTACACTATTAAATTGCACTTCACTTTTAATAAAAGAGTGTACTATATCACTACTAAATGTATAGGGTACATTTCTTAATAAGCTATTTTTTAATCTTTAATTTTCCTTAATTAAGCTATTGAGTTCAGCCTGTCTGTCATAGTCAAAATAAATGTTATTGATTTAAATAATAATAGGGTAAACTATGGTGTATGGTTTAATTTTTCTGTTATTACATTATTCTGCTTTTAATTAATTTATTAATTTAATATTATGACGTGTACGATAAGTCGTTTTTTGTTTTTATTATTTTATTATCTCCATTTTTCTGTCATATGATATATGAATACTTCATGTTTTAATTTACCACGTACGATATCAGGGTTAAGGTAGGGCATTTGGGATTCATTCTACTTTATAGTTCACAACTGTTTTATTTTCTCCATATCCACTATAGATTACTTGGTATTTCTTTAATTAATTTTGGTTTTATGTGTGTTGGTAGTCCCAAATTAGTATTGTTTTGCTTTCTCATGGCAAATACGAAGATGAAACCACGCACTTCATTTGTAGTTCCAAAGTATTTGGGACCTGAAGATTCTGCTTTGGTAATACAAATTCCATTTGTATTCATATTATTCTTTTTCCTTCCATATTCAATGTGATATAAGTTATTAAATTCAATGGTTAATTTCAAATGGTTAATATTGTTTACTATTAATGGTCTTATATATATATATATATAAAATCGCTGCTTTAAGCGGAGGGGTGGGTTGGGGGATCTGGAATAGCTTAATTTCATTATCTGACTTTTTTAGTGAAATAAATGAAATACGTTAGAATATATTATCTAGCTATATTATAAAGCAAAAACATGTCCATGAGTATTACTGGCGTCATATTGACGAAGGCAACGTATGACTTATAAATTTCGCTTTTACTGCTTTTTTATTTCATACTGCAAGTTCTAAAAATCTCATAATTTTAATTTTTGCATTTTATACAATAAATAAAATCGTTATCACGGCTGCCAACTTTTACGCATTTTTCCTGCCACAAAAATTTTATAATAAATAATGTCTTATTTAACCCTTTCCGGCGCAGACAAATTCTGTTCGTAAAATGAGTAATTGATGACTGACACCGGAATTTACAAAGGACTTTTTTAGAAATTAAGAACTCCCTGATTTAAGCTGTCATTGCAAAAGTAAAATTTTACGAAAATATTATTGGTGCCGTTTGTAAGTTTGGAATTAAAATTAGGTGTTGCCGGAGTGGTAACACTGCGCCGGAAAGGGTTAATCGTCGAAATCTTATGTTTAAACAAATGGAAAATCTCTGTAAAATTTTAGTGGTACCAAAAATGTGTGAAAGTTGGCAGTATGCAATATACATTATCAACGCTGAAATAAATATTCCGACATTTATTTATTTATTTTTTTTATTTTTCACGAATAAGCAAAATTATGAAGACGTGTTTGAAATTCAAAGATAGTGGATAAAACATTTTGTCCTTTTGAAAACTAATAAACTGTCATATAATTTTTTCCTAGCTGAGTCATTTGACTCAACATGTTACTGTTATTATTTTGTTTTGAATTATGCAAGTAATAAAAAATCTATATTATAAATTAAAAACATGTCCGTGAGTAACGCTAATGTCATACTGATTGTAGAAACACGCAACAACTGACAAATGAAATTCGTTTTTATTGCATTGCACTATTCAATAAGGAAAAAATGTTCTTTTGAATGCAGTTTGTTTCAAAGCTGCATCTCATTTTACATAATTTTAGTTTTTTGTAGTTTCAAAAAAAGATTCCAAGCACGAATTTTTTTCAATCTACCGCGTACAGCCTGATTAATAAAAATTAAGAAGCTACTTCAGTCCAGAACCGCTCCTTAATGCTAATCCTATGGCAGAAATTTATAAAACTACTTCGGTTGCATTTCATTATTTTTAATTGATTTTTTTTTTCATTAGATTGATAAGATTGATCCGTACAAGCGCTATTTGTTACTTTTTCAATTTTGTTTACAGATATTTTTATTGTAGACACTTTGATTTTCGGAGGCGGTTTCGAAAAATGAAAGAATCCTCATGAAAGAAATGTGCAATCAAAAAAAAAAAAAAAAAAAAAAAAAAAAAGTAAAAAATGGCACTTGTATAGATAAATCTCAGCCATACAATGCAAAAAAAAAAATACTTAAAAATATTGAAATGCATCTGAAATATCTTTATAAATTTCTTCCATATAATTAGCATTACAAAGCATTTTTTGTTTTGTTTTTTGCTTAATTTTTTTGCATGCTTAACTGGAGTAGCCTTTTAACTAATTCGCACTTAAAACAATTTAATTACTCCAAAAGTGTTGAGACAGTCACAACACTTCCCCTGAAGACGGCTATTGGTTAGTTGAAAGCGCTCACGTTTTAACATCGTGACATCGATATGTTTAACATCTTGTCATGTTTTAAAACTTTTAATATTTAGCACCTATTAAGTAATAAAATTTACAGTGAATTTTAAAATACGTTTGGTTTCTGAAAGAGGAAAGGGAAGCAATGTTTAAAGCCTATTTCTCTCATTGCCCAATCAGTATCCAACAGATTTAGACATAAACAAGCGAGACATAACAAATATTAAAAATTGATCATTATGTGAAAACTTACTGTTTTAATATGTAGAAATGAATTATCAATTATATAAACCATTTATATATGTAATATATTGTGTTGTTATTGAACAAGCTGATTAAATACATTAAATGTAAAAAAAAAAAAAAAAGAAAAAAAAAAAAAAAGAAAAGAAAAAAAGAAAAATTTTTAAGGGGAAGAAAAAAATGGTTTTTACCTATCTTTTGTAAACGAGAAATCCATGTTGGATCTCCTATTCTAATTTAATAAAAAGTAAAATTTCATTTTTTTTTTATGGTGAGAGCGACTGAACCGGTCTGAATTTGATTGGAAAGTTTTATTTATTTATTGCATGATTTATTCGGAAGCGATCTTATTTCCTGATTTGCTCAAGAAGCCGAAAAAAATTATTTACCTCTCTTTCGTTAAAATATGCACTTACGGGATAGAAAGCACAGTTGTGTATAACTTTTTTTCCTTTCTCCTACTTTTTGAGATAAAAATATCTGTTTTTACAGTACTTTTCTTAAAATAAAACGAATAAGGAAGATAAGTAATGCTTAAATTTATTTACTTAAAAATGATTGAGAATTGTCAGGGCGGAATAAGAACAACAGTGCATGATGATGGATAACTTAAAGCTTCTACTTTCTTTAGACTTCTGTATAGGGAGGTTTTTTTTTTTTTTTTTTTTTTTTTTTCTTATTTTTATAGGGATTCGTTCATTTGACGAAATCCTATTCGTCTCACCCCTCTGTCCGTCCGTCACAGAGTCCGGACACAAAAACTGTGTAAGTCAGAGACTTCAAATTTTGTGTACTTACAGCTAAATACCTCGTCATACGACAAATCGTAAAAATTTTGAAAAAGTCTATTATTTTAATTAATTTTTTTTTTTCAATGACATCCATTCATTTTTGCGATTTTTTTAAAAAAAAAAGCTTAATTTAAAAGTCTTATGTTTAGACATCATAGCTTGGGGGAAAAGTATCTCACTATTGTAAACAGAATATTCGTAGTTCAATCCCCGATGCGAAAACTTGAAATTTTCATCCTAAGATGGATTTAATAAGAAGAAATTTGGTATCTTTGGCCAATTTAAGATTTATATTATTAGGTTTCGTTCATCTGGACATTCATAATATTTTCTGAAATTTAATTCTCTTTATATTTTAAAAACTTTTGCGATTTATTAATGATTTTGCAATTTAAATTTAATTTTAAACATTTTTTTTTTTCGCTTTTAGAAATTTAAAATTTTATTTACATCTCCGCTATTTTTTTTTTTTTTTTTTTTTACTTTGGATTTTTAATAAATTTAGAATTTTTCGATTTTATTCAAATGATTTAATTTGAACAATTTTAATTTGATTAAAATAAATAATTTCCTTATATAATTATTTTTAAATTAAATTTATTTGTGTTACATCTATGTAAGAATTTAATAATTATAAATTAACAATTTGGATTTACTCTCTAAAGAATAAAATGTTTTGAAAGAAATATTAATCAAAACAATGTACAGTCGACTCTCGTTATTTCGAAATCGGATAATTCGAATCTTCGCTTAATTCGAACTAAGCATGAAGTCCCGAAATTTTCAATACATAATAACGTTAAAAATTTTCATTAATTCGAACTCATTTTCTCTTGACTTCGTTTAATTCGAACTAACAAGAATTCCGATTTTTCTTTTTTCTTTTATTTCTCACGTATTTTAGATCATTTGAATAACTTTTTTGCTTTGTTTTTGTGAAAATTGTTCCGAACGAGTATACATATAATGCAATGCAATTGATAACCACTTTCTTAGAGCTCCGGCTGTCCATCAGTAACGCTTTAAATTTTTCTTCCATCGTGCTTATTCCAAATCTTTTAATTAATTTATGTATTTATCCATTCTAATTTAATATTAAGTCATATTTTAATGATAACAGACGAAATAAATTTAATTAACCCTATAACATTAATTCCTTTGTAATAGTACCATATTGAGCATGTTTTCATTTCATACTTTCCATAATTCGAACTTCGGATAATTCGAATATTTCTTGTAATCCCGACGAGTTCGAATTAACGAGAGCCGACTGTATTCGATCTAAAATTACACTTATCCAGTTTTTTTTTTTTTTTTTTTTTTTTTTTTTTTTTTTTGTCGACATAAAAAAATTTCATGTTCGGAAAATAACAGACAACCCTGCAAGAAGCAAATTGGATAAACAGTTTTTCTTTCCTGGTAACTTATAAAAAAGTTAGTATCGCTTGTAATGCAAGTGTTTTTCACTTTTAGAATACATAAAAAATCCTTAAGAAAAATAATTTCATGCTTTTTCAAAAAGTGCGTACCGATTAGAAGTTATACAATTTAAAATATACTTAAATTAGCATTAATTTGTTATTCCTTAAGGTACCGAAAATTTTTAAGCTTAGCATTTTATTTAATTAAGTTTTCATTCAATAAAAATTAATATCAACTTGTACTTTCTAAAAAAAAAAAAAAAAAAAAAAAAAAAAAAAAAAAAAAACTTCGGTTGTTTTCCGAAATTTTAATTTTGTTATGTCAACAAAGAAAGGAAAAAATATTCTGAACATATGCAATTAACAAAAGCTTAAGCTTTAAGCTATCTTTCATTTTTTAAACAAATGTATTTTTTTCTTTTATAGTGAACAAAAATTTCTTACAAGATAGTGATTGAACTATTAAAAAAAATTTTGTTTCAAATTTATTCAGCTTACAATATGTTTAAATAAATATTACTGTTTTTTTTTTTTTTAATCAATGAAGCAAAAAAACTGAATCCAACATTTCCTTAGTTAACATAGTTTTTTTAACTACTACACTAAAACCTCCTTAAAGTGACCACGTTCCGTTCGAATAAAAATTGGCCGTCCGAAAGATGGTTTCTTAATGGAGGTTATGTTTAATCTTGATTTTAATTGTTGAAAAAAATGTAAAAAATAATGTTATTAAAATTTATTTTTCACATTAGGAAAAAAATATAGAAATTTAAGTATCAAAACAAAAGTTAATCACTGCAGAGATTTAAAAAAGATGAATACATTGATGCAGGGGTGCAAAAATCTAGGCGCCAGCAGGCAGTTTCTCACCACAAAATTTATTTCATTTTTCTTCGTCTAATATTTCGTGCAAAACTCCTGCTAGAATGCTATTAAATTTTGAGCGAAAAAAACTTTAAAATTTTAGTGGTGAGAGACTACCCTCTGGCGCCTAGATTTTTGCACCCCTGCATTGATGTTTGCTTTGATTTTATGGTTTTATCTTTTATAACTTTTATTTCCAATTTATCAGTAAATAAATGCATTTTTTTATGGGAACAAACAATGACGATTTCATCACTTTATCTATTTCTATGAGAGTTTCCTTGCAAGCAGGGAAGTTTATTGAAAGTCATTAATTCGTCAACAGAGTTAAATTCACTGCCTAAAAAGTCACAAAAGAGTATAAATGCTTAAAAGTTACCGGAATATAAAAAGAAATCTAAACTTACTTTAGAAATTTGATGAATAACTCACACTCCTGAATTATTTTTGAAGCAAAATCCCCACTCTTAAAACGAAAGAGTGGATTTGGCTTCTCAGTAAAGAGCTGTAATTTATTGGATCGTGAATGAGTTGTTTTAAAACATTTTACTCATCGTGATTTAAATTACTTACTTAAACCACTCACTTTGATTTAAATTGCTTAAAATTAACTCGTTCACTCGAATTGTTTCAACTCTTTACTAGGAACCGTCTTTCAAATCACGAGATGAGTGGATTTTGGCTCAACCTGAGCTATTTTGTGGCGAAGGTTTTGAGAGAATCGTAATATAATAAATTTTATTCTCTAATTAGCTCTCGTTTTTTTTTTTTTTTTTTTCAAGAACATAAATTCCTTAGGCTGTTTTTATTGTCAATAATAAATAATAAATTGCCGATTATTTTATGCTCCTTCATCGTTTTGCTTAAAAGATAATAGCCTAGATACTTTACTTTTTTCGAGAACACTGAATTAAATTATATTTGCATATAAACAACTGGGATCTCTATAATACTTTTTTCATTACTTATGGTTCACATAACATATGTATTAATTAATAATTATTTATATCTAATAAACACGTATATTTATTTAATAATTA
Source organism: Maratus speculifer (assembly GCA_964019185.1). Lineage (NCBI taxonomy): Eukaryota > Metazoa > Arthropoda > Arachnida > Araneae > Salticidae > Maratus > Maratus speculifer. The sequence continues at coordinate 85,261,162 of OZ025300.1, read as the reverse complement.
TGTATATTTAATAAACACGTACATTTATTTAATAATTATGCATATTTAATAAATAAGTGTAAATTAATTAATAATTATGTAGATTTATATACATAAGCCCCGAAATTCGGTTTTTATTTGTGTTTCGGAATTAAAACCCCGTTTCAGTCGATCTTAACTATCATCTTAGTGTCTCTATACAAAATTGTTAAAATGCTATCTTCTATTCTAGAACGATTGTACATGGAATTTTCAGTCACCCTGCACTATATACCCTTCCTTTATTTCTCAATCTTTAAACGTAAAAACGTATTTCTTTAGCTGTCAAAAATATTAACATTTTGATGTTGTTTCGATATATTTTGTTGCATTAGTTATTTGTCGCTTTGTTTGTTTGTTTTAAGTAAATGTGAATTAGGATTGAATGATTATCCAAGAAGGCTTCAGTAAGGCTTCTGTGTGAATCATTTCAATTTATTAATAACTCGTTTTATCAAGGTGCTTACCTGTCAAAATGCATGAAACGCAAGATGAATCAATCTTCTTTTTTTAATATTTCTCTTTAGGTCAAGTTTTTCATTACTTTTTTCGTAGTTGTTTTAGAGATATTAAATTGTACATTTCTGCCAAAAATGTGATTTTTTTTTCCTTAATAAATTTCACTCAATAAATAATAAACTCTTTTTCTTCTTCTTTTTGATTTTTTTTTCTTTTTTTTTTTTTGTTACGAACACATTTTTATATACATTTTCATTGCATAATATAATAAACAACAGATTTTTTCTTAAGTACATAAATTCTTTAGGCTGTTTCTATCGTCACTAATAAATAATACGAATTGAATATTTCCAACTGAGCGAAAAATTGTCCAGGCCGAGAATCGAACCCAGATACTTCGCTTACAAGGCCAATGCTTTACCTATTAAGTTAACTGGGCGACAGCCGACTGGTATTTTTCGCTCAGATAACCTTATTGGTCATAGCATCTGGTCTGTCATTTAGACAGCATATGACAGACTAATAAATATATATCCGAGAATTTGAGTTGTTCGAGTAAATTTGAAGTTCTGTATCATTGAAATTCCACACAATTTGTTTCTGGCAGTGCTGAGATTTGAACCGGAGACTTCCGGATTTTGGAAGAACACCTTATTGACTGAGCCATAACAGCGATTGATGTTGAGCACAAAGTACGTCTTTTTCTTTCTTTCTAACCGATGACCAGCCCCCTACCTGCCGAGTTATCTCAGCTTAACGGGTTAGATACCTGGTATCGGAGCGGACGACCGCCTAATTGCCACGTAGCGGCAATAAACTTTGTTTCGCATGCCATCATTTCTGCAGTACTTGCTTGTCGTTGAGCATACTTTGTTTCGCCTGTTAATTAATGGTACATCCTGTTGTTTGAACTGCAAATGGCTTCGCAAGATGGTCTCGTAATTTAGAGCCTTGATCAGATGACGAGACCTTCACCTGGCAAGGCACCTCTAGAGGTATAATTCACAGGTAACTTGCAGGACTTTGCACCCACGACGGATTTTACATGCACCCGGCGCCATTAGCGTACATGATAAAGTACGTCTTTTGTGATTCAGCGGGGAAAATCCTCACTAAATCTGGTGAGATGGTTTTACTCCTTTCTAAATTATTCTAAGTTTAAAGAAAAAAATCTTTAAATTAAATTTCCTTCTTTATTATCTGTAATAAAATTGAAAAAGAATTTTAAAATCATGTATTTTGAGTTACACGTTTTAATAAAGATACATTTTTAAATAGTGACATGGAAATCCCTACAGGGAATTAGATATAAAATAAGGAAAATGTGTGCAAAGTGATGAATGAGAAACTCAATTGGATGCATTTAACCGAGAACTAGTGTAAATTTACAGAGAGTTTCGCTTTTTTTTTTTTTTTTCTATGTTTTTACAAAAATTTTTAACAGTGCATGTGGCAATTCAGAACAAAGAAGGTTAAAAATAATGCATTAATTTATATTTAAGTTCTAAAAATATTACAATGTTACATTGTCATCGAAAAACACCTTTGTGAACGTAGTTTTTATGATTCTAGCCCAGCGGGTCCCAAACTTTATTTATACGTGACCCACCTTTAAGGTAAAATATATTTTCGTGACCCGCCTTATATAGGGTGTATATCCGTTTGGAAATTGTTGTATTACCTGTTTAAGCTATTGGCCATCCTGTCCTACGAAAAAGGAAAATTTAAATAATGTACGAATCATACACTGTCAACAAAAACAAGAAATAATAAAACACGTGTGTGAAAATGATATAATAATAAAAACAACACAGAAACTACAAAGATAAATAAAAATGCAATTAATTATTATCAAAAGAGTATATTTTAGTAAGTGAAATTTCTGTCACTGGTGTCTTCCGATGAAGAGCATTTATATTCGGATTAAAAGTGGTTAATTTTAATGTTAAGTTATTTTCTACATACAATTTGCTTCTGTGTTTTGTTTTTCTTTCAAAAACAGCAAAGTATAAAAAGCATATTCAAATATTACATGTAGAATCACATCAAGAAATTCTAAGTTGATTTGGATCTGTGTGGATATGCCGCTGGCATATTTATCAAGATGAAAATTAAAGGATTTTATCTTGAAATATTACTTGCTATTAAAATTGTTATGTTTTTTAAACATAGGGAAAAAAAGTTATATTTTTGTGACAAATTTTGATTGTTCCAATGCTCACCAAAACAATCGTCGCGACCCATAGTTTGGAAACCGCTGTTCTAGCCAATCAGGAAGTGAGTTAACAATCGATTACAAAATTCTGTCTTTATATACAAAAACCAGGTTGAGTTAAATAAGAGTTAATAATACTCCTATAGAAAATATCAGAATGTTTATTTCTTATCATCAGAGGTTGACATCCTCTTAATGAAGTTTTTCTATTTTTTCGCTCATTTTAGCAACATTTCACACAAATCGATGAACCTCTGTTTCTCACGCACCAAGGTCATAATCCCGCAAAGAAAGAAAAATATATTATTCTAAACTTACACCGTAGTGATCAATAACGAATGCCACTTGTGTCCTCTAGCCGAGTTCAAAACCAGTGATATTTGCGTCTAACTTTTTTCAGATTATTCGAATGCGGTGATTAAAAAACAATTATTTAATATTGATTTCCTCAAACTTTCTTTTTTTCTATGTCTACAGTAGCTTGGAAAAAAAAAAGAAAAAAAAAAGAGAGAGAGACGGAGATTTATGCATTAGTAATTTTTATCTTATGTAATAATACCGCATTTAATGCGGTTACGAGTAATAATATAATAATGACTCGCTTATTTTATAATACAGTCGGCTCTCGTTAATTCGAACTGGTAGGGAGCACAAGAAATGTTCGAATTATGGAAAATATGAAATGAAAACATGCATAATATGGTACTATTACAAAGGAATTAATGTTATAGTGTTTTTTAAATTTATTTCGTCTGTTAACATTAGAATATTACTTAATATTAAATTAGAATGTATAAATACATAAACTAATTAAAAGATTTGAAATAAGCACAATGGAAGAAAAATTTAAAGCGTCACTGATGCACTGACGAAGCACTGGGAAAGTGGGTATCAAATGCATTGGATTATATGTATACTTGTTCGGAACAATTTTCACAAAAATTAAAGAAGGAAAGTTATTCAAATGATCTGAAATCCGTGAGAAAGAAGAGAAAAATGAAAAATCGGAATTCTCGTTAGTTCGAATTGAACGAAGTCAAGAGAAGATGAGTTCGAATTAATGAAAAATTTTTAACGTTATTCTGCCATAGAAAATTTCGGGACTTCATATTTAGTTCAAATTAAGCGAAAATTCGAATTATCCGATTTCGAATTAACGAGAGTAGACTGTATATCAAATTTCAATGAAGGAAATATTCGAGATTGTTTCTTCGAGCTGTTTAACATTGATTTTCTTAGGAAATTAAATTAATCAAAATATTAAATCATTATAAACGATAAATTCATGATAAAAGATTATTTGTCGATTCTTGGTGCAAAATGTATAACCAAACTTAAATCCGAAAATTCTATTTTAAGTCAATACCTGAAAAAAAAAAAAATAAGTTATCCACTTGCAACTCGAACCGAAACCGCCAAAATAATTTTCGGTGATCCGCAACCCGACTCAAATCTGAAATAAATAAAAAGTGAATCATGTTTTTTTTTTTTTTTCTTTCAATTATGAAAAGCAATTTATAAATTATAGCTCTAATTCTAATTTTATCTGTCATATAGAAAATGCATAAATCTATATTCTTTAAGGTATGTGCATACTTTCGGGGAATTTTCTTTTTTAAGTATGAAATTTTTATAAAGCACATCTGTTTTTAGTTAAACAGGTATTAAAACTATGAATTCATGTAAATTTGTAATGAAATTTTAATTAATTTTTCAAATTTTAGCAATATTTTACGAAATTTTAGCAAAGCATTACATTTATGTCAAACCTTATTGTACAAGGAAATCTATTCAATATATTTTCCTTTTTTTTTTCAACTATGTATTAACAAGCTACTTACCTGTGTTTTGGATCAAAAGATTTGCAATACTTCCTAAATTTAATAACATGTATGTATCAAATTTTGTACACAAAACATTATTTAAAAAAATGTTTATTTTTCTATAAATATGGCTTTAAATTAATATGTACTGAATTACAAGCTATACAGACTCTCTCAAATCCGCTCATAATTTACGGATGTAAACAATGAGACATTCAGTTCAGATTTTGGGACAAAAATTGACTTTCTTAGTTTTCAATCAATTTCACATATATTTTATTAATTTGTAATTTTTGTTAATATTACTGAATTCATGTTTTTTTTTTTTTTTTTTTTTTTTTTTTTTTTTTTTTTTCATGAAGAAAGAATCAGTTTATTTCTGTTAAAAAAAAAATCAAGATATTGCTGATATCATTGTTAATCACAATCTTCTTCCAAACATATTTATGTATTAATCAAGCTTTTTTGGTTAAGTCCTCCTAAACCTGAAATAAAACTTCCTTACTTTATGATTTTGATGTGAATTAATAATGTTCCTTTATGAGGCTAGTTTTATTGGATAATTTAGGGAAAATATATCTTTATAATGAATATTTAATCATGTAGGGGGAACTGAGAGACATTGATACAGCTTTTTTCAAAAAAAAATTTTTTGGTGTCTAGAAAGCAGAAATTTCAAGCTATTTTTCTATGGGATGTCAGCAAAACCTGTGTAGTGTGTTATAAAAATGTACAATTTTACATTATTTTTGCATGTAAATAAAAAATAAATAAATAAAAGTAATTTGTATCAATGTGCCCCATCTCCGGGGCAGATTGATACACTTTGACACGTCTGGGAAAAATGGAGAACAAAATAACACCAATGCATGTTTTTCATAGAAAAATAGTTAGCAAACCATTTTATATATATTTATAGACATTAAAATCGCACACAATTTATTTGTAAGCGATATTAAAGCAATCAAAATGAAATGTATAAAGATCTGATGTTCTGGCTGTTCTTTGTCTGTTTGTTGGCTGTGGTAACTTTGTCATGTCTGACACTTTACCCCAGAACTATCATCTTTCTTAGGAAAGGTGAAAGAATTACCAGGTTTTCTGTTTATAAATCAGTTTACAAACAGAAAATAAAGGATAATTATATTAAAAATTGTGTTTTTAATATAATTATTCTATACTGTTCTGCAGCTTGCTTCTCTTATTAACATTTCTCATGTCGATAATACTTTTTTTCTCTGGAGAATCGATATAAATTTGAGATTTTCCAGGCTGCCGTCCATTTCTTTTGTTAATTATACTAGCACTAGATATTGTGTAAGTTTGTACGTCTTCTGTTTGCAAAAATTCTATAAAATGTTCTAATATAAAGAAATTAGAGCTATTTCACTTCAATAAAAACTAATAGTAGAATTTTTTGACGAAAAATGGTTGAATTAAGGAGTGTATGGTAAAAAATAAAATAAAAGGTAATGAAAAAATGAACTAGAAAAGGATTTAGGTTGTATCAATGTGCCCCGACAAAGACTGTATCAATGTGTCCTATACAGCCATTTTGAATAAAATGAGTCGCAAATCCAACACTTCATAATTTATCTAACAATAAAGAATGAGGACTGATAAAGAGTAGCTTTGCTTGCCAGGGAGGGTATTCTTTTCGGTTGAAAATACTGGAACAGTTGAATAATACCATTTCAATTGTACACTCAAAATTTCTTTTGACCTACAAAAACAATTAATCACCCATCCCATTTCATCAAACCATTGAATCATTCCAAAACTTTCTGTATGTAGTTAATTTCACTAGTATCACTTTTTGGAGCTGTTGTGAAACTTCCTGTAATGACCCTGTGTGCTGTACAGGGGGTGTATCAATGTGCCCCAGTTCCCCCTACATTATTGATTATTGCCTTGGCTTTTAATATTTCAATCAATTTAACAATTATCTAAATTTTTATTATTTTTGTTTATTACTTATTTTAATGTGTTATTATATTGTAAGCATTCATTGTAGTTTTGATTGCATTATTAATCCGCACAACCTCTGGTCTCAAGCTTTGCGGTTTTGAGGGAGTCTACTGTATTTTGCTTCATAATATACCAATAGATGAGCAGAATTTTATTATAAAATTTTATTTCCATATCTTAAAAACTTTTTAAGAACTTATGTTTCTCGTAAACATAATGCAGTTTTCCACCAAACACAAATTAAGATTTTGATAGAGTACAAAAAAATTATGTATAAAATTTTAAACTTTAAAATTCACCACATATGTAGGTGTTTATATAATTTTGAATATGTTGTGTATTATATATTTATGTATTAAAATGTATTGTTCGCTTTTATGTGGTTCTTTAAACGGTCATTTCCGGTATTTTATTTTGACCTAAAACTTTGCTACTAATTAACGCTGAACCAAAAGTAAGGCATTTATGGAAGCCCGAATGTTTAAATTTTAATTTAAAATAATAAAAGGAAATCGAAAATTTTCTACTTAAAATCAGTGTTGAATTCAGACATTTTTCTCCAGGAGTTTAGACATCCCCCCCCCCCATTGATTTAGTGTCTGGGGCTTTCTAATTTCTAATATCTTACAAATTTACGAGGATTCTATAGTACAATTATGCTTAACCCCTTCGCGACGGGAGCCTTTTACGAATTTTTTTTAACTTTTTTTCACCTGCTTTTGAAAACAGAAATATATGCCTTATTAAATAGAAAAAATTGATCTGATTAAATAAGACAAATTTTACAGTAAAATTACTGGTGGAGATTTAAAAAAAAAAGAACTCGTAACCCTTTTTGCGGCACGTATACGCATCGCTCGTATAGATACCAACATCTCTTTATTATTCTGGAGTCTGATCCAAGATGAGCATGTTTACAACCAGGATTTTCATTTAGCCAAAAACTTCAAAACAGAATCGAAAATGTATCTCATAGAAAAAAGACACATTTTCTGGTATATTTTTTTCCAATTTGAACATGCAAATGTTAGATCAGACTCCGGAATAATAGACGCTTTCAGTCGTGACGTCAGATATGACGTATTGCTTGATACTGACTCTAAACAAATCGTTGCTATAGACGCTTTCAGTGTGATGTCAGTCATGACATTTTCCTTGGATACTGACTCCAAACAAACGGTTGCTATGCTTCATTTCTTATTAAATATAAATCGAAGAAAATGGTATCATTGCATATAAAGCATTAAACATGCGTCTGTTATATATAGCTGAAAAATGTTGCTGTAATATGCAAATAAAATAGAAAATACAGCATAGCAACCGTTTGTTTGAAGTCAGTATCCAAGCAAAACGTCATAACTGACGTCACGACTGAAAGCGTCTATGCTGTTTTTTCAATCTTTATTATACTTCATATCTATATCTTTCAGCGATATCTCACCGATATATGTTTTAGTACTTTATATGCAATAGTAGCATTTTCTACGATTTATATTTAATAAGGTATGAAACATAGTAACCATTTGTTTGGAGTCGGTTTCCAAGCAAAATGTCCTGACTGAATGACTTGAAAGCTTATATTAAGAGATTGTGGCATCTTATACGCTCGTCTCCAACGGGTTAACAGAAGAGTGCAAGCCTACCGGAAATATCCGAGCTTACGGACCCGTTTTCTCAGGAATTAACGAATCGATTTTGATAAAATTTAGAATCTATATTCATTGGATTATGCTCAAGATAGTTTTTTTCTGCGATTAAAATTTATTAGTATAAAACAATGGCAAAATTTCAGAAATTTTCCATTTTTCAGATTTTTTTTTCTTAAACTAATTAATTAAAGTTTTTAAAAACTATCTGGCACATATGATCTTATGTTGATACTCTGCCATGAAATTTTTTTTATCGATATCACTGGAGTAAATTTGGAAGATAATAGGGTTTTCATCTGAAAAGTGCAATTTTTCAGGAGAGCCTAAAAACTTAGACGCTTTCAGATTGTGTGAAGTTCGTTCACAATTTTATCAAACACGTGAATTAAAATACATCAAAAAGCACTATAATAAATTTTATTTTCATGTAATTAATGAATAATGAATGAGGTAACTTACTTATCGTTTCGGCTCCATGTTACTTTCTATGTGACTTTCGGGCCAGAATCTGTTACACAACTTTTATTCTGCTAGCATCATTTTTTTTCTCTAAATATAGTGGTGTGAATGGAATATGAAAATAAAATCGAGAGTATGGAAAATTAAAATAAATAGATGTGATATCCGAGTTATGTCTTCCTTTGAATTTTTACAATTATTTGTAATAATCAGGGAAAAAAATGGGTATGTCAATGGATTCAGGAATTTTTAAAAAAGTTTTCAGCCAATTAACCCCTTGAAGTGCGGTGATGCTATTTTGATACACAATTTTAATCCTTAACGGTCACACCGAAATTATATAATGAAAATTTTACTTTTATTAAGTACGCGAAAATATACATTTACTTGTTTACAAATAAATTCTCTTGTAAATACTGGTATCATTAAATTATTTCAGCATCATACGAATACAAATACCTTGCCCTTAAAAAGGTTTAAAAATCTTTTTTTTTTTTTTTTTTTTTTTTTTTCAAAAAGTTTCATTCATGTCTTCTCTCAACACTTTTAGGGGTAAAACATTTCTACTCTTAAAATGCTGAAATGATTGAATGAAACCAGACTTTCATAACAAATTTATTTAAAAACAGTTGATAGCTTTTCTTCACGTACTTGATAAAATTAAAATCTTCAATTCAGAGTTCTGGTGTCAATGTGATATTTAGCAACTAAAATTAAGTGGGATATATTTTATCCCAACACCTTTCAAGGGTTAAACCCTTTGAGCTCTGATGGTTGAATTGTTTCCATTTAATTTTAATTCCGAAATGTCACATTGGCCCCGGTATATTCGACCAAATTTAATTGGTTCATTTTTTCATAAATATCGTAAAACGAATTTTTTCTCTGCAAAATACTGGTGCCAGTGTAACATTTTTAATTTTGAAGAAATTTACACACCAGAGCTCAAAGGGTTAAGAACGAGACGCCCCTAGCGTCAAGTATACGCACCGATACAAACATGACTGTATCTTTCTTTTGTACGACGCGCGACCCTTATTACAGCACATTAAAAACATTAAGCGTCATAATAACACAACAAAAATGAGTTCAAGGCAAACTCATTTTCAGTTGCAACTCTCATTGCTGTACACTAATTGCACATACGGCGCCATCCTGACCGTTACATGTAACGTAAATAATTTTTTACGTGAATACAAAATATTCTGTGTCATTATTAATAATAAATATAGAGGAAAAGTTCAAAAGCCATCTAATAGCACGTGAACCCTTTTTTACGCATTCACGGTCAATTGCGTGACGTCATTTCCAATCATACCTCTCCACTCAATTACTAAAGGCTTGTTATTAAGAGCTATCCTTGGGCTTTACAAACAAAATGCCATGCCGGAAACACGGGGGCTCAATTAAAGCTCATTGTAAAGGCAAGTGTTAGTGCTAACCTATAAAGCAGATGTCCCTTTGTAACGAGCTTTTTTTTAAATCCGATTTTACATCTTATAATTGTAATACACTGAGTAATAGAGTTATTTCTTAATAATATTGAAAGAAAAAATCCCGCACGTTCTGGGTTACGATGTAACATTAAGCTTGTGCGGTTATACCGATGTTATGCATCTCCCGTGATATTCTGTATCTAAAGTTTCGAGATATCGTACACGCAACAGAATTTACTTATTATTATTATTTTAATATGCTGTAGAAAGCTTTGACTCTTTAACATTCATTAATTTCTCTACGAAACCACAAAAATTTAATTTCGATATGCAAATGCAACAACGACACCGAAATTTTAATTTTTAACCCATTAACTGGCACTTTCTTTTCCTTTCAATAAATTGAAAATAACGGATTCTCACCACAATTTTTTAAATAAAATATTCGTAAGATTTAGTGAAAACTAACCTCTAAACATTTCCGCCTTTAAATTGTATGAAATTAATTTGAAAAAAAAAAAAAAAAAAAAAAAAAAAAATGTGGTGTAAAAAAAGCTTTAAATAATGAATTAAGCAAATTCGTCTTGCCCGAACGGCGTATGGGCAAATCAGTTAAGGGGTTTTAAAAGTCCATTTTATTATACATGTGAAAAATCACTTTTTCTTATTTACAAATATATTTGTTCGTGATTACCGGTGTCATTCATTTATTTCACCATCTTAACAATGAAAATGCTTTGTCCGTTAAAGGGTTAACCGAGATAAATAACAATGAAAGTCTGAAGTATAAAATTTTCTTTAAAGATTCTAAACAGTTTTGACTCATTCTTCTAAATTAGCGGCTCTCAAACTTTAATGTAACGCAATGTACATTAACCTTGCCACATATCTATACGACCCGAAATTAAATTTAATTGCTTATAACTTTTTCACCAAAAATTATTTTTTGCTCAAAATATGAGATATCTAACAACAAACTCGTCAAATTATTTTTAAAAAGTTATGAGTAATTAAATTTAATTTCCAGTCATATAGACCCAAGGGGGTTTTATAAAAAATGTTAATCAGGTAAGAATAATAAATTAATTTCTCTTACCTTGCTCAGTAGCGCCGACAACCAGCAGTCATCCGATATATCGCAACGCACGCCCTGGGATAATATCCATGGAGGAGATGATGTATGTGACACTGCTTCTACGAAATAGTATTTTCTGGATATCTTGTTTAAAAACTAAAGCTGGAATATTAGATTTAGAATTAGTTATTCTATTAATTCAAAGCCAAGAAAAATAAGGTTTCTTCAGCCGATGCAAAAACTTTTATTGAAAAAAATTTCTAGGTTAAAATAAAACGGAGAGAGAGATACATGTCTTCTCCTCCGTCATGAATCAAAACAGAATACTGAAAAACTGAAAAAGAAAAAAGAAAAACATCGTTAAAGTTCTACGAAAGAATTAAAGTTCAGTCCGGGTGTGTCTGCTGGAATTCAGAATGATAAGTAGGTCAACCGCAGCTGGAAGTGAGGTTTTCTTGTTCGGAATATATTCTTGAATAGATGATGAACGAAAATAAAGTGTCCTTGATTAAAACATATGCACTGAGAGGGCTTAAATGCCGATATGCGGTTTCGTAAGTCCGAACACCCCCCCTTAAGCCCTGAAGTGTTCTTTCATACATTTAAAATGGTTTTTCGATGCACAATAAATTTGGGCTTGGGGAGTGGTTTGGTAAGTAGGTCAGCGGTCATTGCTTCAGACTGAACATATTCTAGTCTTATCACCTTTTCCTCGACGAGGTGTCGTAATAGATGCCATCGCAATTCAATATGTTTGCTTTTGTTGTGGAATTTGTCCGTAGAAGCAAGCTTGATGGCTGATTGATTATCGTCAAATAAAACGATTGGCAACTCTTGTTGAAGATCGAGTTCTTTCAAAAGTTTGGTTAACCACTTGATTTCCTGAGCTGCACTGGCGGCAGAAACATACTCTGCTTCAGCAGAGGACATAGCTAGGCAAGATTGCCTTTTTGACATCCAGAGGATAGGGTTATGTCCCAAGGTAAATAAATTACCTGATACGGATTTTCTATCGTAAGGATTGTTTGCCCAATCAGCATCGGCATATGCTCTCAAGACAGGTTTTTCAAAATTCGTATATGTTAACTTTAGATCGATAGTAGTTTTTAAATATCTGATTGTTCTCTTTACTGCTTCCCAGTCTTTTGCTCTGGGTTTTTCATTTCTACGACATAGAATGTTTACGGCTGCGCAAATGTCGGGCCTAGAAACAGTTGATATGTAAAGTAGTGCGCCAACCGCCTGTCTATAGTTAATATTATCCGGTAGGAGATTTTCATCATCGTTTAATTTAACATTCCGGTTCCATAGGTGTATCGGTTGGTTTAGAATTTTCCAAACCAAATTTAATTATTAACTCATGAATTTTGTTTATCTGATCTAGGGTCATTGTGTTTTGGTCAGGACGATTAATGTTTATGCCTAAATAATACTTAGCATCGCCTAAGTCTGTGACAGGGTATTCTTTTCTCAATTGCGATATTAGTTTACAAATGTTTTGATCTTCCCCGGCAATGAGGAGATCATCAACATAGACAATTAGATAAATTGTTTCGTTATCTATGGTTCTCTTATACAGGCATTTGTCAATTGAGCTTTGGTTGAACCCTAATTTTAATAGCGAGTCATGTATCTTTATGTTCCAAGCTCTCGCTGCCTGCTTTAATCCATAAATTGCCTTTCTGAGTTTGCAAACTTTGTGTTCGGATCCGGGGACTTCATACCCTTCAGGCTGACGCATGTAAACTTCCTCCTTTAATTCCCCATGTAAGAAGGCAGTTTTTATATCGAGGTGTCTAAGTTTTAAATTTTTGTATAAGGCCATTGCTAAGAAGCTTCTTATGGTTGAATGAGACGCAACAGGAGCGAAAGTCTCATCATAATCAACCCCAAACTTCTGTGAGAAACCCTTAGCCACTAACCTCGCCTTGTATTTTTCTATTTGACCCTGACTGTTATATTTTGACTTAAAAGCCCATTTGCTACCAATGACTTTTGTCCCAGGTGGAACTTCTACTAATTCCCACGTACAGTTTTCTTTGAGTGAATTTATCTCATCTAATGTAGCATTTATCCATTTTTGCCTTTCTGCTGGATTTTGTATTTTCATTATGTCATCCCAGCACTTTGGATCCTTATTTTGAATATCATTTATTAAAAATGCAAATCTGTCGGGAGGAAACCCCCTGTTTGATCTGTTCGACCTACGTGGTAGGTTTAGTGGGGAATCTGGTGTATTTGTGTTCGCATCCTGATTTTGGATATCATTATCAGTATAACTATTTTCATCTTCAATTAATTGCACTGTCGGTTGCACGATTTTACCGATTTGTGCGTCATTGTTTTGATTTGACACGTTATATTTAATTAAATCATTATTTTCATCTTCTAAAAATTTTACTGCACGACTTATAACAATTTTCTTTCCGTCCGTGCAAATCCTATATCCCTTACTTCTGTTGTCGTATCCGACAAATATGCCCTCTTGTGCGGTATCATCTAACTTTCCCCTGTGAGATTTATGAATATATGCATATGCACGGCAACCAAAAGTTTTAATGTTAGACAAGTCTGGCTTACGGCCAGTCCACATTTCATATGGAGTTCGATCGCAAGACGAAGTTGGGAGCCTGTTTTGAATATACGTCGCAGTACAGATGGCTTCCCCCCAAAACGAATTAGGCAAACCGCTTTCCTTAAGAAGACAGCGTCCCATCTCCACTAAAGTGCGGTTTTTCCGTTCCGCCACTCCATTTTGAGGTGAGGAGTACGGCACGGTGAATTGATGATCAATTCCCTCATTTTTTAGATAGTTTTCAAATTCTTTCCCCGAGTACTCTCCTCCGTTATCGGAGCGTATTGCCTGCACTTTTCTGCCAAATTTGTTGGCAGTCATTGCTATATATTCTTTAAATTTTGAAAATACCTCATCTTTACTACTCAATAGATATACCACAGTAAAACGACTAAAATCATCAATAAAAGTTAGAAAGTAATGTTTCCCCCCAACCGTAGCTGTTTGCATTGGGCCACATAGATCACTATGGATCAGCTCGATTGTTTTCGTAGCTCTAAAACTAGCGGTTTTGGGATAAGGGCTATTTGTGAGTTTTGATGCTATGCAAACTTCACAATCATTACTATGTTTACAATCATCAATTTGAATCCCTGATGCCATATCTTTGTCAACTAATTCTTTTATGTGATTAACATTTCTATGACCTAATCTTACATGCCATTTATGCAGACAGTTTTTCTTTTCACAGTGATGTGTAATATTCACATTTTGTATCGGATCAGGTTTTACCTTACCTTCATATAAGTTATTATTTACATAACCCTCAAGATATGTTACACCATCATAAGTAATTTTGCATGATTTATTTTCAAATGTAGCTACGCAACCATTCTCAGTTGCTTGTTTTATGGAAATTAAATTGGTCTCTATTTCCGGCACGTACAAAACATTTTTTAATGTGATGGTTTTACTCGTATTGTCTGACATTACAGTATTTAATTTTACAGATCCATAACCGTCAGAATGTAATTCTTGACCGTTCGCAACAGTGACATTTGAGGAGGCATAATTAAAATCATGAAATTTACTTTTATCATTACAAATGTGTGTTGATGACCCTGAATCGACAACCCATAAATCTTTGGAGCTAGTACCAACAAAAAAGGTTAAGTTTTTATCCGCGTGTCTATCCTTATTGAAATTTTTAGTTTTAGAAGCATTCGCGCTTACGCTGTCTTGGGAGCATACAGCCGACCTATTAGGTGTACCAAAATTTTTATTTCTGAAATTGTTCTGTTTGATGTTTTTATTTTTATGCTGTAATTTCCAGCACTCATCAATATCATGAGAAGATTTCTTACAGTATTTGCAAAATTTATATGTTTTTTGCACATTAACTTTTTGTATTTTAAACGCGGAGTTTTGAATCGCGTTTTCGCTATTATACTGTCTCTTGTTAAATTCATCGATTAACTTCCCTCTTATAAAGTTCGGAGTGAGTTCATCCTCGTTTCTAATTTCCATAGCACAGATAAGAGTATCATAACTAGAGGGGAGGGAGCAAAGAAGCAGGGCGGCGAGATGCTGGTTGTCAATTACTTCCCCAATTGCGGTTAATTTATCACGCAATTGGTAAATCTTGTTTAAGTGCTCAACCATGTTACCAGACTCTGATAGTCTGGTTGAATACAGTTTGCGAAGTAAGTATAGTTTACTACACAAATTAGTTCTTTCGTGCGCATTTCTAAGCGCTAGCCAAATCTCTCTGGCAGTGTCCAAATTTTTAGTATGGACAATTTGGTCATCGTCTATAAGTAAATTTATGATCGCCTTTGCTTTTCGATTTTTGTTTATAAAATCATTTGTTGTGGGATTGGGTGGTTCATTAATTATTATATCAAACAAATCTTCTTTTTGAAGATAATTTTCGACACGGAATTTCCAAGTGTCATAATTGTTATTGTTCAATTTTTCGACTATTGCCTCCTTTAAAAGGCTCATTTTATCTATTTAGAATCGGTACTGTAATTAATAGTTATGTTTTAATACTAAATACTATTATGAAAATTGTTTTCAATATTTATTTTTTACCGACTTTTAATGAGCAACAGTCAGTGCTCATAATCTTTTATAAATAATGTTAATCAGGTAAGAATAATAAATTAATTTCTCTTACCTTGCTCAGTAGCGCCGACAACCAGCAGTCATCCGATATATCGCAACGCACGCCCTGGGATAATATCCATGGAGGAGATGATGTATGTGACACTGCTTCTACGAAATAGTATTTTCTGGATATCTTGTTTAAAAACTAAAGCTGGAATATTAGATTTAGAATTAGTTATTCTATTAATTCAAAGCCAAGAAAAATAAGGTTTCTTCAGCCGATGCAAAAACTTTTAATTGAAAAAAATTTCTAGGTTAAAATAAAACGGAGAGAGAGATACATGTCTTCTCCTCCGTCATGAATCAAAACAGAATACTGAAAAACTGAAAAAGAAAAAAGAAAAACATCGTTAAAGTTCTACGAAAGAATTAAAGTTCAGTCCGGGTGTGTCTGCTGGAATTCAGAATGATAAGTAGGTCAACCGCAGCTGGAAGTGAGGTTTTCTTGTTCGGAATATATTCTTGAATAGATGATGAACGAAAATAAAGTGTCCTTGATTAAAACATATGCACTGAGAGGGCTTAAATGCCGATATGCGGTTTCGTAAGTCCGAACAGGGGGCACTGTTAAAGTGTTCAAAAATCCAACCTCCCCTATATCCCTCGTGTTGATAATTGGCCGAATAAACACAACAACCAACCTCAGCTACCACTATAATAAATTTGTATATCCATTTCGAAATATTGTTTTAGTGAAGTCCACAAAGTAGAGCTGTTGCAAACCGTACGTATTCGTTACTAAGAAACGGGTATTCTCTAAGATACGAAATACCGAATCGTTATTTAGAAATACCACTCGTTAGCCGTTATCGGAGTCCATATGCAACCGAACAAAGAGGAACTAACTTCAAACACTGCTTAAGTTTGTATAATTCATGGTTTCTCGCGATTCCGCCTCAACAAGTACATTAAGGTACATATTAAAAAAAATATTAATTGTGTATTTGAATAGAAATGTCCACTACTTAGAGTGAAACCAGTGAAACATGCGATAACGGAAAGTAGCATTAATCGAGTTCTCAAAAACATTTTACCCTGCTTAACATCGCAAAATTTTCCTAACATATTCATAGACCCAATCTAATGCATGAAATCATAAAATTGGCACTGATGGCCATAGAAGTGATATCAAATCAAATAGCATTTCGTATTGAAGATCAAGTTATAATATAATACTTTTATATGGTGACCAGGGGCGTGCGAAGACAAAATTGCGCCCGGGGCAAAATTACAATTTGGCACCCCCTCCCAAATTTGTCTTGTAATAGGCCAAAAATGACGTTATAAATTTTGCGCCTCCTAAATTTCCGCACCCGGGGCGGTCGCCCCTTCGACCCCCTTTCGCACGACGCTGATGGGGATCGTTCAAACATAATTCTTTCCAGAAATACTTCATCATTCTTTAATTACAGCTATAACGAATATTTTATTCTACTATAAGATACCATTCTTTTTATAGTGAAATTATAAGGAAATTTTAATAGATTAAATGCATAATTAAGACAAAAATAGTTTAATTAAACTCTTAAATGATAAACACACGTTGTTTTTCTTTTGCTTAGATCGATGGCTCTTTTTTAAATCGAAGTATTAATACATAATATGTAATCTTTAAAAAAAAAAAGCGCAATTATTAATACATAATATGTAATCTTAAAAAAAAAGCGCAATTATTTTGTTTAAGTTTTAAAAATACATATAAAACTTCATATCTGTAAGGTAAATAGTACAATCCCTAAACGATCTCAAAACAATCGTTCTTCTAAAGGCTTTTTTTTTCTGCTTCAAAAACTCCCTCCAAATTCACACTTAACGTATTCGGTAAAGGAACGGATGCTGAAATAATAAAACGCGTTTCTATCTTTCTTCTTCCTAATACCTAAACAACTAAATGAAATACCCGTATGTGATAATAACTTATACCGAGTCTAAAGTCCGGAATACTAACTCTCATTTTGCAGACAATCGGGCTTCGTATGAATCCCGAAATGAAGGTAGTGTTTGAATTTCGTTTCATTCTGTTTTTCAGCAGAAACGAGTATTCAAAGAAACGATTCGGTAGTTTGTGTTAGAGGTAGTATTAGTAATCATTCGTATTATTGCAATTATTTATTAACAAATACATCCGGTTTGCAACAACTCTAAATACCTATCATTCTATTTGTATTATAGTTATTCTCGAATCTCAAATGATTTGGATTTCATATGGCTTGTTTATTCATTTACTTATTTTATTATGACAAGAAAAAGAAATAAGAAGTGGATATATTTTTTATAAAGCAAATGATAATTAAATGATAAATCAAAATGTGATTCAAAATACATATCAGAGTATCAAAATATATAAGTCACACAGATTTCATTCACATATGAAGAAATTGAAATGTTTCTCATTTTCTTATAAATGCATAAAATGATTTAGAAATGTTATTAATCATTTTACGATAATTTTTAAGACTTGACAAACACAGAAATGTTATCATGAGGGAGAAATTAGCAGTCGCGTACGGAAATTTAGTTTAAAATGCCGAATTTCATAGAATGTTTGACAGTTTTCATTTCATAGATTTTTCAAAACATTTTTCAATCTCATAATTTCCGAATAAGTACACTTGCAAATTTCTCGAGATTAAAATTGCTTTCACAAATGTGTCAGATGTTACCTCATTTTGATTTGAGTAGACCTTTTACAGAATCAGAAAGATTCGCATTATTGAACAAGGGGGGGGGGGAGTAAGGATTTAAGGTATGTTTATTTTTTAAAGTAATTTTTAGAATATTTCTGCAGTACAGCGCGTGTGTGTGTGTGGGGGGGGGGGGGCGTCATGAATCCGTGGCCTCACCGTTAAACCCGCTATTGAGTTACGTATATGAAAATTGAGTTCCACCCTGCATTTTCTTAAGCGCCCACCTCCCATTACTCATTTTTAATTATAGCTCTGAGACAATTATGCATTGCATTTTAATCAGGGGCGTAGCGAAGGGGGTGTTATGGGCGGCTCAGCCCCCCCTAAAACATTTTGAGCCTACCCCCTCCCAGGGCCGTAGCTAGAAGTGTACGATAGGGGGGGTCAGGGGAATGTAGGGGGGGGCTCATATTTTTTTGTTCTCTCTCTAATGCAGAAAGATAAATTAGTGCATATTCACATTGTAGGTACTATGTTTCTCATTAAACTGTTGTAATAACTTCATTTTATGCTAAGAAAAGTATATGATGATGAAAATTTTGAATGTATAACTGGTGCAAAATTAAACATCCTGTTAGCTCCATATGTACCAATAGGATGAGGGAGTGTTGAAACACGTATTTTAGATACAATTTAGTAAATCTGCAAAACTGTGAAAGAGTCTCAAAACTAAATTATATTTTTGAACAGAATTTCATTTGAATTTTGGGAACATTTAGTGGCCTTGGAACTTTCCAGGGGGGGGGGGGCTGAGCCGCCCATAGCGCCCCCTTAGCTACGGCCCTGCCCCCCCCCCAAAAAAAAATATTCCTAGGTCACTAAATGAATTTATGTTCCAAAAACCGGAATGAAATTCTATTGAAAAATCTAATTTAGTTTTGTGGACCTGTCACAGTTTTGAAAAAATACTAAATTGTAACTAAAACAAGTATTTCAACACTTGCTCATTTTACTTGCACTTATGAAGCCAACATGATGTTTAATACTGCACTAGTTATGCGCTCGAATCTTCCATAATCCTAGTCTTTCTTAGCATAAAATGAAGTTATTACAACAGTTTAATCAGAAACATAGTAACTAAACTACAGTGTAAATATGCAGAAATTTATTTTTCTGCCTCACAGAGAGAGAAAGAGAAAAATATATGAGTTATCCCACTACATTTTCTTGACCCTCCTCCCTCCTCCTATCCCTAATTATTGACTTTTCGCTAAGGCCCTGGTTTTAATATTCTATTTGCATTTTTTAAATAAAAGTTCGAAATTTCAATAAATGTAACTTTTACGGATAGATGGCAGCACTAACTAATACGAATTCTAATGAAAATCACTATAATCACAGGCGATAAATTAATAAATAAACTAAAAAACTTTGTAAAATCACCATAAAATGAAAAATTAAGCAGGACGCGTTTCGAGCTACAACAATAACAGCATGGTGATTTTACAAAGTTTTTTAGTTCATTTATTAATACGAATTCTTCCAAAGATTATTCTATAAGATGTATGCCGTATGCTCGATGACTGCGAATACCCAGTTTCTGAACAGTAACGACTAACGAAACGAATACTTTTTAATGGGTAGACAATTCTAAATCAACGTTACCATACGGGTATTCATTTTATCGTTATTTTCACAGCACTACCACAAAGTGGTGGGGGAAAAAACAGAAAAAGGGAAAAGAAAAGAAAAAGAAAGAAAGAAATGTCTGTTAATATTTGAATTTGTAGTAAAAATTTAAATCCATGCTTTTTTTTTTTACTGTGTTCGACTAAAAAATGGATGAACATGTATTTTAATAAATTGCTTTTGCGTAATAAAATGAAAATATACAGGAAATATTTTTTTTTTTAAAAAAGGAAAGAAGCAGAACGCAGAAAAGATTTTACATTTTCCTACTAATATTTAAAAAAATATATTTTCAAAATTTTTAATTTTGTTTGATAATTATTGAATTGATAGCACAGAAAACTTCTTTAGGGAATTTCTTTTTACAATAAAAATAATGAAAACAATTTTTTTGTTAATTACATCTTTCTCTAAAACAATAAATTCGACAAAACTGAAAGAATAATTATTTCTCTCTTTTTAAGTTAAAAACAACTGAAGTGATTTTTCTTAATTTGTAAGTGCGCTCTTTAATTAATGCACCAGGGAACCTTTTAATAAAATATACATTCTTAAAAAACAAAAGTAACTAGTGACTTGAAAATGCTTTTTTAATTAAAGATGGCTTCTTTCGCAGGGTGATAGAGAGTGTTTTAAATCTTTGAATGTATATGATTTGCATTTTAATATTAAAGTATTAGAAAAGAATTTGGAAAGTCCTTGCTTTAATTCGTTTATTTTATTTTATTAGCTCACAGGCTATCATAGCCTGAGAGCTTATGTGCCCATCCGTTCTGTATGTATGTTCGTTCGTACGTTCGTGCGTAAAGCGATAACTCATGATAAAAATATCGGATCCACTTGAAATTTTGTATATAGGTATATCCTGATAAGGCGCTTCCCTGATTAGTTTTTGGAGTTCATTCGATATGTATGAGAGGGAGAACGGGGGGCTCATGCCCCTCCCCTTAATTGCTATAAATGGGTTTTCCATGCAGAAATAATAGTTTTTGTTCAAAATTTACACATAGGATCTTTCTGATGAAGCACTTCCGTGATTGGTATTAGGTGTTCATTGGATAAATATAAACAGGGGAAATGGGGGGGGGTCTAATGCTCCTCCCCTTAATTTATATAAATGGGTTTTTCATGCAGAATTGTCAGATATTATTCAAATCTCCGAATAGTTTTGGAAGTTTAATGGAAGTATATAAAAGAGGGGGATAACTCCTCTTAAATTATATAAATGGGTTTTTATTAAGAATTATCCGATTTGCTCTGAATTTTGGATATGGATTTTTTTATGATAAAGCATGTCCTGATCAGTTTAGAGGGTTCAATGATTAAGCATAAAAAGGGGAAAGGGGGGAGCTGTTCCCCCCTCCTTAATTTTTCTGCGAACGGAATTAACCCTTGAAAACATAAGGGTGTAATGTAGAATTAGTATGCGTAGCCTGTGAGCTCAATGCCATCAGTTTAACTGGGCAATGTTCTTTTTTATTTTTAAGTTAAGAGAGGCATGACGTTTGAATTCGCATCGAAAAAGTATGTTATGTTTAAAAAATATATGTTTAAAAAAAATAATAATAAGTCGTATTTTCTTCCATTTCATTCCGAATTCTTTACATTGTGTTTTCTCATTAAATAAACCAGGCAATCCAAACCCTGTTTAAAATGCCCGATTTACTGCCCAGTATTACAGAAAATATTTGAAAATCTTTTTAATTGAAAACTCTAATATTTCATCTTTTTTTATAGTTCGTTTATAGGGAAACTTAAAAGAATTCATTTGCATTAACTGTCTAAATGATGTCACGCTATTTCAAACAAATTGAAAATTATATACAGTCGACTCTCGTTAATTCGAGCTCGTCGGGACCACAAGAAATGTTCGAATTATCCGAAGTTCGAATTATGGAAAGTATAAAAGGAAAACATGCTTAATATGGTATTATTACAAAATATTTAATGTTATAGTCTTTTTTTAGTTTATTATGTCTAGCATCATCAGATTATGACTTAATATTAAATTAGAATGTATAAATACATATACTAATTAAAAAATTAGAAACAAGCACAATGGAGGAAAATTTTGAAGCGTCACTGATGGACAGATGGGGCACTTAGAAAGTGGATATCAAATGCAAGGGATTATATGTATACTCGTTCGGAACAATTTTCACAAAAAACAAAGAAAGAAAGTTATTCAAATGATCTGAAATCTGTGAGAAAGAAAGGAAAAACGAAAAATCGGAATTCTCGTCAGTTCGAATTAAACGATGTCAAGAGAAAATGAGTTCGAATTAATCAAAAAATGTAACGTTATTCTGCCATTGAAAATTTCGGGACTTCATGTTTAGTTCGAATTAAGCGAAGATTCGAATTAACCGATTTCGAATTAACGAGAGTCGACTGTATTTCATCTTTTTTATAGTTCGTTTATAGGGAAACTTAAAAGAATTCATTTGTATTAACTGTCTAAATGATGTTACGCTATTTCAAACAAATTAAAAATTATATATATCATTTCATATGTCTATCACTAAGCATTACATAATGTTTATTATAGAATATTGTGTACACAGGATTTATTATTCATTTACAGGATATACAAAATAATTCATTTACGATACTCTCTATATTCAATAATTGCTGAAAGTGTGTTTTAATTGTGGTGGATGTAAATAACGTGTAATAGATGTAACTATTTTTTATTTTCATATTACTTGAAAATATAAATGCTACAGATCATATGCAGGGCTACACAAAAAAAATATTGAGTACATTTTCACGGAAATTGTTGAAGTGGATTTTTCAATTGCATTATTCTAAATGAATGCGTATCCCAACTAAACTAAAATTTAACGTACTGTTTAGTACATTTACAAAACTATAGGGCATATACAGATTTGAGCAAAAGAATTCAAATATTTTCCCAATTAATGATGCTGATTACTGAAATTTGGTTTAATGTGTTGTGCATTTTCCAAATTGTCTAGTTAAACAAAAATTTCACCTCATTATAAATGATGACGTTTTGTTACTATTCTAAATGTGTTCGAAAATCTATGCTCGAAGCGCGATTTTTCAGTTAATAGTTTAATGTAAAATAAATTATGATCATATGTTAAAAAAACAAATCGAATAAGTTGTTTATTTTTTATTATTGTAATTCATTATATTGATTTATTTCATTTTTTTGCGGCCTTACTTAAAAAAAAAACCCTCAATGCAAGAGGTGTAGTTTCTATTAAATTATTTAGTTAACGAATTTTTTAAAAAAACTTTAAATCAAAGCGCTGAATTTTCAATAATCAGGACCCAAAACGCCAAAATAACGATAAACCCTGAATACCAGTTTTAACCTTTTAAGGGGCGTTGCGTTTGTATAATTCTGAACTCCCACCGGAAATAGGACAAGTGACCTTTTTATTTCCCACCAAAGTTAGAACAGTATAAATTAGTAATTTTTTCTGGTGTGAATCTTCATTAATCATAAGTAGAATAAAATATATCTCATCGACCTTTAATGGGTTAAAACAATTACTATTTTTACTTTTAGTAATTTGATGTGAAATGTTGATAAACAAAGCCTGTAAATAAAAAGATTAACACAGCACAACCTAGCGTTAAATTACTTTCACAGCATTTATACATTAGTCATTTCGAGAAATAATTTCACGAAGATTTCGACTTATGTTCTGTAATTTCCCTTCGCGTCATTACATAACAAATATTACATTATAAATCAGCATTTCGAAACGAGCGTGTTCAGAATTTTCGAATTGAGGTTGTAGGTTAGTTTCTGATTTCGCAACTAAAATGCAGCGAAGACGCTAGAATTTCTACAACAACAGACTTTTCTAAAGTTCATGCATTTTGTTTATTCGCTTTATTAAGAAAGTATTGCAACGAAAAAAACTCGTGCATTATTTTACCATTAATTACTATTTTACTATCCAAAAATGTTTGAAATTGTTCATGCTATCATGCACACTGTAAAATATAGCTTCCAGAAAATCTCAGTTAAAGTTTTAGGATTCAGTATATTTTAACCCTTTCCGGCGCAGACAAATTCTAATCGTAAAATGAGAAATTGTTGACTAACACCGGAATTTACAAAAGACTTTTTTAGAAATTAAGAATTCCCTGATTTAAGCTGTCATTGTAAACAGGGCCGGCGCCAGGGGTGAGGCAAGTGAGGCGACCGCCTCAGGGCGCACCCCAAAGGGGCGGCATTTGTCTCGCATATTTGTGCAGGTAAAATAGACCAAAATATGAGTAACACCAAATAATGGCCATTCACAAAAAGTTTTGTTTTAACGAAAAAAAAAAAAAAAAAAAAAACTTGAAGATCCGATGAGCCTCTCCTTGAAAAGAGCTGCTTTAAGGTGTTTTGGGAGGAGGGCGCATTTTTACTCTGGTGGAGAATTCAATTTTTTTCTTTAGCTAAAGCGTACTGTAGAATGTTTGCTATGTATTTTTTAATTCGGAATCGAATGACACTTCCGCAAGTCGATGCAGTTATACATCACAAAGTTCTGGCAGGCAGGTTTTATGAATACAAAGTCATGAATGGTTTTAGCAATAAAAAAATATGAATACATGGGATATTTTGACATATTTACTAACCTTGAAGAAATTTGATGAACTGATTTTGATTATTGCTGTTTTGAGGATGTTTAAAAAGCTTGTTATTTTTTGATATGATATAACAAGTTTTGAACGTGATATAAAAATGACAAAGCTGTGTTCATCAATAAAACATAACTTTCAACATTGTATATTTATAAAACTTACCATGACTTTTATAAAGAATGATTGTACGAAGGACTTACAAATGATGTTATTTGATCCAGAATTTGAAAATACATAACAAATGATACCCAATTACTCTATTTTATTATCTCTATTTTATCGAATTTTCATGTTTAGTAACAAAACGATGTTTTCCCCCAAATTTTGGTGAAAGGCCACCAGTTGTTACTGTAAAAAACTGTTTTATCTGAATAAAGTATAATTTTTGCCATTTCATTCATGAAACGTGCCGTAACTTTGAAAAAC
This sequence comes from Maratus speculifer, assembly GCA_964019185.1. Classification (NCBI taxonomy): domain Eukaryota; kingdom Metazoa; phylum Arthropoda; class Arachnida; order Araneae; family Salticidae; genus Maratus; species Maratus speculifer. The sequence goes on along the minus strand of OZ025300.1, from coordinate 85,236,017 downwards.
TGATCGTACCGACTTGCAGATGGTGTCATTCAATTTAGAATTTAAAAAATCCATGCGAAACGATAGCCCATTTGACCGACTTAAAAATGTTGACCCCCCCCCCCCCCCCCCCCCTCGAAGGATAAAAAAAACCCCTCCTTTTGCTTCTTAAAATTTATTAAACTTTGTTTTGGGGGATTCCTTATATTTCCATTAAAAAAAAAAAAAAAAAAAAAAATTATCTGTAATGTATATTGAACATGTAGTCCATTATATATAATCTATTAATTAGGTATTAGGTTTTCAAAGGTTATTTAGATGCTTTGGAGCTTTTCTGCGCAAAACCCGTAGGTGCCTTCTCCCAAATTTCTTTATGATTACGCGTAATATTAGAGCTCGACCTTATTACTTCAGAACATCTTACATTTTATCTTCCCCAATTTATATTTCTTTACACTTTTGTGTTTCACCCCAATTTTTTGACTTCAAGAAATAATTCCTGTTAGACTGAACCAAGGCCATCTTTGAGTAAATTTGGCCCCTTGCGATATTTGACGATTTTTGTGTTTCCGGCGATTTTTCCATATATTAATAAAATAAATCAGCTTTTAATATTTTAACCCAATGTAGTAAATTTTGTCCTTTTTTCAATAAAATTTATTTGGAATCCACAAGATAATTTTTAATTCTTCAAGTGATTTTTGGATTTTCTCCTGTTTCGCCGAGATTTTTTTCTTAGATTCGTAAACAATTCCATTTCAAACTTTTTCGCATAATGTAGCAAATTTTGTCTCCTCATTTTTTAAATTTTTTGCAATTCGGATTACAAATGTTTTAGCCCACTAGTGTAAATTTTGCCCTCTGCATTTTTTCTTAACTTTCGACGCGAATTTTTTGACATTCGTATTCGTAAAAGGCATTTGGTTTCAAACTTTTCACTAATGTTGTAAATTTTGTTTAGAAAATTTATTTTTTATTTTATTTTTTTATTTATTTTTTTTCGTTTTTATGGATTTTTTAAATTATTTTCAACGAGATTCTTAGCATGTTTTTGCGTACTGCCTTTTTTTTTTTTTTTTTTTTTTTTAACATTTGTAAAAAATAATTCAGTTTGGAAATTTTAACCTAATCGAAGTATATTTTATCATACGTGATTTTCAATGTTTTGCGATTTTTAATGCGATTTTCAATGCAATTTTCATCCTTCTTTTGCGTTCCGCGACAATTTTCTGACATTCATAATATGAAATTGCCTCCAAACATTTTTTTTTTTTTTTTTTTTTTTGCTTTCGCTACATTTTTTATTTATTTATTTATTTATTTATTTTACATTTAGAAACGAATTTCTGCAATGTACTTTTGTTAGTAAGATTTATCTCACTGTTGTAAATTTTGTCAAACTTTGTTACAATTCTCAGAGTAATACATTAAAATTATCTTTCCGCGATTTTTGAATTTTTCACGAGTTTTAATGCAATTTTCAACATGAGTTTTTGAAGACTCATAAATTTTTTAATCTACACAATTTTTTTTAATCTTTAGAGACCTTTACTGTATTTTTTTTTTTTTTTTTTTTTTTTTTTTTTTTTTTAGCTTCGAAGCATTTTTATAACTTTATTAAAAAGGAATTCAGTTTTAACTTTTAACCTAATGTACTCTTTTCAGTTAAATTTATTCGAAATTCGCTTAGCGATTTTCGAATTTTTCAGATTTTTTTTTTTATATATTATTAATTTTAGGCTCGCTCTGTGATGATTTTTTGACTTTGGAAAAGAAATCCTGTTTTAATCTTAAATAAATTTTACTGTCTGCAATTTTTTATAGAGGCCGGAAACGCCGCGTCTATCAGGTCAGCTGTGCGAGTAAATTAAATTATTTTAGCAGATGAAAATGTAATTGTTTTCTATATTGATTAGAGTGATATAAAAACGATTTTCACAAAAAAATTCAAGGTCAATTTATCATTGAATTAAATATTTCATTGTTGATAAGTGTTTTTGAAAACAATATTGTTATTATAATATAATATTAAATCTTCATATTAAATATGTCAAATCAAATTTGAAATGATAATGTAATCTTCTCTGGATGTCATAATTTCCCCGTTTAATGTGAATATTATATTGCGAAGTTTGCTCTAATATGTTTATTTATTTATTTTTATTTTTTCGCTCTATACTATTACATTTCGACTTTGTAATGTATGATTTCTGCAAAGCTAAATCAAGAAAAATAACTCACTTCATAGAACTTTCATTTTATTACTTTCTTCTATCTTCAACAGAAGAAAGTATTGTAATCGTAATTTTTTCGACTTCCGGTTTTCGACGGATTTACACGTTTTAGGGGTCAGAGATTCCAAAAAACATGTTTTTACAAAATGTCTGTCTGTCCGTGTGTCTGTGTGTCTGTATGTCGCCATTCTACCATCTAAAAGTGTATGAAGCTATGCATAGAATTGAACCAAATTTTTTGTGAATGTTTTTGGCTGTGGCAAGCAGGTCCTCCTACAGTTTTGAAATATTCCGCCGGAAGGGGCGCTGCAATCGCGATTTTTGTGCCTTTTTCAATATTGTACCGACCAAAAGTACATGAAGTTATGCATCAAATTGAACCAAATTTTTTGTGTAAGTGTAGGTTGTTCAATAAGTTTTGTCGTTCGATAAGAAAAACACAATGTTATGGTTCAAAATACACTTTATTATTCAGTATAATCTCCCTGAACATTAATGCACTTGCTCCAACGATCCTCCAATCTGTGGATCCCATCCCTGAAGTGAGATTCCGGAAGGTCTGCAAAATACGCTTCAACAGCCGTTATGACCTCTTCATTTGACGAAAAACGCTTGCCACGAATAAATTTTTTGAGTTCTGGAAACAAATGGAAGTCGCTGGGGGTCAAATCTGGTGAATAAGGCAGATGCTCCAACAATTCGAACTTTAATTCATGGATTTTAGCCATTGTCAAAATGATCTTGTGACACAGTGCGTTGTCCTGATGAAAAAGGATTTTTTTCTTTTGCAAACCGGGTCTTTTTTCACGAATTTTTTCCTTCAACTGGTCCAAAAGGTTGCAATAATATTCAGAATTTATTGTTTTACCAATTTGCAAGTAATCCACAAATTAAATTCCTTTCGCATCCCAAAAAACTGATGCCAGAACCTTCTTGGCCGATTTCTGGACAAGAACTCGTTTCGAAGTCGAACAACCAGGTTCACACCACTCTTTAGCCTCTTGTTTTGATTCAGGATTATGGTGATAGACCCAAGTCTCATCCATAGTGATGAATCGACGCACAAAATCCACTTTATCCTTTTTTAAATGCTCCAAATGTTGTTGAGAAAGTCGCATTCGAATGCGTTTTTGTTCCATTGTTAGCGAATGCGGCACCCATTGTGCACACAGCTTTTTAAAACTCAAAATTTCATTTAAAATATGACTCACACTGCCTAATGAGATGTGTAGAGCCTCTACTAAATCCCTCTCAGTCAATCGACGATCTTCCAAAACCATATCCAGTACTTTGGCTACGATTTCTGGTGTTGATGCGGTTTTTGGACGTCCTTCACGTGGATCGTCTTCAAGGCTTGTACGACCACGTTTAAATTCAGCAACCCATCTTTCTACTGTTCTAATTGAAGGTCAACGTTCATTATACACTCTAAACATTCGTTCGTGAATTTCTTTTGGTGCTACACCTTCCAAAAATAAGAATTTATCACTGCACGATATTCAATTTTTTCCATTGTCGAAAATACTGTGACACGGCGACACTCAATGGTTTGTAAACAAAGAATGAATTGACTGATTGAAATTAACCTTCCCATACGTTCATAAGAAGAGTGAACCAACAAAACAAAAACAAATTTGGGCTAGTAGCAACGCCCTCTCTTATCGACCGACAAAACTTATTGAACATCCTGGTATGACTATGGCTAGTTGGTTTTCCCTGAATTTGAAAATAATCCGCCGGAAGGGGGCACTGCAATCGCGATTTTTGTGCCATTTTCAATATTGTACCGACTAAAAGTATATGAAGTTATGCATCGAATTGAACCAATTTTTTTTTTTTTTTGTGTAAGTGTATGACTATGGCTAGTTGGTCCTCCCTGAATTTGAAAATAATTCGCCGGAAGGGAGCGCTATTTTTGTGCCATTTTCAATATTGTACCAACCAAAAGTACATGAAGTTATGCATCGAATTGAACGAAATTTTTTGTGTAAGTGTATGGTTATGGCTAGTTGGATCGCCCTGAATCTGAAAAAAAATCCGCCGGAAGGGGGCGTTGCAATAGCAAATTTTATGCCATTTTCAATATTGCATCACTTAAAAGTGTATGAAGTTAGTTCTAGAACTGAACTAAAATTTTTGTATATGATTATTTTTTGGTAAGGCAAGTAAGTCCTCCCTGAATTAAAAAAAAAATCTGCCTATCATTCTATTGTCCATTGGCTCGTGCAGAGACGGAAATTCATTTTTACTCCGATTGAAGCAGAAATTTAAGATGAAAATCAAAGTTGGTATTGTATTGAATCAAAATTATTAAAGCATTAAAATGAGTAACTATTTTTTTTTTAATATTAAAATGTACCTATGAGATAGAAGAAAGTTTTGGGATTGGCACATCCAACTAGTTTTTAATAGCTGTTTTCTTATTAATATTACCAATATGCGATTTGCTTTGTATATACGATTTTAAAAAGATAAATAGCTTGCTATGCTATATCATTATTTTTCTGTTTGAAATTCATACACAAATTTTCTATGCAATGTGATTGATTTTAAGTGTTTGAGATATTTTGTCTCAGTAATAACCATTTTAAAAGCATCCTTTACCTGTTGTAACAGGATTTATTATATATATATATATATATATATATATATATTCATTCATAACGTGCGTGATTTTTCGAAAGAAAAAACAAGGCAGAAGAAATTTTGTAGTGTTACTGTTATTCTGTCTAGTTATTCTTTGACTTTCACTTTCAAGGGTTTTTTAGCTCACAGGCTATCATAGCCTGAGAGCTTATGTGCCCGTCCGTTCTGTATGTATGTTCGTATGTACGTAACGCGATAACTCATGATAAAAATATCCGATCCACTTGAAATTTTGTATGTAGGTATATCCTGACAAGGCGCTTCCCTGATTAGTTTTTGGAGTTCATTCGATATGTATAAGATGGGGAACGGGGGGCTCATGCCCCCCGTTATTTGATATAGATGGGATTTTCATGCAGAATTAAGTTTTCAAAATTTAGATTAGGATCATTCTGATGAGGCGATTCCGTGACTGTTATTAGGTGTTCATTGATTAAGTATAAATAAAGGGAACAGGGGTTCTAATGCCCCCCCCCCCCGTTAGTTGATATAAATGGGATTTTCATGCAGAATTAAGTTTTCGTTCCAAATTTAGATTAGGATCATTCTGATGAGGCGATTCAGTGACTGTTATTAGTTGTTCATTGAATAAGTATAAATAGGGGGAACAGGGGTTCTAATGCCCCCCCCCCCGTTAGTTGATATAAATGGGATTTTAATGCAGAATTAAGTTTTCGTTCAAAATTTAGATTAGGATCATTCTGATGAGGCGATTCCGTGACTGTTATTAGGTGTTCATTGAATAAGTATAAATAGGGGGAACAGGGGCTCTAATCCCCCCCCCCCCGTTAGTTGATATAAATGGGATTTTCATGCAGAATTAATTTTCGTTCAAAATTTAGATTTGGATCATTCTGATGAGGCGATTCCGTGACTGTTATTAGGTGTTCATTGAATAAGTATAAATAAGGGGAACAGGGGTTCTAATGCCCCCCCCCCTTAATTTATATAAATGGGTTTTTCAAGCAGAATTTTCAGGTTTCGTTCAAATCTCTGAATAGTTTTGGAAGTTTAATGGTTAAGTATAAAAGAGGGGCATAACTCTTTTTAAATTATATAAATGCTAAATGGGTTTTTATTAAGAATTATCTAATTTGCTCTGAATTTTGGATATAGATTTTTTATATGATAAAGCATGTCTTTGATAGTATAGGAGGTTCAATGATTAAGTATAAAAAAAGAGAAAAGGGGAGAGCTGTTTCCCCTTCTTAATTTTTTTTTTTTCGAACGGAATTAACCCTTGAAAATATAAAGCTTTAATGTGCAATTAGTATTTGTAGCCTGTGAGCTCAATGCCTTCAGTTTAACTGGGCAGTATTCTTTATTTTTTTTTAATTTATTAGTAGAATATGATTTATTAATTTAATGCCAAGTTAGCTGTTGTTATTACTTACCCATCATACGTAGTATAGAATAAATCTTGCAATCGTTTTGAAAATCGAAAAAAAATTTTTGACGGATTTATACGTTTTAGATACTGGAGATTCCGAAAAACGTAATTTTAGAAAAAAAAAATTGCCGTCTGTCTGTAACCGCTCTATCTCCCGAACAAATTGAGATAGGGACTTGAAAATTTGTATGTACTTAGTATGTAAGAATGGGACGAAGCCTATTTAATATCAGTAACTTCGATTATCCGGAACTATTTTTTTCGGACTCTCGAAAAATTCGATCTGATGAAAGATATATAAAAATTTTCGAAATTTTTTATTTTAAGGAATGGATATAAAAGGCAATAAAATAACACAAATTTTGCATAAAAAACGAAGTCGATCGGATTATTAGTTGCCGAGATATGTGTAATCCTGTTTTCCACATTCTTCGATTTTTCATGACCCTGTATTTCATTCAAATTTCAATTCACAGATATATTTTAATTGGAAATGAGACGCTTAATCCAACGCAGTAAACTGTGAGTTAAGATGATTATTATTTTTTGAGTTATAAGGATGTTTCTTTTACGCAATCCGGTACTATTCGAGTATTTTGGCGTTTTATATAATTTGTCGAAATTGGCTCATCAGCAATTCATAAATGGAGCATTATTATGTATGTTAAAATTATTTATTTATGCGTTTAAATTTCCTTTTGGAATTGCCGTACATAGTTTACACGCGTTTTATTTCCATATTTTATATTATGACGGGTAAGTATTACGGTGGCCCCCAACGACTAGTTTTTTTAAAAAGATGTAAAAAGTAAAATAAAATAAATAAGTTACGCAATTCTGTTATTTTAAATTCCTTAAATGTAAATGCATTTTATAATATATTTATGCAAATAAATTATAGTTACTACATTAATTTACTTATTTTTTAAAAAAAGTTTGAGTAGTGGATTTAAAAAATGACATCAAAGGGGCGGCAAAATAAGGCTCGCCTCAGGCAGAGAAATGTCTAGCGCCGGCCCTGATTGTAAAAGTAAAATATTACTAAAATTATTGGTGCCGTTTGTAAGTTTGGAATAGAAATTAGGTGTTGTCGGAGTGGTAACACTGCGCCGGAAAGGGTTAATCGTGTCAACATCAATGTCACATTTTTGTTCATTTCTGAATAATTGAAAAATCACATTAAATATTTTTGCACATAATTGTACACACTATAAGGGTTTTTACCTTTCGTCAAAAACTTTTTTTAGGGTTCCGTACTTATAAAGGGAAAACGGAACCATTATAAGATTACTCCCGTGTCTGTCTGTCCGTCTGTCACAGCCATTTTACTCATAAACAGGGATGTAGTGGAGGGTATACGGGGGTATACGCCGTATACCTTCTGGATTTTTTAAAGGAACACCGTATACCCTCTGTTTCTCAAGAAAGTTATGGTATACGCACTCTAGGGTATACTCTCGGCCTTGAGCATATACCCTCTATTTAGAGAGTAATTTTCTGTTATTTTTACGACTACACCCCTGCTCATAAATTATGACACTTAGAAAGTTTGAATTGCAGGTAATAATAAAAACCTTTTGACCTACATATTTACAGATTCTTAAACATTTATACATATATTTAGGAGGCGGGTAGGGGGAGCTAATTAAGTTACCGTAATCTCCGGCGTATAACCCGCGGATAAAACAATTTTTTTTTTTACTCAGAAGTTTTATTTAGTAATTAAAGGAAAATAATTACCGCGATTTAAAAAGTTACATTTTACTTTAACATTTTTCTGGGTCGAAAAATGATTGTTTAATCTGAGGATTATACACCAGAAATAAAGGTACTTGAAGATAAAAGTCTTTTCTTTGTATATAGTGTGGTACATCTTGTAAAAGCTTTCGTTACGCTGAACTCAAAAATATATTTCTTTTAATTTTAGGTATTATATTTTCAAAGATATCGTCGAAAATATAGTGCAAAAATAGGTTGTCCTCCCCCCCCCCTCCATCTAATACCAAATCTACTGAATCTAAAATTATGAAAAAATTAGAGGTTATCCATGTTACTTTAAACCTGGCGTGGAAAATATAGCGATTACTCTAGATAGCATAATTTTTGAGAAAAGCCCATTTTTATCTTACACACTAATTTCGATTTGTGAGCATTGAAGAAAAGTGTTGAGGAGCGTTGGATGTACCTATCGTAGCAAAAATATAAAAGTAATATTGATAATGATTTATGAAAAAATTCTTCGCTAATTAACCGAGATATTAGACCTTAAAGACAGGGATGTTTTGAACATAAATAATGACAGGGAGGCGTACCCTGCATATACCATCGGCTTTTAAAGCCTAGATAATAACTTTTAATAATATATTTGTGTAATGCAATGCCTAGAAGCAGTATAAAAGCAATAAACTCCATGTTGTTGCAAACATACAAGGCCGTAGCTAAGGGGGCGCTATGGGCGGATCAGCTCCCCTCCCCTCCCCCCTGGAAAAGATTCCGAGGTAACTAAATGAAATTCTGTTCCGGAAATTCAAATGAAATTCTGTTCAAAAATCCAATTTTGTTTTGGAACTCTTTCACAGTTTTTCAGAATTACTAAATTGTATCTAAAATAAGTGTTTCGAAACTCTCTCATCCTATTTGAACATATGAAGCTAACATGATGTTTAATTTTGCACCAGTTATACACTCAAAATTTTCATCATCCTATGCTTTTCTTAGCATAAAAGGAAGTTATTACGACAATTTAATAAGAAACTTAGTACCTACAATGTGAATATGCACTCATTTATCTTTTTGCATCAGAGTGAGAGAAAAAAAAAATTATGAGCCCCCTATATTCTCTTCCTCCCCCCCCCTTATTGTTCACTTCTGCCTAAGGCCCTGCAAACATACTAATTTAATTAGAATTGATCACATACATTAGGGTTCGTACGCATAAGAAATTTAAAAATAAAATTATACATTTCAATGCACCAGGATTTTTTTTTCTGCGAAACGTTCCTTACTTCGGATATGGCGGCCAATAGGTCACGAAATTTTTGGTATTCAAATATCTGCTTATTTTTATTTTAATTCTATATGCATGCGAACACTTCATAAATAGTATGGGGTTTGCGACTAGATAGGGGGATTTTGCATTGTGTGGGTCTCTCATTACGACTGTCGTGTATTTAAAGGTTGATTAAAATTTTTAATTTAAAGGTTGGAAAAACGCATCACGGACCGAAGTGACGTTGCAAGTTTGCGAGCTCTTTTCTACACAAGCTCCTTTAGCACCATACCAAGTTAACAATTAACATGTGTTTTGTGTTAGCTACACTGGAAAAAGGAAAGGTTGTTGCTACGCTGAATTTAGTTTTATGAAATGCCAAATGAAGTTTAACTTTTATTCTCAGTACCAAGTTAAGTTCTTATAAATAGATAAGGACAAGATAATAAAAAAAAAGAGTTATACAGAATAGCAATACAGTAAAATCCCGATAATTCGGATTAATTGGAACTAGACCCAATCCGGATAATCGAAATTCCGGATTGCCCAGAGGATGAGAAAAACATGAAATAAAACATACTTACAGAAAATCCCCTTTATATTAAACATACTGAATACTTACACAAAAAAAATGTTCATTTTGTAATTATAAAATCTGCTGCGCAAGTTTTGTATAACGTTTGCGGGCCGCACGGTTGAGCGTAAGTTAGTTTGTTTTATGTAGTCTCCACCTGATGTTCAAAATAAATTATTAATTGTTGCAAATGATTAGTTGCTTCATTATAGCTAATAACTTTCGAATGATAATCATTGATATTGTGTTTTCGTCTGAATCGTCTTCATTTTCAACTTCTCCAGTTGTAGATAAAGTGATTATTTCATCATCTGTAAGTGAGGCGTAAACTATTTTTTGCTTCATTCAATTGCTAATTTCGGTGATATCAACATCTCAGCAACCATTAGTTTTTAACATGCTCACAAAACTTCAGGAGTAATTTCCTTCATTATCGCCTAACTTTCCTTCTGTTTCAAGCTTCTTGTTATTTAAGAAATCACAATTTGTAGACCATAAATTCTTTCACGACTTTCGGAGAATACTCACAGCAACCTGCTTACAGACATTAAATGATGCATTGTTGTTTCTTTGAAAGATAACACCAAAGAGTTAAAATGAAAAAGTTTAAGGTATTCTTCCGAAAATATTTCATAAGACTTTTTTATTCAGAATACGAAAATGAAATGAATTAATGTTATCGAAATTTTTCCGATCGTTTCTCAAACTTTGGAAGAAAAAAAAAACTGACCAAACTGTTTCGGATTATGCGGAGATCCGGATTAACGGGGTCCGAATTAGCGGGGTTCTACTGTATTTGATATTATTTAGGCTTCATATATCTTTGAACTTTTAGGGCATACCAATTTATACTTTTCTAGTACGTACAGCTACAATCATCCCTACTTTGTAAAGTTTATTACAAAGACTTATTATTCTTTCTGCAACGATTTTCTTTTAATAATACTGTTAACTCCTTTGCGATGAGCACTTTGCATAATTTTTAATTTTTAACCAATGGTTTTCCAAAACAGAAAATTTTCGGTACTTGAATCGCGAAAATGCTCCAATTAAGTAAGGTAAACTTTACAATAAAATATAACTGATGGGAATAATGAAGGTTTCGGGAATTTTAACCCCTTGAGGGACGATGGTATATCTATGAAACCACTTAATTTTAATTCTCAAACGCCATATTTGCTACGGAATTTTGATTAAAAAATTTTCGGTTTATTGAATGCGGGAAATATAGCCTTTTTTTTTTACTTACCCAATCATACGTAGTATAGGGTAAGTCTTGCAATCGTTTTGAAAATCGAAAAAAAATTTTGTCGGATTTACACGTTTTAGACACTAGAGATTTCGAAAAACATGTTTTTAAGAAAAAAAAAATTGTCGTCCGTCTGTCTGTCTGTCTTTGTGTCTGTAAACGGTCTATCTCCCGAACAAATTGAGGTAGAGACTTGAAATTTTGTATATATTTAGTATGTAAGAAAAGGACGAAGCCTATTTAATATCAGTAACCTCAATTATCCGGAACTATTTTTTTCGGACTCTCGAAAAATTCGTTCTGATGAAAGGTATATAAAAATTTTAGAAATTTTTTATTTTAAGGAGTGATCGTAAAAAACAATAAAATAATACAAATTTTGCACAAAGAACGAAGTCGATCGAATTATTAGTTGGCGAGATATCTGTAATCCTGTTTTCCACATTCTTCGATTTTTTATGACCCTGTATTTCATTCAAATTTCAATTCAAAGATATATTTTAATTGGAAATGAGACGTTTAATCTGACGCAATAAACAGTTAGTTAATAAGATTATTTTTTTGGAGTTATAAGGATGTTTCTTTTTCGCAATTCAGTACTACACTTGAGTAGTTTGGCGTGTTGTATAATTTGTCGAAATAAATTCATCAGCAACTCATTAATAGAGCATTACTATGCATAATAAAAATATGTAAATACACGTTTAAATTTTATTTTGGAATTGCAATGCATTTTATAAATAGTTTACATATGTTTTATTTTCATAGATTATATATGCATATATATGATGGATAAGTATTACGGTGGCCTCCAACGACTAGTCTTATTTATAAATAAAGTTGTTTTCAATTTCCGGTGTCAGTCATTAATTTCAACAATTAATCAATTAATGTGCCCTGCGCCGCAAAGGATTAAGTGGTACGTTTACCAGTTCCAACAGAATTTTAAAATTTATTTTCTTTTTATAAAATTTAATCTTTGTCCACTCATTATTATTAATTAATTACAACTTGAAAAGAAAAAAATCAAAAAATCATAATCCGTTATTTTTTTTTTTATTTATTTATTTTTTTTTTTTTTTTTTTGAACAATTTGCATATATTTTTCATGGAAGATAAAAATGAATATAAATAAATTACTTTCAAAATTATCTAAAAAATAAATTTCGATAGCTTGTAAATGATTATATAAGATGCTAGGCGTTTTCTTACTGTGATTCCCGCTTTTAGTTTCAATTAGCAGCGATAGATGGAGCTGCAAGCAATAAATTCTAAATCGAGGCCCAATTGCTTGGTTTATCTATTCTCCGAGCATTGATGCGATGGAAAGATGTTAGATTTAGGGAGTGGATTGTCTTGTGCAAAATTAATTGGTTATGTATAGTTATGTATTAAATAAAATTCCATGTGTATAATATACAGATAGTTGGTTTTAGTTTAATATTAATAATATTATTTATGGATTTTGATGATAAAATTTCAAATTATTTAACCATACGAAAAAATAGATTTAGTAAATAAAATAAAACAATTTGGAGGTAATAAGGGGCGCCCAGTGTGACGTCGAGCTTTCCCTTTTTTTTTTTTTTTTTTTTTTTTTTTTTAAGAGGGTCTTATTAATAAGTAAAGTATACATTAGTACTTTCTTTGAGAAACAGAGTGTATACTTAGCTTCTTTAAAAAAAATCCAGAAGGTACACGACTTATACTTCTGTATACCTCCACTATATTCTTGATTTCTTTATAAGTTACGTTAAACAATCGTATATTAGCATACTTGATAATCTATATCTAACATCTGTATCCACAACTTAACCAAAACCCTTATATTTCAAATTATTATTTCAAATGCAATGATTATGAAATACCCTGGGAAATAATTTTCCACTTGCAGTTTCATTTCTCAAGAAAATCCATCACAGGGATCCGAAACATGTCAGAAAATCTCTAATCTGAATTCGGTGCACGTTTTGAAGATTGAAGCTCAACAAAAAATGGATTTATTAAATAAAATAAAACAATTTATCGGTAATAGGGGCTCTTCTGTTTGACGTCGAACTATCCCCTACTTTTAAGTCTTAAGCAGGTCCTGTTCATAAGTAGGGTATATAAATAGGGCTCATACTTTATTTGAGAAACAGAGACAGGGCCGTAGCTAGAAGGGATCTATAGGGGGGGGGGGGGGCTCAAGAGATTGTAGGGGGGGGGGCTCATATTTTTTTTTTCTCTTTCTCTGATACAGAAAGATAAATAAGTGCATATTTACACTGTAGGTACTATGTTTCTTAATAAACTTTTGTAATAACTTCATCTTATACTAAGAAAAGTATACGCCGATGAAAATTTTGAGCGTATAACTGGTGCAAAATTAAACATCATGTTAGCCTCATAGCTTCATAGGATGAGGGAGTGTTGAATTGCGTATTTTAGATACAATTTAGTAATTCTGCAAAACTGTAAAAGGATCTCAAAACTAAATTAGACTTTTGAACGGAATTTCATTTGCATTTTTGGAACAGAAATTCATTGAGTGACCTTGGAATCTTTTCCAGGGGGGGGGGGCTCAAAATATTTTAGGGGGGGCTGAGCTGCCCATAGCGCCCCCTTAGCTACGGCCCTGAACAGAGTGTGTACGGATCTTCTTAAAATAAAATCCAGAAGGTACACGACTTATACTCCTATATACCCTCCACTACATCATCTGATTTCTTTATAAATTACATTAACTGCTAGCCTCTTTTACCTGTACGTCGTACTGGCAACGCGTTTTTGCCAATCATGATTTGTCTCGCCTTACTCCAATCATAATGTATTATTCTCACGAGTAAAATTTTATTGTAAATTTTGTGTTTTATAACCCGAGTATTTTTCTGATTCAATTAGACAAAAAAAATTCGTTTTGAAAAACCGGTGATAAAAGATTAAAAATTCTGCAACAGACATGGAAAAAATAGATATTGTTTGAAAGATTTTTCTTTCAAATATATTAATCAGTAATAAATGGTCCAAACTATCATATATTAGCATATTTGGTAAGCCACATCTAACATCGGTAACCACAATTTAATCAAAACCTCTGTATTTCATGTTATTATTTCAAATGCAATGATTATGAAATTCCCCGAGAAATATTGTTCTCCACTTGCGATTTCGTTTCTAAGAAAATCAATCACAGGGATCCAAAACATGTCGGGAAAATCTCTAATCTGAATTCTGTGCACGTTTTGAAGACTCAAACACGTGTCTTTTCAGGGAAGATAAAAATAAATGTAAATGAATTATCCTACCCTATCTGTATCGTAAAAAGAAAGGAATGTGAAGGACCGGCACCATCCTTCAGTGCTACACTTTTTATTTTTTTATTTTTCAATTTTCCTTACCTTCGCATGTTCAAAGCACTTGACCGTGGCCCGGAGGTATATCAGCTGACTTCATTAGATAGACAGGTATGAAGAAATAATCAAAGCAAGAAAATAGGTAAAAATCTTGGAGAGTGTCTGAAGTACGTGCAATCATTTTCTGACTGCAGATAATTTCATTCATAACCGTCATTCGGAATACCTGAACTTTGGAACCGGAGCAATAATCGTTTGTTATTGTCGAAGTGTGAATTCACCATCCTTTTGGATTGCTACCTCCACTGCGGATAACACGCGAACCTAACCACCGTGAACATGTCGAAAATACATTTTCACGGGCATCTCATAGAGCCGGGACACCATGGACAGTAAGTCTTTCGTTATACAGTAATTATTCGTTTAGGCTGTAAAAGAGCTAGTTTATCTATATATCTATCTATCTATCTATCTATATTATAATGCGCGATAGTACTATATATGCTAAATGAATACACACACACATCTCTGCTTAACCAGTATTGAATTCTAACACTTTTCTCCGGGAGGGACTCTTTTGTGGCTCCGGGGGAGAAACTTCACTTTTTGACCATTTAAAACACAAAATCTCAAATATTCCGGGGGGGGGGGCATTTCATTGCTCCGGATAGTAATGTCTCACCCGAGCCACTCCCCTGAAATCAAAACTGATGCATAATGTTGAGGCAATTTTGCTAATGAAAACACTTCACAATCAAATTTATGTTTAACAATAGTGCAGTTTTTTAGTCTTCTAACCATCGTATATTTTCAATTTTTGCACCATCGTATAGGGGGAAAAAATCTACTTTCAAATACAATTTGTAAACAACTGTAGCTTAATTGACTAATTTATTATGTTTTTAAAGTAAATTTTAAGCATGAATTTTTGCAGTTTATGTTTATCACGTGCCGACTAAATTACATAAAAATAATAAACATTTTGCACATAAAGCAATAAAATTTTTCAGCATTTATTTTTTACTGATTTTCTATGATGGAATTAAAACTTCCTCTATAAATAAATAAAAGAATAATATTTAAAAACCCCATTAGTTTAACATATATGTGATCGAACAATCTAAATTTTTACATTTAATTTTATTTGATTGCATAATTGATGTTTTTCATATAAAAATGCGTCTATGGTGTTAACTAAAAATGTATTGCATGTAAAAAACTTATGACGATTTTCAATTAAAAAATAATTAAAAAATCCACCTATACGCTATAATGCGGAACAATAGCACACCAGTGCCGAGCGAAAGGGGGGGGGGGCGAAGAGGGCGGTCGCCTCGGGCGCGGAAACTTAGGGGGCGCCAAATTTATATTTCCAACGTCATTTTTTGGCCTATCACAAAAAAAGTTGGGGGTGAGGAGCGCCATATTCAACCTTTGCCCCGGGCGCAGTTTTCTCTTCGCACGCCCCTGCAGCAGAGGATCAATTTTCCCTCTTACTCTATTTTTTTTTTTTTTTTTTTTTTTTTTTTTTTTTTTAAACTTTTAAACATCGTTTATTTTCCATCTTTACACCGTAGAACAGAGGGGAAAAATTGCTTTTAAATGCAATTTGTTTGAAAATCGACATTTATTTAAAAACGGTATTGCAATTTTATTGTTTTTAAAATAATTTTCAAACATGATTTTTTTTTTCAAATCTATCTTTATTGCGTGCAGATGATTCCGGAAGATAATCCATTTGCTTAAGAATTAATATAAATAGCTAATCATTTGCTTCAAGTTTATAGTCTATAACGAAATTAAAACATCCATCAATCAATAAGAAAAACAATAAAATATAAGTAAAACACATATTAAAGACATTTAATAAAATTTCAAGTTTAAACCACTGAAATGAACAGTTTCAAAAAGGTTGACTATAAGCCCTGGGGTAGCAGCTTCCCTAAAATTTTCACACTTTCCTACCACAATTCTTGAACGATAATATTTATTCTAACATTTCATTGTAGATCTTAAAGGAATATAAATGGAAGATATTTGATTTAAAATAGTGATAGAAAAGTTCGAATATTTTAGGGACGCTGCGACCCCTGTAATCCATATTTGTTGTTATCTGCAGCTGTTAAATCCTGACGCGAGATGTATTGGAAAATATCGCTTTTGATGCTCGCCAAAACTTTAAAAAAAGGTCAAAATTCAAGGGCTCATGGAACATCTCGACAAGTAAAATGAAGCAGTTTTGGTAAAATATTTTAACATCATGTATTTTACTAAAAATAGAACTTTTTTACTAAAAAAATGCTATGAGATTTTATTAAAATTTTCTTGTTACACAATTAACTGGCCTTTAGAACTTAAAAACCAAACGATGTTAAAAATCATTTGTAAGAACAGGAAAAGCTCCTGATATCTTATAAGAAGCCTTTGAAAATCCTTTGAAAACTATCATTTTCAAAAAATATGGTTTTCAAAAATAGGGTTTATGAGCAAAACCATATAATTTGAAAATGATCTTTTTAGCGATTGAAAGATCTCAGGAGCTTTTCCTGTTCTTACAAAAGATTTTTAACATCGTTTGGTTTTTAAGTTCTAACAGCCAGTTAATCGTGTAAAGGGAAAATTTTAATAAAATTGTATTTTACCTCTTTTTAGTTAAATAGTTTTATTTTTAGTAATTTAAACGCAAAGTGAAAAGTGTCATTCCTCACGGAACATGATTTGAGTTTTAGTTTTTCATCATGGATTTTACTTTAAAATAGAAATAGAAATTGTTATTATAACTAGTAAATCTGCAGATCAGGAGCTTCAACGTCAGTTTTGCACATCATTTTTTTAAACACACTTTGGGCAAAATTCAACTTTCTGGAAACTGTAATTTAAAATTTTCAAATTACGTAATTATTTATAAGAATAAAATAAGAATAAGAAGTTTTCAGCCATTAAATCCGTTAAATTAAAATTTTAATTATGTTAGGAAATTCTGAAATTTTCATGATCTATTATTTTTTTTTTTAATTATAATATAGTAAATCTCTTCAGGGGGGCGGAGCCCCCCTGAACCCACCGTAGTCTCATTAAATTTAAAATTTCAACTTTCTATTAAATGTGCTAATGGTTATCGTATATCTTGCATTTCTTTAAACATTTTGATTTATAAGGATAAGTAACAGTTTGGACAAGCATTTTTCATTAACCTCAATACTACTACATGCCTGCCAATGCCAACCACAAACACCTAAATCTGATGTATAAGGAACTTTTTAAAGTGTAAAATTAGTAATCTAGAGTTTTACAATTTTTTTTTCCGAAAACAAAAGTTTGATTGCATTTTGCAGCAGTTATCGCGGAATAGACAGACAGAAGAACAGACTGACAGACGGAATAAGCAATAAATTTCGAACAATTTCAGGAACAATAAATTTCGAGTCACCAAAGTAAGCCTTCACTGAAGTTTCGGCAATGACGTCGTTATTCATGAGTTATTGATATCCATGTTTCTTGTATTTATTACAACTACTATAAAATACCTGTTTTATTTCAATTATGACGTCATATTTTACCAAGTGAATTGTTAGTTAAAAATATAATTCTTTTTTATTTCTTTTACTTCTAATTATGCCTCCATTTTTGTCAGAAAAATTCTTATTTAACGAAACAAATATCCGTGTTTAATATTTAACAAAAAGTACCATATCTATTTTTATTTTAATTCTGACGTCATATTTATTTATTTTTTCTTAGTTTAATTTCTCGAATAGAAATTGCTCAATTGAAATTTATTGCCGTTGAAAAATAATTATTCCAGATTATAATTTTTTTTGGCAACGATAAAGGAAATTGGTCAAATTGTATCTAAAAAGTCTCTATTGATTGTGTATGAAAAAGAATGAAATTTTGAATTATTAAGGAAAATATTTGAATAAAATTAATAAAACATAACCTATGTTCTTTTCTGGGCTATGTTATATTTATACGCAAAGATACAAAGACATTAATTAATTCATCAGTTTTGATGTTGACTTCATTTAAATTTTCGTACACACTTTCAAATTATGGATAAGAATAAGGATGAATGGTTGTTTAGCAACCAATATGGGAAAATAAAGAAAATGAAATAAATACATTTGAAATAAGTAAATCTCTGAAACAAATTAGTCTATATTATTGGAACACATTTATAAAAAATCTCAAAAATTTACAGTAATAATTTTAAAAATCTGACAAATACGTAGACAAAATTTCAAAACAATACGAATAAATTAACCGGTAAATTTCAGTATTCATTTATCATTGAATTCCATTAATCAAATGTGTCATTTTCTCTCAAGAAAAAAAAATAAATTGAAAATCATTGGATTTGCCATAGAAAAGCATTATTGCGGAAAATAAAATATTCTAAATTTTCCGAACGAATGAATCCAATCTAACAAAAACTATACAGCTTAATCTTAGTGCCTCACCAACATACCCACTTAATTTCAAGTCAATCGAATGCTCTTTACGTCAGTTATCGTGGAACAGACAGACTGACAGACAGACAGAAACAAAAAAATTTCGTGTCTCCAAAGTAAGCCTTCACTAACGTTTCGGCAATTATTATTATTATTTCACAATAAATATACACATTAAAGACCATATATAAATCAAGAGAATTTAATTTCATGCATAAATTTGCTTTCAATAACTAATTAAACTTTTACATATTTTTTGAACAATATATCTGTTCGGTACATTTTTCTTAAAAACTGCTGAATATATCACTTTAAAATTTGTTGTGGTACCAGAAAACATACTATTTGAGAATGTTAAGACGAAATTTTCATTTTGATTTAAAAGAAATAAAATAAAAATATTTTATTAAAAAATTTTGTAAATTCTAAAAATTTTAAGACCATTTTCCCTTTTTTTTTAAATTTCACTTCAGACCTATAATATTAGACATTTTTTTTTAATAGAAACACGTTATTTACACAATTTTGGAAAGTTTTAACTGTTTATCTAAAATAGAATTTTAGAAAAGTGTATCAAAGCATTACAAAACACATTTCGAAAAAAAAAAAAGGTCCATAATCTTTTATATTCCAAGTGCCCTTGCAGATTATTGCTGTTTTTCATGTAATATAAAATTTTACATTTTAAAGGAAAATTCTAAAAAAATAAATAAATAAAATGTAAAAAAATAACAAAATTTTAATTTAACAAATTACGACTATTTGGAAAATGATATTTTCAAAGACTCAAAATTTAAAAAGACTTATAAATAAATTCCATATTTAAATTAATAATAAACATCATTTTTATCACAATGAGTCACTGATCAATGAATCAATGAATGAGTCATAATGAGTAAATGAATCACTGTCATAATGAGTCATATATTACGTACGCGATGCATTAAACATTAATATTCCTAAACCAACGATAAAAAAAAAAAAAAAAAAAAAAAAACAGTAGTTTATAGATAGTTTTTTTTTTTTTTCTTTTTTGATGGAGTTAATCAGATTGACTTCTGAACGCCTCATGTTATGTACGACATGAATTAATTCCTGGACTCATCATGAACAAATTTTAAATGAAATTTCTGTTTTACAATTTTCGGAATTGCAATTTTTTAAACTTCTAAACATCGCACATTTAAAATATTTACACGATTGTGTAGAGAAAAAAAATGCACTTTTAAATGCAACGTGTTTGAAACATGTATCTAAATTTGTTTTTGAGTTATTAATTTTTTAAAGCTTTTATTACTTTTTTTGTCAATGTGGCAACAGAAGTATACCATTTTTGGACATTATACATGGACCAATCAGAAAAAGAATAAAATAAAATAAATTGCGGAACTCAACCAATAAAAAGTTTCAGATATACTTCAGATTTCTCAATTCTCTACCGAGAACAACATCTATTTTCCAAATAGTTAAAAAATATACTGAATGTAGAAAATCCCATTAGAGTTGTAAATAAAAAGAAAAAAAAAACAGAAAATCCGTACGAGGTTTTCACAGAAATCTTTGAGAATAATTCCTTCACTATTACATGTTTTTAAAATCAAATAGTACGTTTTAACGAGTAAAAGTATACTACATCAAAAACTGCTTGCAGAACCTTTCGAAAAATATATCATTAATCTCTGTGCCTATGGTCGGAGAAAAAAGAATGTTGACTTTAGAAATATAATATGCATACTTGCCAACCTTCCGCTTTTTATAAATTAACAAAACATGCTTTAACCCCTTAACTGGTTAATTCTTTTCCGTTTAATAAATTGAAAAAAAGCGGATTCACACCACTATCATTTAAATAAAATATTCTTAAAATTTAATCTAAACATTTCCGCCTTTCAATAGTATGAAAATTTTCTTAAAAATAATAGTGGTGTCAAAAAGCTTTAAATGATGCGATAAGCAAATTCGTCTTGCCCGAACGCCATTCGGGCAAACCAGTTAAGGGGTTAATCCAGAAAATTTGTTTAATAAATAAAAGCATCCAGGTTTCGAATAACATGCACATCGTAGCAAGAAAAATTTTATTTAATAAATTTTCTAGTGGAAAGTATGTTTCTTCATTTAAAAAAAAAAAGGCAGGCTAGTATCAGGTGTGACAGGCGGTATCATGTCACACATATGCCAAGAAATGACATGTATTTACATAAAATTAACCTATTATTTAATTTCTTCAAAATTTAGCAATTTTATATGGAAAATCATTTATTCTTAGTAGAAAATAAGTGTACCGCTTGAAATTTTAAATTGTTTTTATTGGATACTTTCAATATCTTAGATCATTAAAATCGGATATTTTGTGATACTCACCCTGGTAGACCAAATTTTTTTTTCTGACCATTAAAAATAATTGTAAATATTCAAAGGAAGATACAACTGAGATAACACGCCTATTTACATTAATTTAATGTTTACATTTTGTATGTGATTTTATTTTTATATTCAACTCGCATAAAATAAATTTTGTAGTATGCTCATATTAAAATACAAGTAAAAGGGTTTTCTTATCAAAAAAAAAAATGGTGTTAACCACATAAAATTTGTGGAAGAGATGGTGGTATGAAAGTCACGTGGAAAGCGACGTAAAACCAATAAGGATTAAAACATTACCTCAGTTATTATATAGAACTAAATTTTATTTAAGAGTTTATATATGCTTTGATTCATGTATTTGATAAAATTGCGCAAGATTTTCACCCAAGTTGGAAGTGTCTAAGTTTTTTGGCTCACCTGAAAAAACATACTTTTCAGATAAAAATCTCATTATCTCCTAAAGTACTCGAGCGATTTCTATTTTTTAAATTTTGGTGTTAAAGTATAAATATAAGATCATATGTCGCAAACAATTTTTTTAAATTTCAGTTAGTTTTAGAAATATATATTATATGAAAAACAGTAAAATTTTGAAAATTTACCATTTCTCTAAAATAATAACCTTTAGTCGCAGAAAAAAACTGTCTTCCATTAAATCTTGATCTTAAATCTAATAAACATAAGTTTCAAATTTTATCAAAATTGGTCGGGTAGTTTCCAAGGAAACATGTCTTAAACTTCGCTTATTTTGCATAAGATTGCACTCGATCTTTTCTTCCCTTAAAGCTCATTAGAAACTTCCGAATTTCGTTCGATAAACCTTTGAATGTCAGTCAGTTAAACTTACTGTATCTACTTGTATTACTTACTGATTTATTAACCAATTCTTTACAATTTGGTAAACGGGAAAATAATCTATTAAAAATTGTAAAAGACATCCTGTTTATTAATTTAAGAATACCACGATTTTTTATTTATTTATTTTTGTTTAAAATATTTTAATACCCAATTTATGCATAATTAAAATAGTTTGTCCTGACTGACTGATAATCAATGCAGAGCCCAAACTACTAAACGTAGAAACATGAAAAGTGGGGAAAATATATTTATTATGATGTAAGCGTGCACTAAAACGGGATTTTCGAAAATTCCTCCTCTAAAGGGAGCAAACGGGGGGGGGGGGGGGGGGGTCGAAAATTCTGGATAATCTTCCTATATCTCAGCAGCCATTTAAGATAGCAACGTGAAATTCCATACAATAAATCTTCTATACACTCTCAAAAAAACTTCCGTCTTTTCACAGAAAATGCACTGGCAGCACTGCTGCCAGAAATTGTCTGTATATTGACGATTTTCTGTTTATTTTTTTCTCTGTCAAAAGAGGAAAAATATCCGTCACTTGAAAAAAGCTTGGAAAAAATCAATGCGGAAGAGGCGGGGATCGAACCAAGGACCCCAGGATTACCAGACCAACGCTAATCCACGGCGCTACGGCTGCTCATGATGATTGTGCGTTAAAATAGAACTCTTCATTTCATATGGTGTGGGTTGGTGTATTTCGTTAAAAAGCTTTTAATTATGCAGTTAATCTCGGAAAGATTTCATCTTTAATGAAACTGTGGCTAGGTTTTTTTTACGTTTAGTATTAATATAGTATAAAAATGTGAATTTTAAATATATTACGTAGAATGTTAGAGAAAAAACATGGATGTTCTATTTGTGAGAATTTTTGAACGAATAAAGAAAGTAATTGTTATTTATTTTTAAATTCGAAAACATTTTTGTCTTTTAAAACTAAATTAGACATTTTAATCAATAGAATATTTTTGTTTTTCATTTTAAAAATAAATTCGAACTTATTACTAACAGACCCAATGCGCATGCGTGCTGGATAGAAACGGAAACTTTTCCTCATTTTTCGACGCTCGGAATGAACTCACAGAACAAATACGTTTTCTGGGAGAACAGAAATTATTTGTGAAAAAATAACGATAACTTAGTGTATATTGACGAATTTTTCTGACAGTGTAAAAATTATTAAACATGTCTTTCAGCGATTTCAGAAAGTGCCCCCCCCTTGAGGGGGTTAAAAAGGGGGTCGAACAATTTAGAACATTTGGCACATCTCAGCAATCCTTTAAAGTAGAAACACGAAACGGTAGAAAATAAATCTATTAAAAAATAATTAAAGATGTGTTTCAGTGATTTTTAAATTTTCACCCCAGTGGCGGTCGAAAATTCCAAACTTCTTTTGGACCCGTCATGTGATATATCATCAGAAAGCTCTCGGACCGCTCTTTCATATAATGAAATTTTCCTCCCGAACCCCAATTCAAACCCCTCGGGGGGAAATTGTCTTTTTTTTTTTTTTTTTTTTTTTTTTTTTTTTTTTAAGCGTTTTATTATTACAGATCGGATTTTTTTACGGGGCCCTCTGATAAATATTAGTAATAATATTTGAAAATTTCAAAACCAGGAGGAGATTTTATACCGTAGAGACGTCATAGTTGGAACTCTGGGGGTGGGGAGGGGGCAATTTTTTAATGGCATACCCCATCATGTGATATATCATCGGAAAACTCTATGACCATTATTTCAGATTATACACCTCCAGCGCCTCTGACATATTTCGCAATATCTCAGTAGCAGGTTTAGGTAGAAGCAGAAAATTCAAGATAATACGCCTATTAAAAAATAGTTAAACATAGGTACTTCAGTCGTTTTAGATCTATTTTGTCTATTATGTCGTCAACATTCACTTTGAACAGGATAATGTAAGATTATGCGAATAAGATAACAATTATAGATGATTAATTAGATATTAAGTTTTTTTTTTTTAACTTTTTAAATTTCTACTAGATGTACTTCGTTTGGTTCAAGATTCTTTTAAAGAAACCGATTAGCTTAGCGGGCGAAGATTGCTAGTATAAAAATATTTAAATTCAAACTCTATCCACGAATCAACTATCTTTATATATGACTCATAATATATGACTCTGTATTACATAAGCTACGTTTTAATTACCATAAAAAATATCATTATTGTTATTTTTTTTTAATATAGAATTTATATATAAGTCTAAAATTTTAGTTTTTGAAAATATCATTTTCCAAATGGTCATTGCAGTTTGTTAAATTACATTTTATTTATTTATTTTATTTTATTTTATTTTATTTTTATTTATTTTTGGGGGGTTGGGGGGACAAGAGAGCTGTAAGGTGTTTCATACAATCAACAAACCTATTTAAAGCAGTGTTGAATTCAGACACTTTTCTCCGGGGGGGACTTTAGTTGCTCCGGGGGAGAATTGTTCTTTTTGACTATTGAAAACGCGAAATTTCAAAATTTCCAGGGGGGGGGACATTTTATTGCTCCAGGGGAGAATGTCCTCCCGGGCCACCCCTTCAATTCAACACTGTTTTAAAGGGGTTCAAAAACTGTACGTGCGCTGAGCACAAAAATATTTTAGTTAAACTCTGTTTTTTTTTTTTTTTTTTTTTAATTCAAAATTACCTTTTATTTTAAAAATAAATGAGCAAATTTTCTAATTTAATTTTATATAAACAACCAAATTCGTAAATTCCGGCTTTGAGCAAAAGGTCATGGACACCATGATCAGCGATAGCTTTAGTTTCTTATCATAAAATGCTTATCATTATCGTGCTTTTGCGGCTAATTTCCTATTATTACTTTTCTAAATATAGAGAAAATTTATTTTTAGACAGTCTAAAGATTCTTCTTAGCTTTGGCATTCATAAAAAATATTAGAAAGTATCTGTATTTGTCTTAGAATTTTTTTTATATAAAGTGAGTTTATTTTATATCTAGAATTAATATACATAAAACATGCATACATATTTATTTATTTATGTTTTGAAAACTTCAAAAAAAAAAGTTTTATTGTGATGAAATGAAAACCAATGGACGAAATTAGAGTTTTTTCGCGATTTCCCAAAATTTGATTTCTTGGATAAGTTTTGAAATTCACGTCCTCACACATATGTATATATATAAATATAAATGTGTAGGGGAGAGGGGGGCCCTTTGAACACTCTAAATATTTTTCTTTAAATAAATTATTTTAAAAAAATATATGTAGCAATACATTACTGCTGCCTCAATGAAATAATTATACAAAGCTGTACCATTTTGCATGAACAGTACTGTCTAAACAAGATATGTATTTTTCTCCCTCTTGAATCTAAACTTAAGCAAATAAAGTTGTAAGATTTTTGTTTACAAACTTCTATCCCTAAAATTAGAGGAATTTATTATTAAATGCTTAAACAAAGATGTTAGCTTTAGTTTATAAGCTTTGTTTTATTCGAATTCTTCAGCCAAATTGAGCAAACCGTTGTAATGTTGAACTCCATGTGATAGGGCACCATTGAACAAAAAAGTTGGACACCATTGAACAGTGAAAGAACACCAAATAAAACTGGTGATAAATAATAATTGAAATAATTTAAAAAGAACACTTAAAACTATGAAGTAAAGAGTTGTTAATGTATCTAAATATTATTATTTCTGAATTTTTTTTATGTGACAAGAGTTTAATTAAGAATGTCAAAGAACATGGACTTATACTGCTAACAATTTGCCCTTTCTGCACACGTAGGTTCCAACCTCTGTCAGTGATGGAAAGTTTCAAATCTAAATTGAATCAAATCTAAATTCATTTATTGGATAATCACAAATCCTGGATGCAAAATAATGATTCATGATTTTTAACAGGTTTTCAAACATTATTTCTGGTTTCCGTAACGGATAAAACGAAATTTTATATCAGTTCTCTTAAAAAAATAGCGAATGAAAATTTTTAATTTTCCAGAAGCATCAGATATCACATTGATGTATTTCAAGGGTATTATAAAAAAGTTTTCAGAACCAAACACTGCTGGAGGTACACTTTGTGTTTTATGAGCAATGAGATTTGACATCAACTTTGATGGACATGATGTATCGAAGTGCATCGAAGTATGGAGCAACCAAACTCGTTTGGATGCTCCATGCACCCCCTGTTTTTTTTTTTTTTTTTTTTTTTTTTTTTTTTTTTTTTTTTTTTTTTTTTTGAGGTTATATTTAACCTCGTGCTTCCAACTCGGAATAATCTTAGGATTTCCACCAGAGTCTCTAAATTATACCTTTTTGACGTGCATTGTTTCGAAATTCCCTTTTTATATTCATTTTACCATTTTTAGTTGGAGATTACGCGTAGCGGTTTCACGTTGCGTTGGCACTCCTTAAGCACCGCGATGTCATGTCAACTTTGATGGATTTAAGTTTGGTTAAATAACAAAAAAATAGTAATTTCAACAAAATGTAGTTATTTAATTTTATTCATATTACTTTATATTTCTGTAACATATGCAACTTTATATAAGAACTCTCAATATTTTCATATTTTATTCATTTGTTCAAAGGTGCCCCTTGCTTGTTCAAAGGTACCCCTACATGGTGCAGGTTTGAACAAAAATCTTTCAACTTTTTAAATCCTCACAACTTATTTAATTTCTTTGAAAATTTTTTATGGTTCATATAATGAAGAAATGCGTTGTTTTATTATATAACATTTAAAACTCAATAAATATAGTTCAAGTAAAAAATATATTGATTTTGCGAAAAAATGTTCAAAGATGCCCCCCTCTCCCCTATATATATATATAATTTAATTTCAATTTTTAATATTTTATTGATATATATTGTTTTACAATTAATGGTTTTATGATACACACACACATATATATAACCATTAAAAAGCATTACAAATTACCGGCAGAAATTGCGAAACTTTAAATAAAACAAGAAATATATTTATCAACAATAAAACTGTTCCCCTTAACATTTTCAACATAGATTAAAAAATAGCAGAAGAAGAAGAATGGAAAATTGTAGAACCAAGACAGATTCATCAGGTTCTGAATGCCTTGAATTCCTCAAATAAAGTGTATGATTTCATCATCTTATTAGCCATAAAATAGCTAATGAATACGAACTTAGGACTATCACAACCAATAAACAGAGAAGAAAATATTGGAAAAACAAACAAGTTTCAAAGAAATATGCAAGCTATAACTTCAGATTTAGGAAAAAAAAAAAAACATGAATTCTGTATATTTTGGGAAGATTTCACACAAGGAACACAAAAAAGTTTGCCGAAAAAAGTGTGTTACCATTTGAAACTAGGAAGTTGGTCAGTTTTTGATGCTTAAACAGCATTTTGACACAGGATTTATCCGTGGCATTTAAATAGTCGACATTGCTTCTAGTCATTTGATGCCTATATCTTTATTTTACGATTACCAAGAGGGACTAATCTTTCTATGACTAATCTATGACTAATCTTTCATAAAATAAAAGGTTTTTTTTTTTTTTTTTTTTTTTTTTCTTGTGCTCGATACCTTAGGTTTTTGTGCTGTCGGCTCTTGGACTATATGCAATGAAAAATTATTATATAGATAGATGTCCAGTTATTTATATGTAACTATAATTAAATGTTCTCGAAAAATAATAAAGTGTTTAGGATATTATCTATTAAAGACAATGAAGGAGTATAAAATAATATGCAGTTTATTATTTACTGTACTATTATTTTCAACACAATCTAACTGATTGGTAAAGTAATCATACGAATTGAACATTTCCAACTGTGCGAAAAAATGCCCAGGCCGGGAATCGAACCCGGATACTTGGCTTACAAGGTCAATGCTTTACCTGTTAAGCTAACCGGGCGATAACCGGCTGGGATTTTTCGCTCAGATAACCTTATTGGCCATAACATCTGGTCTTTCATTTAGACAGCTCGGCAGAATAAGCCGCAGGTAATGGAACTACATAGAACGATGGATACGTAGATATACTATTAATATTCAATTCGTATGATAAATTTACCAATCAGTTAGATTGTGTTAAA
This sequence comes from Maratus speculifer, assembly GCA_964019185.1. Lineage (NCBI taxonomy): Eukaryota > Metazoa > Arthropoda > Arachnida > Araneae > Salticidae > Maratus > Maratus speculifer. Next base: position 85,207,892 of record OZ025300.1, on the reverse strand, counting down.
ATAATAGTATATCTACGTATCTATCGTTCTATGTAGTTCCATTACCTGCGGCTTATTCTGCCGAGCTGTCTAAATGACAGACCAGATGTTATGGCCAATAAGGTTATCTGAGCGAAAAATCCCAGCCGGTTATCGCCCGGTTAGCTTAACAGGTAAAGCATTGACCTTGTAAGCCAAGTATCCGGATTCGATTCCCGCCCTGGGCAATTTTTCGCTCAGCTGGAAATATTCAATTCGTAAGACTTTATTTTATAAAGAAATCTGCAAATAAATTTGCCCTTGTGTCATTTTTAAGTGCGATCGTAATTATGTAAATGCGCAGCACCATAGTCGCCGTTCAATCCGTTCTCCGTCCGCATATAACAACGCAAAAACTACCCAACCGAATCATTCGAAATATATAATTATTACTTAATTTTGTTGAATCATTTCAAATTTTATGAACATCGGATGTATAGTTCAATTACAGAGACAATCAGAAGTATTCCGTTACATTACGGTCAGTGGGAAAAAATAGTTTCAAATGCATTTTAATGGTGTTACACTTTTTCCGAACATAATACATTTCCATGCATCTATGAAATATATAGTAAAATATACATTCTGTACAATCTATGGTGCAAAGAATATTTTTTATTAATGTACAGGGTTACACAAAAGTATTCAATTACATAGTCGTGTAGGGGGAAAACATTGTTTGGTGCGCGTTTTAACCCTTTCGCGGCGGGAGACTTTTACGAAATTCTTAATGTTTTCCCACCGGTTTTCGAAAACAGAAATTTGTGCCTTTTTAAATCGATAAAATGCTCCAATTAAATAAGGCAAATTTTACAGTAAAATTTTACTGATGGGGATAAACAAGGATTCTTAAGCCTTTTTGCGGCACATATACGTGTCGCTCGTCCAAAGATCTTAAAAGGATCTAAGATCTTTGGCTCGTTCCCAAGGAGTTAATTATATTAAACTATTTCACATTTTATGAAATTGATATACGTTGCTAAGGTTTACTACAAGTTAATTCCTGTATAATAGAAAGCATTTAGTATTTACAGGGACACACAAAAGATTTCGGATATTGTATTGTATCCGAAGAATAGTATATATTATAAAAACTTCGTTATAGTACGAACGTACCTCATTTTGCTACTCACTAACGCCTCAATTTGCACTTTATTGATGCGCAATTTCTGACTTGTTCACACTAATTTCAAAATTTACTAACTCTTATCTGTGATTTTCTTTATATGAAAATTAAAAAAATAACCAGTGCTGGTAATTAATCAAAAATTTAACTCCAAATGTACATATATGCAGGGCTCTCACTAGCGACTGTTTTTACATTCTGTTCGCACCAATATTTTTCTAGTAAAAACTTTGAAGGGTTTTTTTTTTTTTTTTTTGCAAATGTTATCAGTGTGTGTTAAGGATTTCTCGATAGGGAAACTGGTGCCAGTCAGTATTAAAAAGTAGTCGCCTGTGGCAGCCCTGTATATGTATATATATTTTTAACCGTTTCGAGGGAGGTGGCCTGGCTAAAGGGTTTAACCACCTACTTTTAATTCCAAAACTGACAGTTAACAACAAGAATCTTTTAACCCTTTCACGACGGCCTTTTAAGAAATTTTTAATGTTTAGTCACCGGTTTTCAAAAACAGAAAATTGTGCCTTATTAAATTGAGAAAATGCATCGACTAAATAAGGCAAATTTTATAGTAAAATTTTACTGGTGGGAATAAACAAGGATTTTTGAGCCTTTTAGCGGCACGTAAACGTGTCACTCATCTTCAAGGGATTAATAACATTTTGCTTTTAAAATGTAAGTGCAAAATAGCAAGTTTTTATTTTCTAAGAAAATTGCTTGAATATTCTGGTGTTAGTCAATTATTTTATCATTTTGCGAACAAAATTCTTCTGTCCCTGAAAAAGTTAAAAGACTTTCAATCAGAGCTTTACTAACAGGTTTTTCAACAGGCGGTGGAGGGAAGGAGGTCTGGCAGTGGCACTTGATACCGTTTGATATCTTTAGGAAGATTGGAGTTACTTTTTGATATTGTTATTGTTTTAGGCCTAATCAAACTTTTCTTTTTTCAGTATTTTTTTTCTTTACATCTGAATAATCTGTTACCATATACATTTTTAAATTCATTCATCAATTAATTTTTCGCGGTGAAATTACGTTTGAAATAGTTGAATATTTAAAAAGTGATTTATGACATTGCTAGAAAGAAAAGAATAAACAGATGGAAAAAAAAGTCCAAACCGGATATCGAACCCGGAACTCTTGGAATAGCGCTCCAAGTGCTCTACCATTTATGTGAAAAATGTCGAAGCCGGGGATCAAACCCGGAATCCTTCAAATAGTGCTCCAAATGCTCTACCCATTTAAGTTTCATCAGCATGGACATTTTTTACTAGCAATGTTATAAATCACTTTTAAATAGTCTGTTACCTATTATTTATTATTATTATTGAAAGTTTTACGAAAATATTAAGCTGTTATTAAATGTTTATAAAATTATTTCAAGCCAATATTTGCAACACCCCTATATTTGACATTCCCATTCTTCTGTAAGCACGTGTAATTCGCTGTTAGCGAAACAAGTAGCATAATATGTTAGAAATGATACTTGCGTTTACCCGTAAAGAAAGAAAAATAACGTTATCCACTGTTTTTTTTTTTTTTTTTTTTTTACACACACACACATACATATATATATATAAGTTTTGCCTTTACTTTTTTCCGGGTAGGAGCAAATGTAAGAAAGCAATATTACTGTGGAACGCATAATGTAACACTTGTTGCGTAATCTTTCTAGTTTCATCTCATCGCGGAAGAGGATAGATCACATGATATGGTTTTCCAATATTATTTTTGTATTTCTTTTAGTCCAAGAGCCGACAGCACAAAAACCTATCTTATCGAGTTCTAGAAAAAAAAAACCTCTTTTTTATGGAAGAGTAGTAATAGGGGAATCTAATGATCCATGTCTACCGGAAGTGAAATGGTGCATAAGCCAAAAATTAATACCACTAATGGCTCACGCGAGGTTTATCACTGTGTTTTTCTGCTCCCAGTTATCCACGGTTTCATACCTTTGATTGTACGGCAAACACAATGTTAAATCTACGAGTGAGCCTCTAGTGGTGTTAATTTTTGGCTTATGCACCACTTCACTTCCGGCAGACATGGATCATTAGATTCCCCTATTACTAATCTTCCATAAAATGTAGAATTTTTTTTCTTGTGCTCGATAACATAGGTTTTTGTGCTGTCGGCTCTAGGATTATTTGCATTAAAAATGGTTGTTTTATTCGTTATATTTTATTGATTATTATGATGTCTTTTTGTAAAATGGCAACAATTTTTATTGGATTTTCTGTTTACTAAAAAATATAAGAATATTATGCTCTAGTTAGAAAATGAAGAAATGTAAAATAAAAATAAAAGTATTTATTGTCGTTTCGAATTCGGATCAGGGCCGTAGCCAAGGGGACGCTATGGGCGGCTCACCTCTCCCCCTGGAAATGATTCCAAGGTCACTCAATGAATTTCTTTTCCGAAAATTCAAATGAAATTCTGTTTAAAAATAATAATAATTTAGTTTTGAGACCCTTTCAGAGTTTTGCAGAATTACTAAATTGTATCTAAAATAAGTGTTTCAACACCTCCCTCATCCTATTTGTACATATGAAGCTAGCATGATGTTTAATTTTGTACCAGTTATACACTCAAAATTGCCATCATTATATAGTTTTCTTAGCATAAAATAAACTTTATGCAACAGTTTAATAAGAAACACAGTACCTACAATATGAATATGCAATAATTTATCTTGCTGCTTCAAAGAGAGACAAAAAAAAAAAAATTATGAGCCCTCCTAAATTTTGTTGAGCACCCCCTATTGTTCACTTCTAGCTACGGCCCTGATTGGGATCCATCCAATTTGTTATTAAATTGTATCATTTTCTAAAAATTTGGTATTCAGAAAATTGGGAAATCAGCCCTCTACCTCCTCGTCTATGGAATCCACAGTAATTTATTTTTTTACGACTCTAACTTAACGCAAGAATTCAGGCGATTTGATTTGTCTAGCATTAACAACCCTGTGGTATGATATTCATCGATATCTCCATGATGATTCTTGCAATGATCGCTAAAGCAAAAATGTGGTTGGTAGATTGGCCAAAGGAATATATTTTTCTTTGATATCGAAATGTAAGTGACAGAGGTGAAATCCTGAACACTATCAGCTGTCAATGTGGTTTTGCTGTGATCAGGAGAGATGCAACAATACGCTTCTCTATGAGAATGACTATATTCGATGCTGTGATTGTGCTTAGACAGAAGCGTTATTCCAAATTATGGCAAACCTAGACATATTTTTATTTCACACGTTGATGATATTGCAGTTCGGCAACGCGAATAAGGCAAATTAACAAACATTAACTTGCCTATAATAGCAAAGTGCTGGGCGATTCGCTTTTGTCCAGATTCTTCTTAATCAATACAGATGTGAATGGTGACGTGACGAACAAGTTTTTGCTGCTGCTGTAGAACAGCTAACTCAACCTTTATCGATGCTTTTTCTATTACTTTGTCCCAGCTTTTTTCATTGTTTTACAGTAAAATTACGTGATGCGAACTGCTCTATATTCTCATATCTATGCTCCTTTGAGAAAATTTTATGGCCGGAAGCCAACGATAAGCTTCAGAATCGGACCTTTTAAATCCTTTATAAAAATATCGAGGTGATTGTGGGGATTATTTGGAAATGTATGAATGTCAAAATATTTTTAACAACACTTTTGGAAAGTATATTTTAGTTGACGTTCTATTTTTGTTTCTTGAAAATAAAAATGTGCAAGATATTAATTCTTTTTACTTTATTGTTTTCAGCGAAACAAGTCATCGAATCGCAGAGAAAGCAGGCATTTTTCTGCCAGGATCACCTGGAACTTATCGCAAAATCAGCGCCACTGCCCAGCTGACGAATGTGAAAAATAGACGGATTACCGCTGGCAACATGTTAGCAGAAAAAATGGCCGAAGTAAGCACACCTTCGATCGGATGCTGGCCAAATGACAAGGATTCCTATGAACTTGGGGAAGTGATCGGTTGGTAAATTTTACTTCTATCTTTTCTATTTTTACATTTTTATTTACTTAGTTGCTTAGAATATTCTTCATACCCGTAGTTTCATCATTTGTACTTGCCGGTGTACTGATCGGCTTCAGTAACATTTAACATGTTTGATCTCTTTAAATTGAAAGATAAATGTCACTCGACACTTCTGATTGCTTTATTTTGTTTATTTAAACAGTGAAATTTATATTAAAAATATTTAATACATTTAATGAACTTTGTCGTAATGTTATACTCATTAATGACTTTAAAAAAAGAACTATTATTATTATAAATGAATTTTGAAGTTTGTTGTAGATGTGATGTCTTCCATATAACTTACTCTTAACACAATTAATTTATCAGTTTAATTTACTTCAGTAACTTTCCTATAAAAACTTAGCTTCTATATCGCATAATTCTGTTTGTTTACATATATTTTCGTTCTAAACATTTCGAGTTTTAATTGACTAGTTTCATCATTATCATCAAAATATTCTATTGTTGTGTTTTTTAAAATCGTTTTCCTTGAAAACCTGTTTCAAATCTCTAATATATCTCTTAAATTGTATATAATTATAAATTTTCTATTACTGTTTCCTGAAAATCGATTAGTACTTTAGATGTGACAGTAGCATATTAAAACAGTGTAGTTTAGGGTGAAAGAGCATTGCATTATATTTTGTCAATACTGGTTTAAGGTTTTTTAAAAGCTTTTGATTTGAAGTAATAAATCTTCAGTGATGGTTGTGTTAATTATATAGTAATCTACTTGAATTTTTTTTTTTTTTTTTTTTTTTTTTTTTTTAAGTTATTCTACACAACTTTCCTAACATTTTAATGAATAATATATGTGTACAAATAAGTAGCATTTTAAAAATACACTATATGGCCATTTGTGTAAGAAAAGTTCGTATATTCATGGTAGTCATGATGTTCAAAAAGCTGGCTGGCTTTTTTTGGCCTGGCTAAAAGTCGGCAACATTGAATAAATCAAATCAAATTACATAGTCATTTCTAGTATTTTGTGATTTTACTAATCATTTTTCTGATTTTTGCGAAGTTCACTGTTGTTTCTTTGATGAAATTTGTGGTTGTTTCGTAATCTTTTGATGAAATTCGCAATTGTTCAGCAATCTTTTGGTGAAATTCGCAGTTCTGTCACAATCTTTTGGCAAAACTTACATTCATTTCACAATCTGTTGACAAAACTTGCATTCATTTTGTGATCTTTTGATGAAATTTGCTGTTTTTTAATGTTCAGCAGTATTATGACCTGTCTTTTTTCAATTTTCAGAAGTGAATGTCTTAAAATTTCAGAAAATTCTTAACATAATCACCCTTGATATATGTTACAAGTTATTCTGAGATTGATTTTGTGAAGTTCGCTATACGAATCTTTATTTTTGAAGTGAAAGTTTTCTATCTCAGGGAATTAAGTAATTCGCTGTTAAAATCGAAGTCAATTGTATAAGTTTTTGCAAAATTTTCCCCGATCTTTGATCATGGATTGAACAGATTATTAGTTTTGCATACTTAGGGACAGGGGGAGGGGGATTTATTTAACTGGTGGCCTTTTAACATACATTTAATTGTTCTATTTAACATGTTTTTAAAGAAAGTATTTAGTTTTTTTGGGGGAGGAAGGAGGGCAAATACTTAAAATTTAAGTACGTTAGCATAATAATATTTCGTTTTAAAGATTGTAAAAATTAAACATTCGTTGTAAGTTAAGTTGTATCCTTAGAGTTTATGCAAAGTAACAATCGTTGCTTTGGCAGAGAAAAATGCATGCCTGGCATTGTTTGTAGCCAAAACATTACAAAAGTCTGTGAATTTATAAAGCTTTTGTTTTCCTTTTTAATTTTGAATTGACTATATACAGGCATGAGATTCCTCTGCGGATCCGCGGTTTTCCGCTTTTTTTTTTTTTTAATTTTCCGTGTTTCCGACTTTTTATATCAAAGATCGCGGGAAAAAACGAGATTTTTGACAAAATATCGCAAAAAAAGCTATTTGTGTCAAAATATTGCAGAATAAAAACACGAATTTCGTCGGAAAGTCGCAAAATAATCACTATTTTTGCCGAAAGACCACGAAAATTTTCTATTTTCGTCAAAATATCAAGAGGCAAATGCGGTTTCGTTAAGACATCGCAAAAAAACGTTTTTGACAAGACATCGCAAAAAAATGTAATTTTTGACAAGACATCGCGAGAAAAATACAGATTACGTCAAAAAATCACGAGAAAAACGCGATTCCGTTAAAAAATCGCAAAAAAATGAGATTTTCGTCAAAATATTGCGGAATAAAAATGCGATTTTTATTGAAAGATCGCGAGGGAAAAAACCATTTTCGACGAAAGATCGCTGAAAAAAAATGCTATTTTCGCCGAAAGATCGCTAAAAAAAATGCTATTTTTGCCGAAAGATCGCGAAAAAATTTTATTTTCATCAAAAGATCACGAAAAATTTTTATTTTTGTCGAAATATCACGAGAAAAACAGTTTTCGTCAAACTATCACGAGAAAAACGCGGTTTACATGAAAATATCGCCAGAAAAATGCAATTATCGTTATAATATCGTGAGAAAACCGTGGATTCCAAAAGATTGCGAGAAAACCGTGATTTTTGTCAAAAGATCGCGAAAAAATCGCGATTTTTGTCAAGAGATCTCTAAAAACTGCGATTTTCGTCAAAAGATCTTGAAAAAATTGCGATTTTCGACAAAAGATCGCGAAAAAACCATGATTTTCGACAAAAGATGGCGGAAAAAACGCAAGTTTTGTGAAGGAATTACAAAAAAAAAATACGAATTTTAAGATAGAATTGCAGAAAATTTGCTGCAATATTGTTTTCAACAGCTATTTTGCAATTGAGTGGCAAATTAAGCAATAGCTTGCCATGTTTGTTAATTAATGTAAGTGTTCTAAGTGAAAACATGTTAAAATTTAAATTGTACAACTAGCCAAGACTGCTGTATAAAACATTTCTTCAGAAGGAGTATGAACTTAAAATAGAAAGTTTAATTTCAGAACTACTTATAATATTTGCATAAATGGATTCACTCTGCCCCCCCCCCCCTCCTCAAAAAGTAAAATAAAACAGGACTTAAACAAAAATATTGACAGTTTTGTTGTGAATAAAATGAGCTCCATAATTGTCTTATACACGCGCTGTTTAAAATATTTTCTCATTTTCCAGTTCACGCGCTTTTCCTCTTTTTTCAACTTTTTGCAATCTTATGCCTGTATATGTTACACATAATCACACATTTAATTATTTTGTATTTTATGTCTAGTGTTTCTGTTTGTTGAATCATACATTGCAATATATTTACTTTATTTTTTAAGGTGTTGGAGCAACTGCCATTGTGCATAGTGCTTTATGTAAACCTAGGAAAGAAAAATGTGCTATAAAGCGCATAAATTTAGAAAAATGGAATACGAATATGGATGAGCTTTTGGTAATTCTTTTCATTTGTTTTATAATTTTTATTATTCCAGAGTGTCCAGTAATTTTATGTATTGCATAATATTTTATTTGTAAAATTAATTTTCACGTCCATCTGTTATCAAAATTTAAATTCTGTCCTGGTATTTAATTTTTAAAATCTAATTTACTCTTTAATTTTTATACATATATACAGTGTAAACTCCTGCAAATCTAAAATCCGCAACTCTCTAAAAATCCACACATAATTTACAGATGTAAACAATGAAATATTCAGTTCAATTATAGGGCCAAAATTTTTCTTTTTTAGTTTTATGTATATTCTATGTATATTTTAATTTGTACTTTTTGTTAATATTACTGAAATCATGATTTTTCATGAAGGAAGAATAAATTTATTTCTGAAAAAATTCAAGATTTTGCTGATATCACTGTTAATCACAATCTTCTTACCAAATATATTTGTGTATTAATCAATTTTGTTATGTGTGGCTAAACCTGAAATCCGTGTTTTATGATTTTGATGTGAATTAGAAATGTACCTATATGAGGCAAGTTTCAATGAATAATTTAGGATAAATCCATTTCATCTCTATAATGAATATTTAATCATATATTATTGATTATTAACTTTACCTTTTCTTTTAATATTTTAATCATTTTAAAAATTATCTAAATTTTTATTATTTTAATTTGACTTATTTTGATATTTTATTATGTTGTAAGATTTCATTATAGTTTCGATTGCATTATTAATTACATTCAGATTACTGATTAAATAAGGTAAACAAAGCAATGACCAAAAATCCCCAAAACTCTAAAATCCACACAACCTCTGGTCCCAAGCTGTGGGGATTTGAGGGGAGTCTACTGTATGTGTGTGTGTGTATATATATATATATATATATATATATATATATATACATACATATTAGGAATTCTTTTTAACCTTCGCATATTGCATCCTATACTTTTCTGAAAGTTTTTTTTCAAGAAAAAATTATAGCTGTTCTTAGACAGCTTGTTTGATTATTTTAATAAAAGTAAAATGAATTCACTTGTCTGTAAGTCTTCAAAGGTCCTGGTTGCAGTCTTATCGAGATTTTCTTTTAATTAATTCACAGAGAAAGTAACAGACTTAGAAAAGTTCTTCTAACAAAGAAGTTCTCTTTACTGGACATACTCAGAATATTTTGAAAAAATATATATTAACTAGCTGTTACCCGTCACGTCGTTTACATAGCATTAAAAAAATATAAACGCTTTAATTAAACAAAACATTTCATTAACAATAATTTAAAAAATATATAATTAACACACATTTTGTAAGACAACATGAACAATCGCGAAAATGAAATTGCAACCTCTTATACTGTAGAACAACTGTAACACACTCCATGTTCTACATAAATCATGTTGTAGTGCATTTCCGAATTCATATCAAAGAAAGAAAAATTATGCGTTCAACCTAGGTAATAAAAATATATCCAATGTTTTCATAATACATAACTTCGCCGCCCCATTCTTTTCTGCAGCTATGCATATGATCTCTATGCTTGTAAATATTCTAAATACAATGTTAAAAATTAGCTTAGTTATAAAAAGTATAACGAAGGTTAAAATTCACCTTTAACAATTCCTAATAATAGACAGAAACGTACTTGTATTATTTTGTACAATCCTGTATATTACGTGCAGATAATTATACATGCCGCATATTTAACTTAAATTATTCAAGAAAAAAACCCGATTAAAATTATTGAATTCACATTTCCGGGAATCACTATTGCACAGGTGACCATTTATCCAGTTTATTGTATTGTCCAGTACATGATTTATGTAAATTCTGCAAACATCTCTTATTATACCAAATGTAGCTGAACTTCAAGATGCATTAGTTTTTCTTAAAATACATACCATAATTGAAAAATCTCTTCAAAAATCCTTTCTAATAGATCATACTTTGGATACAATATCTGAGATCTGGATACAGGTCCGAAATCTTTTATGCGTCTGTGTAAATGAACTATAAATGTGATGCAAATCATACTTAACTGCAAGCATACTGTAGTTAATTTCTGTATTTGTCATTGTATTGATTATCTCAGTATATCAATTTCATTATGTTTGAAATAGTGCAACACAATTAAAATATGTTGGAATATTTTTTTCCCGTAGACTATTATATTACAGAACATTTTTCTGTAATCTTGTAAATTAATGCTAAATCGTTGCACCCCATTTTCTACAGAAATCCTGTTTTAGTGCATCTCAGAATCTGATATCAAATTTAATATTTTTGTAACAGAGTAACATTATTAAAATACGCTGCAAATTATTTCTCTTCACAGACCTTAATATAATGAAATACTTTTGAGCTCCCTGTACTAGGGATGCACTAGATATTGATTTTGCCGGATATCGGATACCGGATATCCGGTATCCGATTCGCCTGCCGGATTCGGATATCCAGTACTGAATATGTTTTTAGTTATGGTGAATGTTTATTTCTTTATGCAATGGCATCTCAAATAATAAATTGCAAACATGTTTCTCACACCATTGCAACTTTTAAATGTATTGGAATATAATTTACAGAAACTATATATCTTTGACTATCAGGGCTTGAAATTCAGGTTTTCCCAGGCAGAGAGAGTTTTCCTCATAACATTTGTAAATGCTGGGGTGTTAAACTATATGAGAAGGAAGAAATTTAAAAAAAAAAACTATTATTTTTTACATGCCATTTAAATATTTAATTTATACCAGCATGACAAAATTCCATTAAAATAATTTAAATCAACAACTCAAGATAATTATCCAAAATGTCTATTTTAATTAAAACAAACGAAAAGAATCAAGCCTTATATATATCATATCTATTTTTCAATTTTCATTCAGTGTTATGAACAATTAATAATTGAGTTGCTAAATGAATATTTTAATTTAGATTTTATTCGATTTTGTGTGGTTTAGAATCTTTTGTAAGTTACACTTTTTTATTTTATTTATTTATTTATTTATTTTATTTTATTTTATTTTTTTTTATTTTTTGTAAAATCTGATGGGCATTCATTTTTAATATACTTGCAAGAATAATACATTTAGATGATTGTATTGTCAATATCCTGCAGTGATTGCATACCACTTAGTGGAATTATCGTCAATACTGTAATTTCTGACATTTTAGCTAATTGAATTATGTTCTATGCAATGGAATTTTAAACCCATATGAAATTCTGAAAAGGGCATAATCAGTAGGTTTCTTCTATTCCATGAGAAATGGTTTATTTAAAAAGGTCATGTCCTAATTTCTGTGAACTATGCACATAAACTATTTTTTGTTTCTAAATGTGTTTCCTTAAAGTTTGCCATTTTTTTTTTTTTTTTTTCAATCATTTGGAAAGCGGTTGATGTTATCGGTTAAGAATGGACCTTGTGGTGTCTGCATTTTATTTTGTTTATTATTGGTCCAGGAACTCCATGACATATGTAGTATGCGACTCTTATTACATGAGTCATGTTTTGATCATCATAAAAATAATGTTTTTACTGATTTTCACTAACTCAATGGGAAACATTTAAACATCTTGCTTTGGACAATGGATGTCCTCATTCTATTTATTTATTTATTTATTTATTATTATTTTTTTACGAAACTCTTTAAATTTAGAAGAATTTTTATTTGAATAGGAAATAAATGTCCTTTTTAATAAAGAAGAAAATAAAAAGTTACAAAATGGGCAGATGCAAATTATCAGATATGGAAAAAAAAAAACGGATACAAACAGAAACATCGTATGGAAGATTATCTTTTAAATAAAAAAAGAATTCTGATTATCAAGCCCATTGATTACAAAATGTGCGATGATTTCGAAAAATGAAAAAAAAATCTAATGCTGAACCATTGATTGTAAAAAAAAACATGTTTTTTTTTCCCCCAATGTGCAACACAAGATCTAATCTCATTTTGTTTAATGCTGATTCCAGGCTAATTAGATAGAACTCAGACTCTAGTGACCATTACTGCCCTTTTAGAAATTTCTTGTTTCGGCAAAAGAGACAAAATAAATTAGAAAAGGAAATTCACAAAATATGGAAATTGGCCATAGAAAAAATATCACTGATTTTGTCCACCATGGCAAAAATAAATTTTTAAAAATAGTCAGTCGGTCTGAAAAAATTTTAAGTTTGAGGGAACTTGGGCAGTGGGAAAATATAGTGAAATTCATCAGTCATTTACAGTAAAATATTGTGAAATTTGTTAGCCTGTCACAAGCAAATATCATGAAAATCATCAGCAGGTAACAGAGAAAAAACACAAATTTTTCAGCTGGACACAGGAAAATAATTATTAATTTCAGCAGAATGCAGGGTTGTTATGATTTTGCCCAGCCCAAAAAACCCGGGTGGGTTTTTCTCTGAAAAAGCCCAAGTGGGTTTTTTCAAAATTTCAGCTTTAAATTACATATATAATGTATTTATATTACATATATAATGTATTGTAATATATTTCTTAATATCAGTACACAACTCATAAAATTTATAACCATCACCCCCCCCCCACCCCAAAGAAAAGAAATGTCCTAATTATACCATCACAATTTTTAAAAGAAATAATTGTTAATTAATCTCTGTAGCATGTGTAAGAAACACAAACAAATTTTTTCCCATTAAAAAAATACTTTGATGTGTAATGTGTTCTATGTTGTACAATAGAAACTCATAACAAAATACCATATATGCTTAGAATCCTAATTGAATTATGTAGACATGTAGAATTACTTGGCTTATTCTATTATTTAGTAATAACAAAAAAATACTTTATAAATTATTACTAATAATCAATTTATCTAAAAGCAAAGCATAATTTTGATTACTGTCATTAATTTATATATATTTGTAATCAATTAGCTACTTTAAATTTAGTAATAAGTACATTTTTTTTCCAAGCATTCTGAACCACCTCCCATAACCCCCCAAAAACCCTGAAAAAACCCGAAAAACCCTGATAAAACCCCAAAAACCCAGTGGGTTGGGTTTTTTCTGAAAAAACCCAGGTATTTAACAACCCTGGCAGAATGTCACTAAAACAAAAAGGGAAATTTTCCAATCAGTCGCAGAATAAAATAGCTAAATTTGTCATTCAGTTGAGAGAAAAAAATTGTGAAATTTGGCAATCGGTCTCGAGAAAAAAGTTGCAAAAGTTTACGAGGCGAGCAAGCGAGAAAATTGTGAGAAAAATTGCAAAGTTTTTCAATCAAATGCAAAAAAACCAATCATGAATTTTGTATAATTGCCGTAAGAGAAAACTGTGAGATTTGCCAATTGATAGTTGAAAATATCACAAAAATAGTCAGTCAGTCCTGAGATTTGATCGCCATTTAACAAAAGAAACAAAAAAAAAAAAAAAAAAAAAAAAAAAAAAAAAAAAAAAAATCAAAAAGGGATTATTATTATTATTTTTTTTTTTTTTTGGTTACAGGAATGTCTTGGCCATAAGATTTTTTAAGGCATGAATCCAGCCATCCCATGCCAAAGTTCAAGCCCTGTATGTGTATGTTAATAATATTAAATAAAAAATGTACTTCAAACATTTAAATATTCTGCTTGTTTGTCAATAAAATGCTGATAATGGATTATAATTACAATGAAATGCTGATAATTGCTAATAATTTGTACAGTCAAATGCAGATAATTTATAGAACAAATTTTACACATTTATCAATATGTTTATTTTATAATTGTAAAGTAATTTCAAAGAAATACATAGCTTCTATTTATAATGTAAACATAAAAAGGCTTACGAATATACCAATGGATGAAGAGTAATTTCAAACATGAGTTTACTTAATGATTTTTTTTTCATGTTTTAATTATTTAATACTGTTTTACTTTAAGCTACATTTAATTTTACTTTAAGTTAAATCCCTTTCAAATTTATAAGCCCCCCCCCCAAAAAAAAAAAAAAAAAAAAACCTTTTAATTTTAAATATTTATAATGAAATCATGAAAATAACTAGTTGGATGCACCAATCCCAAAACTCTCTTCTGTTCCATATATCTGAATGTTTCAAAAAATATTTACAAATACAGTCGAGTCTCTATATAACAAAATCCATCGTTCAGTCAAAAAATTCGTTGAATAGAAAACGGCAAAAAATTTTGTACTTTATAAGAAAGCATTATGCTTATCCCAAAGGAGTTTTTATGCAGATGCAGTAGAAGATAACACCAGCATAGATGACGTTTAGTAACAATTCTTCATTCAAATGATCCCTCACAACAAAAAATATTCCAAGTCGCCACAAACAACAAACATAAACTCTAAAGTCTAAAAGTAATGAGAGTTAGTTTAGATAGATGAAAACCTGCTGAAAAAAACCTTTTCTGCAATTGCTCCCTCACCCCTTCCTTATTGCTGACTTTCTATCCAAACCAAGAAATAAACACCATTTTCAAGACAATAATGGAATAGTTTTATCTTTTAGGATGCTTTGTCATTATTGCAAATCGTTCCAATAGCAAGCAAATGTTTCACTCTTTTCCAAGAATGCAAGCTCACCTTGGTTAAAACAAAGTCATAACCATGCAAAAATATTTTTTTTTTTTTTTTTTTTTTTTTGAGGGGGGGGGGCGGTGTTGAATGCCTTTTTTTTAGACATAAGGAATAAGGTAGAGGATGCTATGTAGCTATGACTTATAAACGAGAAATCAATAAAAAAAAATTTACTTTACAAATAATTTGAAGCATTTTCAGAACATATAAAAGAACATTTTTGAAAAAATTCGTTAAATGGAGATATATATTTCGCTATATGTAGATTATTTTTAATGTAATCATGAAAAAAATTGACCATTCCTACAAAAAATTCGTTAAATAGAGAAATTCGCTGGATAGAGTTTCGTTTTAGAGAGAGTCAACTGTATTAATACTACTTTAGTATTGTTAGTTCAGTACTATACCAACTTTTATTTTCATCTAGAATTTTTGCTGCAGTCAGTTAATTAGATTAAGAATGAGTTAATCTCGATCATGATATTTATTAAAATCAATATTCTTTTCTGTTCTGCTATACATCAGTTGTTTGCGAATAGCTAATTTTAGAAAGATACGAACTTTGCACCGCTGCACGAACCGCCAATTCTCTGTAAGGATTATGAAAAATCAAAATTATTTTACAAAAATCATTATTACAGTACCATCTTTGGGCAAACTATTTTCAAATTGAAGGAAGACCAGACAGTCATTCCCAGAAATGTATCCAAAGAAATTTGGTTCAATTCTATGCATAACTTCATACAGTATTTGATGGTAGAACAATGAAAATGGAATAAAAATTGTGATTACAGCACCGCCTTACAGTGAAATGTTTCCATATTGAAGAAGAACCTGCTGGTTACAGTCAAAAACATGCACAAAATATTTGGATCATTCTATGCATAACTTCATACACTTTTTGATAGTATGATGGCGACACTGGGACATACAGATGTTTTGAATAAACATTTTTTAGGGATATTTGATCCCTAAAACACGCAAATTCGTCAAAAAAATTTTTTTACAATAATTTCTTCTTTGAAAGATAGAAGAAATTAAAAATAGGTTTGTTTAGTTGTGTAACTTAAAAACAATTAACCCATTGTTTAAATTAAAAGAAAGAAAGAAAATTAGTAAAATCACAGTTTAATAAACAACTTCAAATTTTATGAAGATAGAAAACCAACGTTTAGAAATGCATGTAAGGTAGCAAACAGCTGTTTCGAATCTATTACCATTCGCTCCCGTAATAGGCATATAAAACTGTGCTTCCCTGTCGCTTTGCTCAGCTTAGCTTTTTCTAGCATGCTGAGTCTTATGCTGATAAAGAATCTCGATAGTAGATTCGAAACGGCTGTTTTCTATTCTTTTCATGCATTATTTGTGCATTTCTCAATGTTGGTTTTTTATCTTTATACATTTTTGCACAAAAGCTTCATTTGCTATTTTGACTTCAAATTTTGTTTTACAATCTGAAAGTAGATACAATTTTCTAAAAGATGTAAACGTAAACTTTTAAATGTGTTACAGAGTTTAAATATAAATAGTTAGAAAGCTGGCTATTCTTTAAACTTTTGAGAGTCACCTTGTATTCATCGATTGGGAACTTATAATAATATTTCATCTTTTGCATTATAAACAAAAGTTTTTCGCATTGTTTGGGATCGAACGATTTTTGTTATTAATATATATTTGGTTTGTTGCATTCTGCCGGATATCCGATAGAGAAGTCGGATATCCGGTGATTGTGATTCGGATATCCAATGATATTTTGGATATTGAAAAATCAGCCGGATATCAGATATTGGCCGGATATCCGTTGCATCCTTACCCTGTACGCACACTATAAGTACTAAACTTAGCATATTTGATTGTAACCATGTTCTTGTGCACCTTAACAATGTATGTAAATTTCATTACATTTAAAATTATGTAACGTTATCAAAATACACCGCAAATGATTTTTCTCTTAAACCATAATGTAAAGTCGCGTTTTGAGTGCTCCTGTGATTCAACTATGATTGCTACCTGCTTCATTTTCAATGCCGCACATGCTATGGCAAATCTCAATAACATCTATTATTTTTGTATGAATCCAACTATTTTTTCTCGAGTTAAAACATGAACAGACGGCAGACCCCAGGCATTCAACATAAACACTTTTACAGTCGTAAATACTTTTAGACCATGTTAGAAAGTGTCAAAAAGAGGGTAGTTGTCGTGAAAATTGATGAATTCATTTTCGTAAAAATAAAAAAATAAAACGTTAGGAAAAATCTACTACGAAAATATGTTTTAGGTGATGTTTTTGTATAAGTTGTACATATATGTTTTGCATACTGCAAAACTTTACAGAAATTTATTATAAAAAAAAAAAAAAAAAAAAAAAAAAAAAAAAAGTGACAAGATATTTTTACTTTTTAAGAGCTAAAACAAATGTGGAATTAAAATCCATTTGCAAACCTTTTTCCAGTACAGTTCAAGCACACGATTGAGATATTGACTGAGGGAAATGATAGTATTTTCACGCAATTACATTAAAACTTTAGGTTTTAAGCCCGAAAAGTGCATTTTTAAAGGGATTTTTATTTATATTTTCAGACTTGAACAATTTTAAGAATTAACATTTGTCAAAAATACTTTCTTTTTCTGATTAGTTAAGCTTTTTTTTATTTTTTAAGAATGATAAAAAGTGTTTTTCATTGATCATTACGTCATTTACGATATGAATAAATTTGCAGTATAAATTACTAACATTTTCTAGTCATTTAATAGTTAACTTTTTTTTAAAAACTTATTTCATTTTTAAATTAAATGTGAAATGCTCAGACAATAAACTTAATTTTCTTTAAATAATAACTTTTGATATCATAATTCAATCTCATTTCATTGCAATATCAGAACATATCTATTTTATTTTCCATACATGACGTCATATTCGTCTCTTTTTAGCACTTATTCAAAATTCATATACCTTGTGTTATTAAAAATGAATACTTGAAAACTTACGTTTTGTTTCAAATATGACATCACATTGATATTTTTAAAATTCTTAATGGAAGGTATTCCTGTGACATCACAATTCGTAAAATGTTGAATTTTATAGATTTGAACTGAAAGAGAGAAAAAGGTTCATTTCTTTACTGATTAGTATCTGGAAAAAATGCTATACTATTTATATTCTTTTAAGTGTGAAAGAAATTTTATATAATCGTCTGCTTGATATAAGTACAAAAAACAGTATTCCTGTGATGTCACAATTGGTTAAATTGCGATTTTTAACCTCAAACCTAAAAACAGAATAGGGTCCATTTATTTATTTCATTTTGTTTTAACATGTGAAAATTAATTACTGAAGAGAAATTATTATTCTGTTTTTTTATTTTTTGGCAATGAAAAAAGAAAGATGATTAAATATTATGGAAAATTTTTCAATTTATTCTGTCTGAAAAAGAGTGAAGTATTGAATTAAAATAAATATTTGAATAAAATAAATAAAAATTAGCCTATGTTCATTTCAAGCCAATAATCTATCTATATACAAAAATTCAAAGACATTAATCCATCCGTTTTGAAGCCAACTTCATTCCAATTTTTCAAACACACTTTCACATTTATAATATATATAAGGATTAAACTATTTATGTAATTAAAAATCAGTCAAATTTAGTAGTGGAAATATAGTTAGAAAGTGTTAAAACAATTTGTACTACTAGGTTATCCCATCGATCAGAAAATTATCACCAAACTATAAGATTAAATGCCAATAATGGATGATTGTAAATGTCACATTCAATGACATTAAATATGATTCACATATTTAAAATGTCATTAAGTGATTTTTATTTCAACTTTTAATTTGTATTTTTATTAATATTCTATTATTTATTTGTTTTTTTTTTTGTTATTTAATATAAAAATTTTGGGTACTACTGTTATCCCGTCAACCAAAATTACATTGCCAAGTTATAAGATTAAATGCCAAGAATGGGTGATTGTAAATGTCACATTCAATGACATTAAATATGATACACGTGTTTTAAAATTTCCACCCCTGAAGGGGGGGGGGGCTAAAGTGGGTGTCGAAAGTTTTGAAAAAAAAAAAATTTTTTTTGATCCGTCATGGTATATATTGTCTTAAAGCATTCAAACCACTCTTTCAAATTATGAACCTTTCATTCCTCCACCCCAATTTAGATCCCTGGGTGAGGGTAATTTTCGAACTTTTTTGAATTTTGCATTGTTTTTATCATGTGAAATCAGATTTATTTGCAAAAGCCCTCTGATAAATATTATTTATAATACATGAAAATTTTAAAGAAAGAGATAATGATGTTTTTTTTTGGGGGGGGGGGGAGCACAATAGTTGGAACCCTGGGTTTTTTTTTTCAACTTTTGCCGACACTAATCATGTGACATATCATTGTAAAGCTCTGTGACTAATATTTTGTTATATGCCTCTCAAGTCCCTCCCCTTACTTTGCCCCCAAGGGGAGCATTTTACTAAATTTAGCCGACATCTTTCATGTGATATATCGTTGTTTAGCCCTGTGACCACTTATTCATATTATGCACTTCCCTTGCCCCTCCTGTGGGGTACGTTTAATATGTCTTCCAATAACAGTTAAACTATGGAACTGAACTTATCTAACAGGGAAAAAAATTATTGATCCCATTCATCATTCTTGTAGTTCCTGTTTTTGCCACAAGGAGAGCTTTTAAATCTTTTTTGCTGTTTTGGTACAAATTGACAAAAGATTCCAATTTTTATTACTAAACTCCTTTATCTTTTTGCCCTTGCTTGCACCTTTTCTATTTTCTACAACGAGGGAACACCATCACATGACTCTTCCACTTATATGGCTTCCTTATACTCTCCCTTTGGTTTGATGTTTTTTAAATCACTCTGTTTATAGTCTCCATGTATTTACTAAAATCACCATGTATTTTATCTATATTAGAAATTCCCTACTAAGAGGGTTTAATGGATGGTCGTACTTTTAGGACATTTCGATATATCTTTGCAGCAATTATAGGTAGAAGCGTGAAATTCAAGATAGCAAATCTACAAAAAAATAGTTAAACATTTGTATATTATGTCGTCAATATATATTTTGAAGTTGAACCGGATAATGGAAGAATGTACGATTAAGACTATTATGGCTATGTGATTAGGTATTAAGTTTTTAGCCATACTAGATGCATTTTGTTAGATACAAGATTATTTTAAAGTAACCGACCAACATAGCGGGCAAAGGATGCTAGTATATATATATAAATGTATATATGTGTTACATATACATACTATTTGTTGCTGCAATTATTTAATTTTTTGCTGAAAAAGATATTTTCATATATAAAGGAATATTCATATTCAAAAACATATTATATGGAGAATAGAGCTATGAGACTGTTTTTAATGTAATCATAAGAAAAGGAAACCGTTCCTACTAATAATTTATTATTTAGAGAAATTCGATGCATGGAGTTTCGTTATAGAGAGACTCGACTATACATATAGATATCAATATAACAAAATTGTTAAAACTAACTAAACCTTACGAGAAAAAGGTTATTTAAATTAAATTTATTTAAACAAGTTCAACAAGTAACATTTTTACCTTAAAGTTTATTTGACAAAAAAAATAATTTTTAAAATTGTATTTCATCTTACTCGCCAATTAGTGGGCAAAATTTTTCGGAGTATGCCCGTATGGAGAGCTTTGTTATAAGTGATGAATTAGAAATATTTATTAATAGACTTATACATGAAGACTTGATATACATAGGCAGCACACTAAGCATTTAAAGTGTGCAAAAAAATTAAGCATGTTTCTTTTAAGTTCTGCACTCTGGATTAAGAAAGTTCTAATTAAACCTTAAATTTAATTGTTGTGAATTTGAGTAATTGAACTCTATTGTTCATCAAATATATCCACACACAGTGATAGAAATTGGGAGATAAAAGGCAGGCGTCAAATGACGACTACTGTAAAAATCTTAGGCGTCAAATTAAGATTTTTAGTTGCAGTTTCTAAAATTCATATTAATATTACTGTAATACTGTATATAATTTAGGGATAATTCTGAGTATATTTTAAAAAAATTGAAATTTACATAAAATTTTCTGAAAGGTTAGAGCAGAGATGGGAGAGAAATCCTCTCCCAGTGCTTTTTTTTTGGGGGGGGGGGGGGGGGGGTTACGCTCCTTTATACGAAATTTGGGTATTTTACTATCTTTAAACGAAATTTGTGTTTTTCCACTATTTATTGACGAAATTTGTCGTTTTTTCGTGATCTTTTTACGAAATTTGCCGTTTTTTCGCAATTTTTTGACAAAATTTGTCTTTTTTTTTTTTTTTTTTTGCGATCTTTTAACAAATTTTGCTGTATTTTTTCGCGATCTGTTGATGATACTTGCTGTTTTTTCCGATCTTTTGAAGAAATTTTTGCTGTTTTTCCGCGATCTTTTGACATACTTTGCCGTGATTTTTCGCAATCTTTTTATGAAACTTTTACCGTTTTTTCACGATCTTTCGGCAAACTTTCTCGTTTTTCGCGAACTTTTGTCGAAACTTGCTGTTTTCTCGCAATCTATTGAAAAAATTTGCTGTTTTTTTTCATGATTGTTTGCCAAAACTTGCCTTTTTTGTGGTCTTTTGGCGTTCGTTTGACAAACTTTGCGGTGTTTTTTCGTGATTTTTGACTAATTTTGCGGTGTTTTTCGCAATTTTATGGCAATACTCTCCGTTTTTTCGCGATCTTTTCATGAAATTTAGCGTTTTTTTTAATCTGTTGACAAGCTTTGCCGTATTTTTTGCGATCTGTTGACGAAATTTTCTGTGTTTTTTTCGCAATCTTTTGACGAAATTTATCGTTTTTCGCGATTTATTGACAAAATTTACCGTTTTCCACGATTTTTTTTCTTTGACGACCTTCTGTCAGAATTTGGATTTTTTTGCCCAGATCCCGTGAAAAAATCGGCAATTTTTCTTAGAACGATTGAATAAATAAATTTTTTCCGGCGACCATTTCTCGAAATTTGCGATATATTTTATGTCCGAATGTTCGGATATATGATCGATTTTTTATAATTTTTGGAAATGATTACCTTAATTTTTTGGAAAATACGGACCGTAAGCATCTTTGATACTACTTTTTAGAATAGCAAAAATGCTTATTTTTATTTAAAATTATCGAGATTAATCTCTAAGATTATAATAATTGAAGCATCTGTAAACTGGTGCAAAGCTTTTCTAATTATTGCTGTATTTAGTAATTAATAGAAAAATGCACTTAATCTGTAAAACGAAATTAAAACTTTTTACCAATACTAAAACAAAATTTATCCAGTATTGGTAATTAGAGTTGAATTTAGTAAAAAAAAAAAAAAAAAAAAAAAAAAACTAATAATAATAATAAAAACACAATGCATCTACATTCGAATCAAGGGACGATTTTGAATTTAAAAAAATTACTGAAATTCACAGAAAAGAAAAGTTTTTTGAAAGGTTACAGCAGAGTAGGAAGGCCTGTGAATAACCTCCCTCATTAATTATGCATTTTTTTTTTTTTTTTTTTTTTTTTTTCAATCCTTTGGCGAAAATTCCGGGGGTTTTGTGATTCCTTGAAGAAATTTCTGTTTTTTCGCGAACCTTTGGTGGAATTAACGGATTTTATCGCTTTCCTATGACAAGATTTTCATTTTTTCTGTAATTCTTTGGCAAAATTCGTGTTTTTCTAAAGATTCCTTGAGGAAATTAACATTTGTTTTCGCGATCCTTTTCTGAAAATTTGTGGGTTTTTTTTTTTTTCGTGATACTATGACGAAGTTTATACTATAACGTTTTTCCCGGGATTTTTTTTGACAAAATTAGACCTTCTTTTCGCGATTCTTTGACGAAATTCATGTTTTTCCAGCGATTCTTTGATGAGATTAGCATTTCTGTTCGCGATCTTTTGTAGAAATTTGAGTTTTTTTTCCGTTATCGTATAAAAAAATTGTTTGTTATTTTTTGAAAAAATTCGTAGGTTTTTTGTGCTTTTTTGGCGAAATCAGCGATTTTTCATGCAAACAAGTTAGGCGTCAAATTTGACGACCGAGAGTAATTTTGTAGTTGTCAAATTCAATTTTGTAGTTGCATTTGATGACTAACGACCGCTAATTTCGAACACTGTCCACACATAGGGCAGCACAATGAAGAGATGATTTAAATGGAAAAAAAAATGTTTTCCCCACCCTGTCAGTCTTTAGTTTTTTTCAGCAAGATTGAAAAGTATGTTAAAATGCTTTTTGGCATAAAAATTGAAAAAAAAAATTTCATTGAATTTTACTAAAATAATTTTTTACTATTTTAAAGATGTTGTTTTTACTAGTTGTATTTTAATGACGTGATTGGGTAAATTTATTTTAGCGAAAGTTGTTACTGGATTATGGTACAATTGTTCTGAACAATTTTGTCAGTTTGGTCTCCATTTTTATTTAGTAATTTCAAATTTATACTAGAAATTAACTATAAAATGTTTTGCTTTATTTAGTCAAAGATATTGCATCTTTCTATTAAGTAAATTTTTCTTTTGAAAGTATCTGTAGGAATTAATAATTTCAGATTAAAAATGGAGGCTAAACGAGCAACATCGGTTCTGAATGTCTGGTTAATACAGATGTTTTGTTCTCATCTGCTGCATTTCACCCAGTCATTTCTGGTTATACTGAAAAAGGACACTTGCAGCAATCAATTCAAGGAAGAAGCATGTAACTTCTACTATAGGACTGGAAAACAGGGAAGTGTCAGAAAAAAATACAAGTGATCAAAAAGTCAGGGAAAATTACTTTTGTGTGTGTGTGTGTGCACATGAACTATCATATGTCCAGTTCTCTCAAGTTCCAAGATTCATCTGCAAAAACCTTTTGACGTGATGAAGTCATCAACCCAGTTTCATACTTCATCCACTGTCCGGAAGTCCGCAGGAGTCAATGTATTCTGCATTGACCAAAACAAATTATGGTTTTATAACATGAGGCCTTGTCACAGGGCACAAATCTTTTCTGCTTAATGGATGTTTTTGACCAATTTCCTTCTTGAATTGAAGCATTTCTAGCTTGTAGCATTCATCAGTTAGACCAGGTTCCAACAGCTGATAATAGAGTACAACCCTTCATATCTCACCAGATACAGAGCAGAACTTTTTTTCAGTGATTGTCTCATTTCGGCATTGATGTTATTACTCCACCATGACTCAACCAATATTTTTTTTGTGTTTTAGATTTGTCATAACATATTAATTTTTATCTCTTTAACATCTCTTTTTATATATTTTTTTATTGAATGACCTTCCCAGTGCTTTACACTATGCAAAAAAAAAAAAAAAAAAAAAAAAAAAAAAAGAAAGAAATTTAACAAGTATTATTATTATTGTAAATTCAAATATATTTTGTCTGTTTAAAGTACAGTAGAACCCCAATAATCCAGATCGGGTTTTTCGCTTTTTTTTTTTCAAGTTTGAGAAGCGATTGGCTAATTTCTTTAACATTAACTTGTTGCATCGTCGTATTCTGAATAAAAAAACAAAAAAAATTTCGCCAATCGCTTCTCAAAGTTGAAAAAAAAATGAAAAAACCGATCCGGATTATCGGGGTTCTACTGTATCTAAATTATTTTGTTCTCATATTTATGATATATTTATAAAATTATTCATTTTGCTAGAAAGAAATTCAAGCTATGAGTGCCTGTAATCATGAGAATGTTGTTAGCTACTATACATCATTTGTTGTTAAAGAGGAGCTATGGCTTGTTATAAAGCTTTTGTCAGGAGGTAAATGCATATTTCTTATTTATGTGTAAAATGATTCATCATACATGTGGGTGGGTTAAAAATAAAAAGAATATTGCCCAGTTAAACTGATGGCATTGAGCTCACAGGCTACGCATACTAATTGTACATTACAGCCTTGTATTTTCGTTAATTCCGTTCGAAAAAAAAATAAGAAGGGGAAACAGCTCTCCCCTTTCTCCTTTTTTATACTTAATCATTGAATCTCCTAAACTATCAAGGACATGCTTTATCATATAAAAAATCTATATCCAAAATTCAGAGCAAATCGAATAATTCTTAATAAAAACCCATTTAGCATTTATATAATTTAAGAGGAGTTATTCCCCTCTTTTATACTTAGCCATTAAATTTCCAAAACTATTCAGAGATTTGAACGAAATCTGACAATTCTGCTTGAAAAATCCATTTATACAAGTTAAGGGGAGGGGCATTAGAACCCCCGTTCCCCCTGTTTATACTTATTCAATGAACACCTAATAACAGCCACGGTATCGCCTCATCAGAATGGTCCTATATCTAAATTTTGAACGAAAACTGTTAATTCTGCATGAAAATCCCGTTTATATCAATTAAGGGGAGGGGCATGAGCCCCCCCATTCCCCCTGTTGATACTTATTCAATGAACACCTAATAACAGTCACAGAATCGCCTCATCAGAATGATCCTATATCTAAATTTTGAATGAACACTGTTAATTCTGCATGAAAATCCCGTTTATATTAATTAAGGGGAGGGGCATGAGCCCCCCGTTCCCTCTCTTATACATTTCGAATGAACTCCAAAAACTAATCAGGGAAGCGCCTTATCAGAATATACCTATATACAAAATTTCAAGTGGATCCGATATTTTTATCATGAGTTATCGCGTTATGCACGTACGAACGTACATACAGAACGGACGGGCACATAAGCTCTCAGGCTGATAGCCTGTGAGCTAAAAATTACATACTGAATAGACCGTGATCAAACTTTATACTTAGATCCTTCTATTGAAGCTTTCTTTAACCTTCAGGGTTTTTTAGGGGGGAGGGGGGGGATCTGATTCATTTAATTGTCTGATTATTTTTTATTCTATGGCTTTAATCCCATCAAAGTTAAATCAAACTCGAACTGCTCTGTCTGTGAATGGGAGAATCATCCAGGAAGTTTTTTACAAAAATCTGCTGAATGATGTGTCTTCTTGCATATGAAATCGTAAATAATTTGTTATTTGCAGTAATACATGGAGTTTTTTACTGATGTTTTCCTCCCAATCCTCATAATGAAATATGAAATTCTCATTATGCAACATTTTAATGGGAATTTATTACTTGAATAGGATGTATGAATTTTAAATCATTTGTATTTTTTTCCCATTTTAAATAAAAATATTATCATTCATAATATTTTCCATGATTTTTAAGTAGACATAGTTGCCAACTTGCGCCGTTTGGTTTTACAATGTATACAGATTTTATTCTAAGTATACAGATGTATAATGTGATTGTATGGTTTTGTGCATCGAAAAATTATCACAAAAGATTACAGGAAAATGCTAATTTTGTCAAACTATTGCATAAAGAAACACAAATTTCATCAAAGCATTGCATAAACAATGTGATTTTCATCAAAGATCATAGCAGAAAAATGCAACTTTTGTCAAAGATCACAGTCGAGGGGGGGGGGGTGAGGGAATCAATCTCTTTAAAAAAGCACACAAATTTCATCAAAGAATCATTTAAAAATCATGAATTTCATCAAAGAATAGTGGAGAAAAAATGAACTTCATTAATATATCGCAGGGAAAAAAATTGTTAGAGGATTGCAAAAGGAAAATGCAAATTTTGTCAAAGGGCCACTGAAAGGGAAGGGATCCCCGCCTCAGATGTAATCTTTCAGAAAATTTGCAGTAAATTTCTAATTTTATAGAAAACCTATAATCACTCCTGAACAGGAGTGGAGAATTTTCCAAAAATCTTACCAGTAAAGGATTTAAATCAGCCTGCAAGATGCAACACACAGTTGAAAAATAGTTATGACACAATCGCACACGACTGCAGAAGAAATTACAATTACTACAATGTATTTTTCTATTTTTTTTTCTATATTATTAAGAAATATGTACAACAGGAGTAAGCTTACTAAAAGATTGAACTATGTAATAATTTAGAAAATTAAAATATCTAGTTTAAAAAAAGTGTTTCTCATATCTCTATTTCCTACTGTTTTTCCATGGCTAAAAATTCACTCACCTTGCCAGAAAATCCACTCGCCACTGGTGAGTAAAATGACACCACCCCTGCCTCTGAATATAAGAGAATCTTGTAGATGTGTAGATAGCATTAATGCACAATGTGTGGTGAACTTTTTTGATGCTTCAATTTGTTTCGTTGGATCATTCTGTACAATTTATTTTTCAGTTAGTAGTTTCCATTATTATTACAGAATGGAAAAATTTACATCAAAACAGTATAATCAGGCTTTTATAGAAGCATATGTGAGAAAATTTTAATGTATAATGGAAAGACATAATGGAGAACTTGATGTTCACTACACCATGTGTAATGTTGATTTTAAAATTGCTCATGGAAGTTAAAGTGGTATAAAAAACCATCTTAGAGCAAAAAAACATTCAATTTCCTAAAAAACAAATTTAGCTACAAAATTTTTCTGATTTGGTTCTTAAATTTTTAATTCTCTTCTGCAAATGCATTCAAAAGTGCAGAATACTTATTTGTGAAGTTTATAGAATATAACCTGCGCCTAACTATTGCAGATCGTACAAGACAGCTTTTCCCAAACATGTTCCCAAAGTATGAAACTGGAAAGAAAAAAAAAGGTGTAATCTTATATTTTGGACACACAAACAAGACTGTATGTGAATATAGTGTAGAAAATATTGTTATGAAATAATGTTTTTTTCATTGCATATGCATTTTGTAAGGTTTTCAAAATTGATACATTGACAGGTATGCATCCAGTTGGGTTTATTGTATGTATGTCTGTATAATATTTGTATGTACCTTTATGATTAGAATGCAGGCTTTATATGTGTCTGTTTGTTTTAATACATATTGTAGATTGATAAAATAGTAAAATTTGTTCTTTGTTATCCCGTCACCCAAGGTTATCTTATAAATGGCTGATAACTTTCCCCAATTTGGTTTATTTGTGAGAAATTGCAGACCTATATACAGGGCCATAGCTAAAGGGGTGCTATGGGCAGCTCAGCCCCTTCCCTCCCTCCTAAAACATTTTAAGCTACCCCTGGAAAAAATTCCAAGGTCACTAAATGGGTTTATATTCTGAATATTCAAATGAAATTCTGTTCAAAAATCTAATTTAGCTTTGAGGACCTTTGACAGTTTTGCAAAAATATTAAATCATAACTAAAGTGTTTCAATACCTGCTCATCTTATTTGCACATTTGAAGCTAAATGATGTTTAATATTATACTAACTATACACTCAAATTTTTCATCATCCTATTCTTTTTTTAGCATAAAATGAAGTTATTATAACAATTTAATAAGGAACATAGTAACTACAATGTGAATATGCACTAATTTATCTTCCTGTGTCAGAGAGAGAGCGAGAAGAAAAGTCTCCCCTATATTTTCTTAACCCCCCCCCCCCCTCTATCATTCATTTCTAACTAAGGCCCTGTCCCTATATCGGCTGAAGTAGCTCAGTGGATAGAGGAACAGCCTGATACGCTGTGATCCCAGATTCAATTCCGGCTCTGCTAATTTGTCATTCCAGTTAGGTTTATTGTATGTATGTATGTGTAATATTTGTATATACTTTTATGATTTAAATGCAAGTGTTATTTATGTGTATGTGTGTGTATATACATATTGTAGATCAGTGGAATAATAAAATCTATTCATCATTGTCCCTTCATCCCAGGCTGGCTTATAAATGACTGATAACTTTCCCCAATTTGGTTTATTAATGAGATATTGCAGACCCAGGTATTGGCCGGAGTAGCTCAGGGGATAGAGCAACAGCCTGGTATGCTCTGATCCTAGGCAGGGTTGCCACGCAACCTGGAAAACCGAGAAAACACAGGGAATTTTAAATCTTCTCTCAAAACAGGGAAATTCCATGGAATTTAAAAAAAAATCTGGAAAACACAAGGAATTTGGTAATGGCAAATTACATCATTTCTAATTAGCCTTCATACACGCATATATTTTTTCACACTCAACATGGAATAAACGCGTTGCAGTACAGGGAATTTTTTTTCAAGATTAGAGTGGCAACCCTGCTAGGTTCAATCAAATCCTGGCTCTGGCTAATTTTTCACTCCAGTTCAGATTATTGTATGTATATCTGTATAATATTTGTATATATCTTTATTATTTGAATGCAGGCATTATTTGTATGTGTGTGTTATAAAACTTTCGTTCTTTTATTTTAGCAATATTTTTATGCATTGTTTATCATATCATACGAAGTCTTCAATTCAATTTTTTTCCCTTTAACACAGGTTCCTTATTAGATATAATCAAGCATAAAATGAAAATGGAGGATTGTAAGCATGGTGTATTTGATGAGGCAACTGTTGCCACCGTATTAAGGGAAGTGTTAAAAGGCTTGGAGTACTTTCATAATAATGGCCAGATTCATAGGTATGTATTTTGTGGTGCACTAGTGATTATTATGATTAATGTTGTGATTTAAATATATTTACTTTGTAATATTTTAATTTTTGAAGTGTTTTATTTTTGATGGCATTTGTATTAAAATTTGAATATATTGATTGAAAAGGGATGAGTTTTTTTTGTGATTGGTGCTAGAATATTTTTCATACATGGTGTGCCATAATTAACTCTACAAGCATTTTTCTTAATTTTTGAACCAATGTCTTTATAGTTACAAAAATTTATTCTTAAGAAAAATAAATAAATAATAAAAATATACATATTACTTACAAATGAATTAATTAGTCATTACAAAAACTACTTAAGGATTTTTAATATAATTAAAAATCAATAGCTCCTAAATACAAATGTTATACATATTTTTAACTTTTGGCATTCATTATGTTTTTAGATCTTATGTATTTAGTTTTGCTATCATTATTAATTTAATAATTATAAAAAACTTTATGGACTTTTTTTTTTTTTACAAATGAGATTGTTTTTAATAAATAATACAAAATAAGTATTAATCATGTTTTTATTGAGTACTTCATAAAATTGTCAGAAATCCTTGTTTGCACCCTAAGATTAACTAGAAGTCGCATAGGTACCAAGTATTGAGCATTTTGAATACTGTTGTTTCTAAATAGTGATATTTGCTTTATTATATCACAGAATTCTAGTATTAAATGAGGTAAAAATTACAACTAATAAAATAATGGTATTCAAAATCAGCTATACTTGGCACCTATTCATTAAGATACATAGTCATGTTCACCATCTTGTTTGGTCAATTTCCTGTTTTCGACCTTTGGAATATATCTTAGTATTGCCATTGACTGTTATTTTTGTAATAAACGACAATTTTTTCATACTAACTTTGTGAGTGGCTACAGATAAATCTTTAATTTTTGTCTGCACATTATAAATAGCCTACTTTCAAGAACATGTTTGCTGCAGAAAATTGCAATTCCAAAATAAATTGTGTGTTTAATTTTTGAAATGTCTTTTTCGAATTCAAAACTAAATAAGGTAATAAATCTTTGTTATTTGAAGTCATGGTTTGCTCCCATAAGAAAAAGATGAATAATGAGAATAAAGATAAATCTGCATTATTTTGATGAAAGTTTTTTTGACTTTTAATATTAATAATTACCTGTTATTTCAATTTCTGCCTTTTCTATAGTCCTTAATATATATATTTAATTTTGAAAATGATAATAATCAGCAAAAAGCTCAATATTATCTATCAACAAGTCTTGAAATTAATTACTCATGCAGTTAGTCATTCAGTGTGAAAATCAGTTAACTATCTATTCATCTCCTTTTACAAGAGCAATTTATTTCTACTGCCTATGCCTTTTGTTTGTTTACTTTGCTACAATAAAGTGCTTATTATAAGGTTGTTTCTAATGAATTTTTGACAGTAAAATGCTACTAGAAACCTACTAAAGCTTAATATTCCAAAATATTTCAGTCTTGACTTGAATGGATTATTTGTGCAAATAAGTATATGACACCAAACAAGAATATAATATCCAGTACTACTTGGTTATCCCATCAACCAATTTCGCCAAACTAACAGCCAAATTATACATGTTGCCATAATTTTTATTTTAAATAACGAAAAAAAAAAACAATATATAACATTATTAAAAATACAAATAAAAAGAGGAAGTAAAAATCACTTGATGATGTTTTAATTATGTATATTATGTTTGTTTAATGTCATTGAATGTGACATTTATACTAATCCGCTATTGGCATTAATCTTACAGTTTGGCGTTAGTTTTTTTGGTCTATGGAATAACCAAGTTATATCAAATATTCTAATAGCCGAATTCAGGACTAAATGCATGCTTACTAAAAAAAATCCAAGAAAACAAATGACAAGTTTTTGTGTGTAAGAAAAGTATCAGAAAATACAACAAAAAATATATCTATCATGCCTATCTTAGAAACTTAAGATGTCTAAGATAATTTTTCAAGAAAGCAATTTATACAGGGTTTTTCATAAAAGATAGGCAAAACTTTAAGAGGTGATAGTACATATATATCCAAACAAACACTTTCATTGAAGAATGCATAGTTGTAATTTAAACATAAAGGTGCTAGATGGCATCAAAGATGTTGTTGCTACATGAGACAGAAAAATACAAAAAATATAAAGGACAATTAAGTATGAAAAGCAGTGTGTAAATCACTTTCTATATAATTATTGAACCTCTGAGCCATATCATATGCATTTAGAAAAAATATATAACAATATCAATCTTTTTCCTATTAGTGAAAGCAAAATCTTTCAATGCGTTCCAGTCACAATTGGCAGTTGCATACTCAAATCACTCATTTTATGTATTAATCATTCCAAAATTTGCAGTAGCACTGTTTTTTTTTTTTTTCTTCTTACATCACATTTGCATGCTATTTGTGTCATTCTCCTCTTGATAACTTTGAACAGGAATGGACCCATAATGCTTGCATGGACCAAATATCCAAATGCACAAGATCCTTTGTGTTTTATTTTTGACCATGCATTCAGGGGTGAAAGTTTTCCATCTTTTGACGGAATTCTGTCCTTTTTTTATTTATTTAAAAAGACTAAACAAGATGGGAAAAAAATATTCATTTCTCTAGAATTCTAGTTCCAAAATTTAAAAAAAAAAAAAAAAAAAAAAAGGTTATAAATATTTTAATTGAGAAAAGCTAGCTTGAGAAGATGACCGACATCATAATTTATTTACTTTGTTTTCAACTACGCGTGTGCTTTCATATTCCCAAGTTCTTTTCTTTGTTGCACTTGCTCCACAGAGAGTAATAAAATCAGCGCCGCACCGTGCTGCTGGAAGCCAGAAGAGAATTTTCGCCAAGCTGCGTGAAACAGAATGTGCAGTAGTCAGGTCTTGAACACAGAGAATATCATGGAGTTGTTCATGGCAATACGATTTTGCTCTTTCGTTGTTGGCATGTCTATGCTTTTGAGGCTTAATATTTTTATATATTAAATTCTTTGCTGTTTAAAAATGCAAGGAATCGAGTTTATTGAAGAATGGGATTTGGTAAAAGTAGACAATAAGAGACTGAAAAACAAGTGGAGATTTGAATGGCTAAAAGAGCCTATGAGCAGGGGGAAAACATTGGCAAGTGGTGCCGAAAGCTAAAAGATAAAGGCTGTTGCTACTGTATTTTATGCCATTTAACACTTAAGTACGGAAATAATGCCAAGAAAACACTATTTAAGCTTAGCGAACATTTTGCATGCTACTTTTCTGCCAAAATCTGCTTTTTCGGTGGTGAATTTTATTCCTGGGATCGATGCAAATATGCATTAAAATGTGTTGACATTTTCATCGGCGAAGGGGGTGAGGGGGGCATAACGGATACAATTTTAAAAAACGCGAGTACAAACTGTGGCAAATTAAGCACATTTCTTCGAAGGATTGTGGGAAAATGTGCAAATTTCTCCAAAAGATATCAAAATAAAAATTAAATTCATCAAATGGTTGCGGAAAAAATACTATTTTCTTCAGAGAATCGCGGGATATAAAGTAGTTTTTGTGAACAGGTCGCAGAAAAATACTCCAATTTTATTGAAAAATCGTGGAATATACTTTAATTTTATAGAAACATCATGGGAAAATGGAAATCATGGGAAATCATGCATTCCTAGATGAAATTTGTTTGTTTACATGCATTTTATCACCCTTTAAAGTTTTGCCTATCTTTTATAAAACACCCTGTATAATTTATTTAAAAAAAACTTCTTAATCCTTTGCGAGCATACCAGGTCATTTTGACCTGTAAATTTTCATTTACATTCTATTTCCATTGAGAAAACATTGGTATGATTAGTTGATGAATATGTACAAATGTAGATTGATCCACATTGTACAAACTGGGCTAATGGCTTAATGAATATTATCTTTAAGTGTGCAATGTAAGAGCTGTGCAAAATTGAGCACAGGTTAGATTGACACATGTACCATGTGTGGTGCTTGGAAAAATATTTTTGATAATTTTGTTATTGTTCTTTTTTTGCCTTGAGTAATATTAAGTATGATAAAGGTAATATAAAAATAATTTTAAACTTGTTTCTCATTTATTGTTGACTTCATCTGTAATCTTCAATCTCGAGACTTGAAAGGCCACAATTGAGTTTTTGTATTTATGTGTCATTTTCATACTCTCTCATACAATTTTCAATTATAACTCTGCAAGTATGCATAATTATTGAACAATAAATCTTTTTTTTTCTTTACACATAAAAAGATGAAGTGTGTCATAGAACAATAAATCACACTTGTGAATGGCAATCATTTAAAAAAACTATTTGTAAATAATTTCCTCATTTTAAATTCTATTTTGTCTTAAATTTTGTAACTATAAAGCTTCCATTCAAAAAATAAAGAAAAAACAACATGCTGAGTTAATTAAAAAGCACCCTGTATACTTTTGATGTAATTTTTGAATGGTGTTATTAGTTATGGTGTCATTTTACTTATATGTGGCCAATTTAAAAATATAAATTATTCATGTTGTGTAAGGTGACGTTTGACTCATTGTCTTTGCTATAGAAATTAAAAGAGCTTTTTATTTCCATAGGGATATAAAAGCTGGAAATATTTTGCTTGGGGACGATGGAACAGTTCAGATTGCAGGTGATATTTTCACAGCTCAAACTTTAGAATTCACAGGACAAATAACTTTCTTTTTTTACTTAAATTCTTTCTTTAACACTACACAACTTGAAAATCTTTATATTTTGCAAATATATTTGTTATGAGTAAAGAACTCTTTCTTTGGCTTTATTAAACTGAAAATTTTTAGATATGTAGTATAATGTGTTTCTTATTTCTAAAAAATTGAAATGCACTAACTGCATTTGTTGGTATTATCTGCAATTGAATTTATTTCCCCCATTTTATTTAAAATATTAGTGGTTTTTCTGTATGTTTTCATTTCTGTTGTCCTTTGAATGCATATGTTTTTTTTAATGTAAATATGAACTATTTCTTGAAAAATAAAAATCATTAGAATGAATCTTGTCCATTAGATTTTGGTGTTAGCTCATGGCTAGCTACAGGTGGGGATCTGTCTCGGCAAAAATCAAGACACACATTTGTGGGAACACCATGTTGGATGGCACCTGAAGTCATGGAACAAGTTACTGGGTACGATTTCAAAGCTGATATATGGAGTTTTGGAATTACTGCTATTGAATTAGTCACTGGAACTGCCCCATATCACAAGTACCCTCCCATGAAGGTAATAAATTATGTGTGTGTATAAATTTGTAAAAATTCATTAACTTGTGTATTTAGAATTTTTTATTTGCAAGTTATTTGTTTTAGTCAAAGGTTTATTAACAACCTCCTGAACTTCAAGGCTTGATATTTTTATATGTCCCTCTCTCTCCTTATACAATCACTTC
The DNA here is from genome assembly GCA_964019185.1 of Maratus speculifer. Classification (NCBI taxonomy): domain Eukaryota; kingdom Metazoa; phylum Arthropoda; class Arachnida; order Araneae; family Salticidae; genus Maratus; species Maratus speculifer. The sequence goes on along the minus strand of OZ025300.1, from coordinate 85,172,885 downwards.
TGCTCAGTGGTGTAGTTGTAAAAAAGACATAAGGTATATGCTGTAAATAGAGGGTATATGCTTCAGACAGAAGATATACCTTAGAATCTATATACTATAGCTTTTTGAAGAAACAGAGGGTATATGGTGTTCTTTAAAAAAATGCAGAAAGTATACGATGTATTCCTCCATATACCCTCCACTACATATCTGCTTCTTCTATGATTCCTACAGTAAGTCCCAAAAATTTATAGACAATGGGTTTTAATTTTCCAAATAAAAAAAGAGGAGCAACAAATTCAAAATGTATTGTTAAAAGTGTAATTTTTGTGTATAAATTTCTTTTGATGGCTGTTTATTCTGTCATTTTAATAAAACGTTTTAAAATAAAAATAGATAAAAATACTTCTTGTCTCTTAAGTAAAAACCAAGGTTGAAAACAGCAAGTATTTAAAAAAGAGAAACATGCCCAAAGATTAAAGATATATGCAAAGAAACTTGTTTAAAATATTCCTGTGTAATATATGACACCCTTTTAAGATAAAAATTATTTGCAGTCCCTTAAAAAGAAAACCTGTGTAAAAAAAAAAAAAAAAAAAAAAAAAAAAAGTTCAGGATAAGATATGATCCAGCTTAAGATATGCAATATCCCCAGTTCCTTGATTCGCAAAGGTACCAAAAGTATGCAGTGGAAAATTTTTATAACATTTTAAAATTGTTTCTTATTTATCCATTAAAAATCTCTTGTGTAGAAATTTTATACTCCTGAAAGTCTGTTTAAAATAGCAAATTTGTTATTTATATCAGCCATTAGTAAAAGTTTACAAAAGTCACAATTCTATCTTTAATAACATCATTATACAACTATGGTAGAATGACATCAGTTCAGTTTTCAAGTAATTCTGGGAAAGGACTTCATAGATAGACAAGGAATATCCCACAGCTTCTTTGTGTTACTAATGTTGGCCATGTAGACTTCATAATCAGATGGAATATTTCTCCTTATATAGTAACAGTTAAATTTCCTTTCAGACTGATTTTTAAAGGATTGTAAAAAATTATGGCCTAATTTTTGTAGCTGGAAAAAAAAAAAAAAAAACTTTACTACAATACATCAGTGTTCAACATTTGTATAATATAAAAAAAGAATGCACAGCAAGAGGATAGTGCCATGTTTACATTGCAGCAGCTGATAAAAACACGAAATGTGGCCAGTTAAATATATATATAAATTTTGGTATATTTTTTAAAGTCTGTTTGAGAGAAATTTCCTGGCCCAGCCCCGGCCCGATTCATAAAAATAATCAGTCCAGCCTGAACAAAAAATATTGAATAGACCCGCCCTGTTAAAAAGGTTAAAGCTTTGGCTCAGCCCGAATGCTGTTGATGAAAATTGACCCGAACCCGTGCAATGGGTCGGACTCATGCTTCAAACCAAGGCCTGGCCCATGCAGATCACTAGCCTGTAGTATTTAAAACGTAACCTAAAAATTTACTCATATCTCACTAGAAAATTCAGTTGCAAACAGCAAGTATATTTCTGTAATTCTTTCACCTCTGTCAATAATTGTGAAATGATGCATATAATATGTCATCAATTGTAAATATTATCATTAAAATGCACTTAGTTACCAAGATTATTATTTTTTTGTTGTTTTGTTTTTAAATATCTTTTTGTGTGTATTTTCCTTCTTAAATTATTCTGATTGTTTTATATTTTGTTGTGATTCCTAAACTTATTTTTATATGTATATCCTTATTTCTCTAGTTTTTCTTTCAAGGTTTTAATGTTGACCTTGCAAAATGACCCCCCTACAATTGACACAGTTGCTGAAGAAAAAGACCAATATAAAAATTATGGCAAGACTATCAGAAAAATGATTGCTGATTGTCTGCAAAAAGATCCATCTAAAAGGTTATTCTGATAAATGAGAATTAAATTTATTTTATGATTTTTTTTTTTTAAATGTTAATTTTTTATTAAATTTTATTATTTTTAAGGGTATAAATATTTTTTAGGTATTTTTAAGTAGGCATGAACATTTTTAAAACCATTTTTCATATCTTTTTATAGGATTTACAATTCATCTTTATGTTAACAAAATGTAATTTAAATTCCCTTTTTTTATTTTTAGGCCTACAGCATCTGAATTACTTAAGCATCCTTTTTTTAAAAAAGCTAAGGTGAGTGTCTTACATCTTATTACCAAACTATAATCTAACCAACTACCATGTGTGATGGATGATACCATTCTGCAATATTATTTTTTAATGTTTTTTTCCTTAAATTTTAATTAATTTCAATTTTTAATGAAATAACATAATGTAACAAAATGTGAATGTGCTATATCGAAAGCCCCTTAAAATCTTTCATGTAATAACTCATTCATCATTGTTTTGTATGTGCATGGAAAAAAAAAATATGTTGGTATTGAAAATAATATATATAATTTCTGTTAATTGCTTTACAATCTTTTAAATAAAAATTATGTTGTTTTTATTAATAGAATTAATTGATGTAATTGTACAATTATCCATTCATTAGTGTCAATTAAACATTATTATGTTTTTCAAGTTAACAACTCCCACTAATATTTCCCATTCTCTCTCTATATATATAATATTAATTAACCATTGCATATAATCTAGACAACACTGCCCCTTTATATCAAAAGTTGCATATTAGTGTTTTTTTATTAAATGCATACTTTTTTTGGTAAAACTATTTTTTATAAACTGATTTCCTGCATTAGTTTATATTTTCTTACAGTATTGACAACTTATTCAATTTAATTTGGGAAAACTGATTCTGATTATCAATTTCGGATAATGTGTATACTTTTTTAATAGTTAGTATGGGATTTTACAATAAAAGTTCAAAACTTTTATAAATTTGATTGTAGCATAAGCTGTAGAATAAGTAGGTTTTCTTGAAGCAGTTTGAATTATTTTTATAACATTTAAGGTTTGCCTTTTGCTGCATGTCACTAGAGTAAGAATTTCTGAGCTATTAGGCAATTCAAATTTGTAGTAACTAGTAAGCTTGATCCAGCAGTATTGGATCAGAAATTTTTGTTTGCAGTACATTGATATAGAAAATTACTTGTATTCTGAATAATGTTTGTATAGTCCACTCCTTCTAATCCGCAAACGTCTATAATCTACACTATATTTTAGATGTAAACAAACAGCTAAAATCTCTTTTTTTTTTTTTTTTTTTTTTAACCAAGATAATGCACACTTTGACCATAATAAAAGTTGAACTGTATTGATGAATTTTGAAATTCTTAATGCATTTCTGCATTCATTAGAAGGAAATGTTTTATGTATCTTATAAATAACTATTAAGACTGCTATATTCTGAGCACATTTGTTGGCTATATAAAAGATAAAATAGCTCTTGAGAATAAATCTTTTTTAGAAAAAACAAATTTATGTTACTGATCAAGAAATCCTGACTCTTAAGGGAATCAAGATTAACCTGCATAGCATAAATAAAAATGATAAAGCAAACCACTATCACTGTGATGTTTGATAGATTTAAAAACAGATAGAAATGTTTTCCATTAATTTTGTATTATTTTTATGTCATTTAAATGTGTTCCTATTGATGCTGACTATAGTTTTTTATGTATAAAAAGGTATTTTCTTTCATTTCTGTATTATTTATTTGCTGTACATTTACTACATTTGTTGATAAATTCCAAATATTAGAATGTAAACAAAAAAAAAAAAATGACCTATAATCTGTAAAAATTCTATAATCTGTAAAACCCTTGGTCCCGACCTGTGCGGATTAGAGGGAGTGTACTGTAAATATAAATGTTTTATTTGTCCATGTTTTTTCAGCAAGTATTTTTAAATAAATTTATTTATTAATAACAGTGGATTACATTCCTTTCAGGCAATGAATAGCTCTTATTTTTATGATTATTTTTAAAAAATTTACAAAACTTGATTTATTTACAAATTGTTTATGTAAGATTTTTCTTTCAGGATCGTAAATATCTTATACAAATGTTAGTTTCCTGTGCACCTAGTCTAGAAGCAAGAGCTCAGAAAGTAAGATTTTTATATTTCAGTTTTTCTGTGTTGATAATTCTGTTGGCTGTGTTCATTTTTTTTCCTCTTATTCCCTTTGTTAAATTTATAATGCTTAAAATTTTTCAGTTAAAAAATACGAAAAGAGTTCCTGGCACCAGTGGCCGCCTTCATCGAACTGAAGCTGGTGACTGGGTTTGGTCATCAGATGAAGAAAGCGAAGAGAAATCTACAGAACCATCCGTATGTGTTGTTCTTCTGTAAGAAATTAAAATTGTTTGATACCTATTTTGGTGTCTTACAAAAGTTTTATGCAGGTATGGAAACTTGGTGCTTCTGAGCATTTATCTTGGGTTTCCCTGCCTTGTAACTCTATTATTATGGATTATCAAATTTATGTACTGAAAAAAAATCCTTATGAAGTATTGTAAAATATATTTTTATCATACATTCTGTTTTGCAGTTTAAAATTAATGCTCTTTTGAGAATTTTTTTTCTGTTTAAGGAAAAACTTTTTATGTTATTGTTTAAGTATACTACCAAACAATGTAAATTTCTCGTGAAAGCTTGAATGGTATGAACAGAGTGTGAAATTATTTTAAGATCATGGTCTATTTTAATTTAATTTTATACAATAGAGTGTGTGGTTTTTGTTGTTTATATCTCATTGTCACGTGTCATTTATATTGACCACGAAACAATTTGAATTTTATTATGATTATGGATAGACGGATCCGAAACATGTCATTGTTATTTCTTTTTAATTTTTGTTACACCTCTCTCAAGTAATATAAATTTTTTATTAAAATGTAAATTTCTCAATAACAATTTGAGGCATCTGTGCTCACAAAAGGAGTTGGCTATTCTTAAGTGTATTAATTTATGCCTTTAAAAATAAGGAAACAAATTTAGACATCACTTGAGTTATTTCTGTTGGTCATTACTCTTACAATTGTGTGTATTGTGTTTAAAATTTTACTGTTTAAAGTGTAGACCATGTGGATTTACCATTTTAATTGTTTATATAGACTAGGTAGATAGCCAATGTAGTCATCTGAGCCATTTAGTCACTAAGCTTTAACACTTAATGCAGAGATTCCCAACTTGGGGATACATGAAAATAATATTGGTTGGCAGAAATAACAAAAATGGTTAATGAAATCATAAAACTGTCAGAAATGACACTGTATTGATTTATTAAATGGTTGTGATGAAAAGATTACTTATGAAAAAAGATTGCGATATATAGCTGAATGTATGGGGGGGGGGGGGGGTATTTATAAGAAATGGGGATAATCCGAAATGGAAAGCCTAAGAACATGAAAAAAAAAAAAACTAAGAAGTGCTGACTTAATGGGTAGGTCATTTAAATTTACATTTTTGTGGATTGGAGAAAGAAAGTATTATTGATGTTGGAAATTTTATGATGAAGAAAGAAAAGTTATAATCTAAACAAGCTTGCTTCAAATTGGTTGTGAGCAGGATTTGTAAATGCAACTCTTGTTCTCGCTTTTAAAAAATGGCCCATCCTCAATGTGTTTTTTGAGGACATTGTAATGCACGCAATCTATTATGCAAGCTACATATTTTCTAATGTTTAGTATACAAAACAAAAAAAGGCAACTAAGTACTAATAGAAAATCTTGCTTCATACATGTCAAAGTCTTTGAGCAATTCCTCTCTATGCTACCTACTCTACAATATTTCTTTTATATACATAGTGGCCATAATTAAAGTTTAGGTCTGTAAAGCTCAATTATGCAGAATTTACAATGCCAAATCTAAAATAGTTTCATGTATATACTGTTTAAACTGTGAAAAATCTATTTATAAAGATAAAAATAGATTGTTTGTCATACCAGAAACAAAAATTATGCTTTAGGTTGATTACACAGCTGACCAGGGATGATTCTCGTCCAAAGATTTAAGGCGAATCTTCCGAAATTTTGAAATCAGTTCCAAAAATTGAGGCATTAAAAAATAAAAAAAGGCATTAAAAAAAATCTGGGATGGAAAACAAACTTCTTCTCAATATCAAAATCCTTGTTATTGTATATTAACCACGAGTGATGTTTCTGTGGGCATTAATAATTTGAATTCCCACACCCAGAAGAGCATTATTCTCACCACTAATGCAGGGTTGGGTTTCTGACGTCAGAAACTGGTTTTTGACATGACAAGTGTCAAAAACTGGTTTAAACCGTCAAAAACTGGCTTAAACCGTCAAAAACGTGTAATGCGCTTTAAACATTTTAAGAACAAGAGAGAAACATTGAATAATTTTTTATTTAAAATTATTTATACTGTAATTTAATAATTACAAAAAAATTAAATTACTTTCGTTGGAATAAAACATTGTTTTTTAGAATGTTCAAACAGAAGAAAATGATTTTGTACAGTTAATAATCTGGATCAATTTTACCCCACAGCATCCTATAGCACTTAACCAATTTAGCACATTTATTTACACCCAAATGGCTTATGGGTTTAGAGTGTATGAAGTCAAAATTATAAAATACTCTCTCAATTGGTGCTGAGCTAGCAGAGCTTGATAGCAGAAGCATTTCTAGTTGAGCAAGTTTGGAGGCAGGCCAAATTTTCAGATTTATGACAATTTTTTTCTTTTTTTTTTTCCAGAAATGATAATATACAATAGAGTAAAAGTGAATTTTTAATATTACATCTAATATTGTGACAGATGTTTACTGTGAAATTTTACAGATCAGTGTAGTATTTGAGGTTTCTGACGAGGTTTTTGACAAGACGTTTCAGCCATGACGGTTTAAACCACGGTTTTAACCGGATAAAACCGTACACTGTCAAAAACTTGCCAACCCTGCACTAATGCCTTTTGGTATTTACTTTAATCAAGCTGCATTGACATCGCTTGAAGGCTGAATTAAGATCAACAGACGCCTGCAAGTAGGAGTCCGACTCCTACTTAAAGAAAACAGGAAGTTCTAGTCGTCGTCCGATATTTTGGAACAAAAAAAGAAAAGAAATGAATTTATTGATACGCAAAAATATCAAACGTTGAAGGGGGGGGGGGAATAAATAAAAATAATGATATTTTTTTAAAGGTATGGTTTTGGAATAAATATAAGAAGACTTTCTTAAAAAGGGGTGATAAAAACATTAAAAAAATGAGTTTTATTTGGAATATTAAGAAATAAATTTTAATTAAGAATATTTTTAATTTAGAGCCATCTTTTTAAATCTACGCATATTGAAATAAATGTTTTTTTTTTTTTTTTTTTTTTTTTTTTTAAGGCGAATTAAGAATTTATATCTATTCCATAAAGATTAATAGATTAGATCTAAAAACAAGATTTTAATTTAATAAGTTGAAGTAAGTAAGGAATATTGTTAAAAGGAAATTAATATAGTATAAAGGTATATTTTGGCAAAAAAAAAAAAAAAAATTAATTTGTAATATATATGTGACTATTTAAAAGTTAGGAGCCAGAGACATCAACGCCGGGTTTCCCTTTCACAGCAGAGAAGTCATGGCCACCGAGGAAAATAAATAAATAGATGTAGAGAATCTTACTCATTGGCTGCTGTAAGTTCATTTATTTAATCCGTAATCATGAGAAAGAGAAAAGCTCCTTTTACAAACTGTCTTTTACCGAAACATTCCCTCATTATTTCAGCGAGCCGTACTCATCGAATTAAAAACCCAAGAATCCTCCTTCTCAACTCGAGGCTTTCCTCTTAAATCTAAAAAGAAAATTCCAGAACATTCTGTAACCTCAAACCATCATTCTTTTATGTAAACAGAATTCTTTTCCAGCTACGAGATTATTTTCCACAGATGATAAATTTATTTAAAAAAAAAAATATTTAACCAATTTATAATTGACTCAGGATTTCTTAGGCAGACGATTTTTATAAATGATTAATTTTAAGAGAAAAAGAAAAGAAATGAATTTATTAATATGCACACATCAAAGGTTGACGAAGGAAAAAAAAATAAATAGATAAAATAAAATAATGATGTTTTTTGAAAGGTATAGTTTTGGAATAAATTTAATAAGACTTTCTTAAAAAGGGTTGATAAAAACATAGAAAAATGAATTTTATTTGGAATATTAAGAAATAAAGTTTAATTAAGAATATTTTTAATTTAGAGCCATCTTTTTAAATTTACGCATACTGGAATAATGTTTTTTAAGGCAAATTAAGAATTTATATCATCTGCATAAAGATTAACAGATTAGATCTAGAAACAAGATTTTAATTTAATAATTTGAAGTAAGTACGGAACATTATTATAAGAAAATTAAGATAGTATAAAGGTTAGTTTTGGCGAAATTTTTTTAAAATTTGTAATATTATCACCCTTTTCCAAAAAATTTGTATGAAATTGATAGTTAAATAAAACTACAAGTTCAGACAACAGAAATATAATAATTTAGAAAAGTTAAATTTTGGAATAAAACTGTCAAACTCCGGAAGCCAAGAGCTGGAAGAAAAGAAAATTAACGCAATATAAAAAATATTAGCGATTAAAATAGTTAAGAGAAAATTAATGTGAATTAAATTTAGGTAGGAGCATTTCCCTGAAATAAATACAATAATGTTACAATATCACTTACTATTTGTAAGTGCATAGGAGATAATACATACAATAAAAGTAAATAAGTAATAAGTTAATAGGTAATAAGTAATAAGTAAGTAGTAAATAAGTTAATAAGTAAGAGATAAAAATATAATAAAAACAATAAAAACTCTTTCTCATGGATGTTTAAATAATTACAATAACTTAATGGATAGTTTATTTTAAATAAAGTCCTTCAAATGTAAAAAGTCTTTCAATAGTGTATAAAAGAGTCTTTTCCAATGTTCACTGAATAGTCTCTTTAATTAAAGATCTTCAAATTTAGTTTAATCTTTGGGTTTAATGTTATGTTGGAATCTTTGTTGGATCCAACATCTCTTAATAATATATCAAATTTTTCTTTCAATAATATATCAATTTTTTTAATAATAAATAGCATCACTCTCAATATCAATAATAAATAATATAGAAAAATTTCAATAATAATAATAACAATAATAATAAGTAGCATAATAAGATTCCATATCTTAATATTTCTCAATAAGAGTATAATTAATACTAAACTTCATTATAGAAATCATAATAATAATAATACAGTAGACTCCCTCAAATCCGCACTCCTAAAATCTGCAACTCTCTAAAATCCGCACATATTTTAAGAATGTAAACAATGAAACATCCAATTCAGATGTCGATGCAAAATTTGACTTTTTTGGTTTTATATCAATTCCATATATTTTTTATTTTGTAATTTTTGTTAAGGTTATTGAATTCATGTTTCTTCATATAGAAAGAATAATTTATTTCTGAAAAAATTAAGATATTGCTGATATCATTGGTAATCACAATCTTACCAAATATATTTATGTATTAATCAAGCTTTTTTAGTTATTAAGTGTGGCTAAACATGAAATAAAGCTTCATTATTTTATGATCTTGAAGTGAATTAGTAATGTACCCTTATGTGGCAAGTTTCATTGAATAATTTAGCAAAAATACATTTCATCTTTATAATGAATATTTAATTGTACATTATTGATTATTAATTTGACCTTTTCTAATTTGATCTAAATTTTTATTATTTTAGTTTATTACTTATTTTAATATTTTAGCATATTGTAAGCATTCATTATACATTTGATTTCATTATTAATTACATTCAAATTACTTTAAAAAAAATGTAAACAAAGCAATGACCAGAAATCCACAAAATTCTAAAATCCGCAAAACTTCTGGTCCCAAGCTGTGCGGATTTGAGGGAGTCTACTGTAATAGTAAAACAAGAGTATAATCAAAAGAAAATATCACTATTTGTTTATTATTGATAGGGAAAATATTGGTTGAGGATAAAAATAATTACATAGCAACTAAATAATTTTCTTATCTTCTAATAGCATAAGAAAGTATTTTTTGCTAGCCGAAAGTATAAATAAAAAAAATCATAATAATTCCAAAAATTAAATCTAACTATTTAGAAAATGGACTCTCAACCAGTATTTCCTTACAATAATTCCTCTCTGATACTCTTTTACAAAATTGTCAAATTTGGTTATAAGTTTTCAAATGCCAAATGTAGAATAATGTTTTATCTACACATGGTTTATAAACTTTAATAATAAAATACAAATAGGAATAAAAGGTGTCATTCTTAATTGAGAAATGGAAATAAAAATAGTGTGCTTTTTTGAAAAACTTTTAATATCTGTAGTTTTCACAATCACTGAAAATCACATATTAAGTTATAGGTTTGAGTTAAGTCATCAAATTTTGTAACTATTGAACTATATATTTGTAACTATATCTGTTGAATAAGTAGAATAATACTAATGTCAAATACTTGAGTAAATATAGTTAGACTTAAACACACTTAAAGTTAATTTATCAACATCAATTTGAAAGCTTTTACAATCAAAGTGTACACCTTATGCCTGCATAAGGAGCCCAATTTAACCCCAAAAACTCCCCAAAACAAGTAATATTCTTGTTGCTCACCAAGAACATACCTGCTAATGTTGAAAATTATGGTGATAAAATATTTAAAGAATAAGAATTAAAATTTAATCTAATGTCTTGACTTTAGTTTGATCTAGTGATTGTGATTGTATCTGAGGTTTTGTTTGTTTTTTGGGTTGCTCATGAAACAGTTTAAAATCTTCAGGTGAAAAATAGGGTCTTAATATAGAAACATGCACAATAACGGAATTCTGTCCTGTCTCATAATAAATCTATTTCATAAGTTACATCAGAAAGTTTATTTATAATTTTATATGGTCCAGAGAAAGTAGGTTCTAATTTTCGAGTGTTAGGGTATTTAAATTCTTCATAAATTACAGAGTCTTGTATTTTTAATGGACATTCGACAAAATTTCGATCATAGTCTTTTACTTTTAAGGTGAAATTTCTGAGTTTGCGCTTTCGCAATTTTGAGGGCTTTGTCTACTGGTGTTGTATACACTTTAACTGCCTCACACAGAACCATTACCCACCATTTTTTTTTTTTTTAAATCTGAATCAGAATTATTGAGAAATTGTGACTATATTTAGCTGTTAACATTAACCAGAAATTTTATCTAATAAAAATAGAAATTGTAAATATCATAGTTATATCTTAAATTGGGACAAACTTTTAATTCTATTATTTTATAAATAATAAACATATGCAAAAATTTTAATGATATCTAATTTCCTACTTAAAATCACAAAATTTACTGAAAAAAAAATTAATTATATTTATCAGTCAAAACCCTAGCAGCAGTTTTGTACAGTTCCATCTTTCTCACTGAATTTAAATAAATTATAAGAATCCGAGAACTAAAGCTCACTGCTACCAGAAATTCTAACAAATAAAGGAGAAAACATAAATCTTAACTTAGTTTTCTAGCTCAAATGTCTAGTAATAGCAACATCAATATAAAAATATTGCATTCTGAGAATAGTTCTTGATAACAAACAAATATCAATAAATTAGAAAATGTACTTTTTGAAATAAACTTGAGCTTCTAAATTCTTTTATACTTCATAATTATTACAAACTTGTCTTTAATCGTGCATAAAAATATCATAATAGTCTTAATAAGTAACAGTAAATATCTTAAGAACATCATACTCCTCAATTAAATCCTTAAGAATAAAAATATTTCAATCTCCAACACATAATAATGATAATAATAATACTCATAAATAGGTAAGTAAGTAAGATTCACAGATAAATAATCAAATAAATAAACCTGACAAACAGAGAACTATCTACAACACATGGTAAATTATAATTATTTGTATATCCATACACAATTGTCAAATATTATGAGAATTATTTTGTGAGCTACTTGGAGGAGTATCAGAGGATGGCAGCTCATTCCTAAAAATACATTCTCTTTCCCAATGAAAAGCATTAGTCACACCCCTATTTGTGCATATCCTACAAGGTCTTGAAGGGTATGAATTTTGAAAATAATTATTTTGACAAACTCTAGGTCTTTGAAACTGAGATTGCCTTTGGGGAATCCAATTCCTAGGTGTATTATTGGGCCTAACTGGCTGAATCCAGGGCCTAGTTGGTTGAAAAGGTTGAAAATTTTGTCTAGCTGATGGTTGATTTATTACTTCATTTGAAACTAGTGGGGTGGAAACTTCCATGAATTGTTTGACAACCCGGTATCATTCAGTGGTACTACTAGGAGGATTTATAATAATACTGTTTTTGAATTCTGGTTTTAAACCATCAGTTAAACCCTGTAATAGTATACTTTCACTAAGATGTAATTTCCTACCGATTTCCACTTTTTTACAAAAATAAGTTTCTAAATTGTCTAAATTATCTAATTTCAGATTTGAAAAATCAGAAAAACTCGGGATGTCTAATTCAATGAATCTTTCTATCAAAATTTTCTTAATTTGTTCATAATCCGTACAATTTAAACAGTCATTGATATAAATTTTTTGTGCTTCCCCTTTCAAATATTGCGCAATAAAATTAAATTTCCATTCTAGATATTTCTTCTCCTTTTCACATGTTGTATCAAAATAAGTTAACCACGACAAAATGTTCATTCCAGAACTCGGATCAAACGGTACGAATTTAGGATCTTCCATAATTTTTTTATTCTTACTCATTAGAATAAATGAAGCACTTCTATTTTCTTTATTAAATCCTGATCGTAAAATCATTCGCAATAAATTTCAAAGTTAATAATTTCTATCAATTACATATTTTTTCAAAATTACTATATCAGATCCATAACATACAATAAATTATAAATAAATTAGTAAATTAATAAATTAACTTCAAATTACTCTCATCAATAAAATAATAAATAAATAAATAAATACATAATAAATATTTTTTCTCAATCATAAAAAGAATAAAAATAATAATCAAAACATTTAATAAAATAACTTAGTTTTTTTTTTTTTTTTTTTTTGAAAAATTTTCAATAAAATTCAATTGTCTTTAAATTCCTCATCAAATACTTCTCGCATACTCACCACTTTGAAGTCATTAATTTTCAAAAATTTTCACTATGACCATGAATGCTGAATCAAAATTTATGCCCACAGATCAACATCATGCGTCAGGAAATCCACATCAGACTCGAAGCAAGTACTAATTCTTTCAGATTAGCATCTTTTCAAGCATAGTTGTGAAGTTATTTAGAAAGAACATTTCTTTTACTTTAATTAAGTAAAAAATTATGGCGATTTTGGCACAAGAACATTCACGAGAAGTCGATTTTCGGCGATAGCATGTTCTACTTTGCTCCATCGCAATTTCCTTTAAATATCCAAAAAAGGCAGCACAGATAAAATATCCTGTCGACTTTGGAGTTTATTGTGACAATTTAAAAGTTAGGAGCCAGAGACATCAACGCCGGGTTTCCCTTTCACTGCATAGAAGTCATGGCCACCGAGGAAAATAAATAGATAGATGTAGAGAATCCAAATAATTACTCATTGGCTGCTGTAAGTTCATTTATTTAATCCGTAATCATGAGAAAGAGAAAAGCTCCTTTTGCAAACTGTCTTTTACCGAAACATTCCCTCATTATTTCAGCGAGCCGTACTCATCGAATTAAAAACCCAAGAATCCTCCTTCTCAACTCGAGGCTTTCCTCTTAAATCTAAAAAGAAAATTCCAGAACATTCTGTAACCTCAAACCATCATTCTTTTATGTAAACAGAATTCTTTTCCAGCTACGAGACTATTTTCCACAGATGATAAATTTATTTAAAAAATATATATATTATTTAACCAATTTATAATCGACTCAGGATTTCTTAGGCAGACGATTTTTATAAATGATTAATTTTAAGAGAAAAAGAAAAGAAATGAATTTATTAATATGCACACTATCAAGGTTGACGGAGGAAAAATAAATAAATAGATAAAATAAAATAATGATATTTTTTGAAAGGTATGGTTTTGGAATAAATTTAATAAGACTTTCTTAAAAAGGGTTGATAAAAACATAGAAAAATGAATTTTATTTGGAATATTAAGAAATAAAGTTTAATTAAGAATATTTTTAATTTAGAGCCATCTTTTTAAATTTACGCATACTGGAATAATGTTTTTTAAGGCAAATTAAGAATTTATATCATCTGCATAAAGATTAACAGATTAGATCTAGAAACAAGATTTTAATTTAATAATTTGAAGTAAATGCGGAACATTATTATAAGAAAATTAAGATAGTATAAAGGTTAGTTTTGGCGAAAAAAATTTAAAATTTGTAATATATATATATAAGTGTAATTTTATATAGTTTACAAAATTCATTCATAAATGTTGTTAAAAATCTCAGATATTTTTTCATGAATTTTTTTATTATTATTATTAATGCCCTCCCTGTATATTTGTTGGCAATTTTATGAAAGCTTATTGTATCCAATTTATCGATAGCAGTCTTGTATATATGTGAGATTTCCTTACCTGCCAGTTTAAAAAAAACCTTGTAAATTTTAACCATTTTGTTATCTTAATACTTGTTTTTGCATGTTTTATTCAATTTTTTTTTTCCCCTCTTAAGGGTCATGCATTGTAACTCTTTTTCAGCCATTATTAATTGATCCTTTAATGTTTTTATGAATCATAATTATAAAACAAATGAATTTTCTAAGCTTTTCAGAACATGTAAATTCTAAAAAATAAACCAGAAAAATAGAGGATTATTCATATAAATTTATGCAGAGATGAAACTTTATTTAATTTTTAATTTTAAAAATTCAAAATATTTGTTTGGGTCAATGTTTGCATTTTGGAAATTTGTTACTTATCTTTTAATTACTAGGGGCCTGTGCCCCTAGGAGCTATGCTCGTCAACCCCCTTCTATAACACCACAAAATCTAAAAGCATGTTAATTTGACCGCCGTTTAAAAGATTTCAAAACATTGAACTGTGTTTTTTAAAGAAAGCGATATTCCTGTAAACGCATTCCCACTCATTTCCTTTTGATTGGGGAGTTTTAAAATCGAATCAGCTGTTGTTAAACATCTACTGGCCATTTACATGTTTGATTAAACAAGATCAGTTAAACAGTGTAATATACACAGTCTTTGCCTACATTGGTATTTTTTAACTGTGTTATTAAAAAAAAAAAAAAAAAAAAAAAAAAATCACTTTAAATGTATCATTTAAATCTGGTATAACTTTCACTAAATTTTTCTTTCTCTTTTTAATATTCATGTAAAAATACTTTTGCTGTTTGAAAGGAAATATTATTTGTGCCATCTTAGAATTCACAATGACATTTAAAGAGATCGTATCAAAATATAAATTGTTTTGTCTAAATATATTTTTAATTTTAAATGTTTTGCAATATAACTCGATCATTTTAAATATGGCGTAATTATTTTAGTTGCTGCTTTTAAAATTTACATTTAAATTTACTTTTAAATGCTTAATAGAACTATTTAAAAAAATTGTTTTATTCATTATGTCATGAGTAATGTGCTTTTAAAATAATGAAATTAGTAAATTATTAATTAGACTTTGATCTTTGGTTTTATGTAATGAAAAATCAAAAATTATGTCACTATGACTCTTTAAATGTGTTTAAATAATTATTTTTAATTGCTATAGGATAATGGCGTCAGTAATAATATATTTTGATATCTCATTATATATATATATATATATCTTAAAGTAATCCTGTCACCACCAATGTAAAGAAATTTTGTAAAAGAATTTTTAAAATTAAAATATAAAAATGGAATTAAAAAAAAAAAAAAAAAAAAAAAAAGCAAGTTTGGGTGCGTATGCATGTAATGTGCTTTCATTTTAAGAAATAATTATCTAAATCGATTTAGTAGAAAACTCAGGCCAGATGGCTAAAAAAAACAGCCTAGTCTTTTAAATATAGATTGTTTGGAATGTTATTATTTGGCTATTTTAAATGAGACTTTTTTTTTTTAAATTTATTTATGGTATCAATACATTTTAATGAATTCGTTATTTGAAAAAAAAAAAAATTCTGTTTTAATATTCACATATATAGTTTTGTGACATAATTTTCAGTATTTTCCCACCTTTAACTGTTATTATTTAATTCTCATCTGAAAGTTGTTTTTTCTGCTTTTGATAGTTGTGTATAAATATTTTTTTTAATTTAAAAGAAATACTATTTTTTGATCATTTTGCAACAATTTAAAATAAAAATCTTTTGTAAATGATTCAAAAAATTTCTCTCAATGCTGAAAATTTGAATTTAAAATGGAAATAAATCCTCAAAAAATGAGTCAAAAAAAATAAATGCAGTCTACACACCAGGAACTTCTAATAATATTTTTTTTTTTTTTTTAATCATTATTTTTTGTTACATAATTTTTCCCTTTAATACTCACTTTTAATCTGAATTCATGGGATACATAAGTATTTGAGATTTGTCTGATCGCTGTACATGTGTCCATTGGTCACTGCTTAAAAAATTTGCTGGCAATTTTGTATTCAAATTTACAAAATTAGTAAGTAATGCATGGTGGATACTTTAGTTTTAGCACTATAGCCGCTATTAGATTTTAATGGAATAAAATCAGACTTCTCAATAAATGAGCTATTAAAAATGATACCTGGTTCACATATAACAGAGAATCAAAGTACACATGAAAAAATACAGTACGTCTTAAAATTCTTGGGCTCTTTCAAATTTTTCTAGACTTCTTGGATTTTTTTTTTTTTTTTTTTTTTTTTCTTCTCAAGTCTGCATGAACCCTGCTAATGGCAGCACCTATCCCACTATAAGACTTTTATTTCATTGGTCTACTTGTCTTTCTATTTCCACCTTTCAGGTAAATAAAATGAACAGAAATTAATGCCTAATTTCAGTTGAGCAGTATTGATAGTCAATCAATACATTGTTAAACAATGTATTTATGTTCCAATTGCCATATCTGCATCACTGTTAATTTCAACATCATAAAAAGTATACATTTGTTTAAATATTAAAAGTGATTTTTTTTTTCCCCCTCTTAGGAATCTAAGGTTCAGAGTCAAGTTCCCACTACTGTAAATAGTTCCCAGATTCCAGGAGTTCAGTCTTTCACAGATCTAAATAGTCTTCCAACACAAGTCACAACAAATACAAATGAATTAACACCTCCAAGAGATGGTTCTGGCTCTGATACAAGTCAACATGGCACGTTAAATGAAAATTGTGCTATTATGGTAAGGTTTGCTTCATTGCTATGCAAAAATACCAACAACAAAATTTAAGAAAAAATGTTGTGAAATTTGACAACCCAAAATAGTTTTTTTTTTAATTCTCTGCTTTGAACAGAACCGGTTTTTCTAGAATCGTCAAAACAGTGCTTAAGTTCAAACATATTAAATTTTATTTTTTAAAACAATTTTACATAATCTTGATTAAAGAAACTTATATTTTGATAAATGAGTTTTTAAACTTTATATTGGAAAATCTGCTTTGAATTATTTAAGATTCTTATAAATTTTTTAATTAATAAAATTTTTAATTTCATAGTTATTCTACAAATTAAAAAAATAATTAAAAGAAAAGAAAAATAGTGGATAAAAATTAAAAGAAAAAACTTTACATGGTCATATAATAACTTTTTATTTGTCAGAAAGAGATTAAAGTAAAAATAAATAAATAATCTATCCAAATAGTGGCACCAAAACAGTGCTTAAGTTTAAAGGTATTAAAATGTTACTTTTTAAAACAATTTTATATATTATTTGATGAAAGAAACTACATTTTGATAAATGAGAGCTCTTTAACTTTATATTGGAAAAAATCTGCTTTGAGTTATTCAAAAAGTATTTTATAAAACTGTTTAATTGATAAAATTTTAACGTTCATGGTTTATTCGACAAATTGAAAAAAAAAAAAGAAAAATAGTAATAAAAATTAGAAGGAAAAACTTTTACATTGTCATAACTGTTTATTTGTCAGAAAGAGACTAAAATAAAAATAAATAATACAATTTATTCAAGCAATGGCAGCTCAGCAAGATTAGCTTTCCTATTCCCTTTGGTTTAGCAAGGAAGTTTTTAAATGCATCCTAGATCAGTGTCTGGGGTGAGCAATCATTTTCAGAGATTGTAAACATTCTAGTTGCTCCTAAATTCTTGCAACAAATTTTAATTTGGATAATTTGGTCAAAACAAACAATTTTTTGCAAGAAACAATATCTCAATTCATTTATTCCATCAAAATTATACTATGTTCAATCAAATATATTGGGTGCAAAACAAGCTGAAACTGAATTTTTATTCAGAGTTTTATCAATAATGAAGATTTTTTAATGAGATTAGTTTCATATTAATTATGTATTAAATGTCATGATATCATTGAAATTGGCAGAATTTTGGTCGGTGACACAGTGTAAATACTATCAATTGGATTCTGAATAAAGGAATGTCTAGCTTATAGTTCTTTAGCTATGAATGGTGACATTTTCCAGCACTTCTCATCATATCATATTTCAAGAAATCAAAGCAAATCAGTTGAAAATATAGTTATATCTTCATTATTGTTAAGGTAAAAAATGAAAATCCAAGTTTGGCCTTGAATGAGATGGGATACAATGTATTTATGACTCAATAAATTAACGGTTATATGGCTTCCTGAACAAAAAAATGTCTGTCTTGATACCTATAATGAATCTTGATACCTATAATGAACCTTGATACCATTTTATTTCATTTAAATGTGATTTTTTTTTTCTAATTACTTTAAATATATTAATGAAATGACAGTTAAAAGTAGAAATTTTGAAAAGTTTTTAGGAATGTTTTGTATTTGATTTGGCCGAATGCTTTGATATCTGTCAAACCAAATATTTGTCAGGCCAAATTCTTTTATATTCAACCTAGCTGAATAGTTTGATATTCGTTAACATTTGAATGGTGAATACTTGGTGCATCATTAATATATATACATATATATATGCAGTGGCGTAGTCATAAAAAAACCGGAGGATATACTGTGTTACTTAAAAAAAATCCAGAAGGTATACAGGGTATACCCCTGACCTATGTGTGTGAGGGGGGGGGGGGGAATCACTTGTGCTTGTTCTGGGTGGGGGGAAACAGTTTTGGCTCTGATCCTACAAATTTTGGTACTTTCCTGTTATAGGGACCTTGATGATAAAGAAAATGGCATTGTCAAAAGAAGAAAGTATATCATATGTATTTCACCCCTGACTAATTTAATTTACAAAAGCCATTTATTTGTTATTGCATACCTATATTGCTGAATTTTACTAACATTCCAAAGATCAATTCCAATAGGTACCGAGGTTGAAAAATTACCATAGAACATAAAGTTGCAAACCAGTTATTTAATTTAAAACACTGTAACCACATCTGTAAGAACTCCATTTGGCATGATGCCTAGCAAAATCCATTCACACTTTATGGTTCTGTAGGGAGAATACCCTCTTGTGGCTGAAATATCCTCTATGTATCCAAAAAAACAATCTTCATATTTTCTGTTCTGAGTAAAATTTTATTTCAATTTAAATGTTAAATATTTAAATTAAATAGCCCTCCTACTAGTTCTTGAATTAGTCCTTTCCGAAGTATATATATATATTCTATGTTTTTGTGAATTTTAATATATATACATTTATATTTATGGCTAAACTGCAGATTTAACGACTGCTTGGCGGCTATGTGATACATTCACCAATTCTACCAATCTAAATATTCAAACACATGTTACAAATAATATAAATAAATATGTAACAAATAATGTAAATAATAGTATTTATATATAATACCAACAAATAATTTTTAAAAATTGCCAATTTGGCAATTTTTCTAAATCAGACAGAGCAATCGTTAATCTTCTAAAGTTGTTAATTCTAAAAAGATTAAGTTGCACTATATTGTGATGGGAAAAGTTTTTATATTTAGTTTAATAATCGTATCTTTAAATCATCTTTATCATGTTTGTCTTTTTATAATTTTATCGTCAATAGAAGAAAGTATTGTAATCAAATTTTCTGTTTCTTGATAGATTTAAATGTTTAAGGGCTCAGATTCCAAAAAACATGTATACAAAATTGTCTCTGTCAGTCCATGTATTGATGTGTCGCCATTGTACATTAGAAAAGTGTCTGAAGATATGCATAGAATTTAACCAAGTATTTTGTGTGGCCAAAGCCAAACTTTTTGACTAAAGTAAGCAGGTTTTCCTTCAATTTCGAAATATTCTGCCAAAAAGGGGTGCTGTAATAGCAATTTTTGTGCCGCTTTCAATATTTTACCATAAAAAAATATATAAAGTTATGCATAGAATTGAATGATTTTTTTTTTTGTGTGTGTGTAAGTATTTGGCTATAGCTAGTTGGTCCTCCTTGAGTTTAAAAAATAAAAATGCCAGAAGAGGGTGCTGTAATAGTGATTTTTGTGCCATTTTTAATATTGCACCACCAAAAAGTGTACAAACTTATATGTAGAATTGAATCAAGCTTTTTGTGTGCTTGACTATGTCTAGTAGGTCCTCCCCTAAATTTGGGAAAAAAAAAAAAAAAAAAAAAAAAAAAAAAAAATGCCAGAAGGAAGCGTTGTAACTACAATATCTGTGTACATTGAAAGCTTGTTGTGTTCAAGCCAATTGTAGGCCTCCCCCATCTAACTGAATTTGTACCATCGAAAAGTGCATGAAATTATACATAGAATTAAAAAAAAATAAATGCATTTTTTTGCCTATGGCCAATAGATCTACATTGAATTTGGAAATATTCCTAAGGAAAGGAGTGCTATGATAGTGTTTTTTTGTCATTTTCTTGATTCTTCAAAGTTCTACTATCCATCAGCTCATGCAGAGATGGAAACTCTCATCCTGCTAAGCTGGCTATTTGCAAACAGCTGCTAACACAGAATAAGAAGAAACTGTTGATCTTAATAAATATCATCATCTACATTAACTTTTTTTACTCTGATTAATTGACTGAATTAGAAATTTAGGATGACAATCAAGTTGGTATAGTATTGAACTACCGTATTTATTTGTGTACCGCACATGCGTGTATAACGTGCACCTCTAACTTTAGAATGTAAAATGGTGATTTTTTAAAATCTTGTACATAACATGCACTATACATTTAATATGGAAGTAAATGAATAGCCAAAAGAATTTAAGTATAGAAAGTCGAAACAAACATTACTTTAAGCTAGGAAACATGTCAAAAATTCATTTTTAGATTTTGGGTAGGGAGTGAATTACAGGGATTTGGAATGAGTGACGCCAATGAGAATTGCTAATTATCATTTAGATAACATCGCTAGTGTTTGTATAAAAAAAAGATGCAAGTAGTGATATAAAGATGCAGCAATGCTTCTAT
Organism: Maratus speculifer; assembly: GCA_964019185.1. Classification (NCBI taxonomy): domain Eukaryota; kingdom Metazoa; phylum Arthropoda; class Arachnida; order Araneae; family Salticidae; genus Maratus; species Maratus speculifer. Next base: position 85,151,499 of record OZ025300.1, on the reverse strand, counting down.
TAAGTAAGATTTCTCTGGTTTTAATACCTTCTTTGAACACATTTCTTAACTCATATGCATATAGTGTGATTACTTCAAGCAGTAAAAAAATATTTCTTGTATAATGCACACCTGTGAGTTTTGGCTTAATTTTTTGAAAAAAAAGCATGTGTTATTCACAAGTAAATATGGTAATAATATTGAAGTAATAACATGTGTAACTACTTTTTGAAATATTAAAATGTACGTTTTGGGATTGGCAAATTCAGTTGGGAATAATAGAATTACAATATCATTTATAAAAAATATATATACGACATATCTGGAATAATTTTCTCCTAAGATAATACAGACTTTCCCATTTTCAACATGGACTATTCCTTTTCCTCCATGTGCAGTTTGCTGCAGGTTTCTGTCAAACATATTACTTCAGTAATAGTAATTTCCATTATACATGCTAGCAGTATATACTTTTTACTTTTCTAAAAATTATTGCTGTCAACTAGAATTCAGTTTGGGTGAAACATAATCTATCCCTCTAAATTTTTCAGTTTAATTTGGCAACACATTGTACAAAAATAAATAGTTTATGTAATGAATGTAATCAGCTCTTTTTGTTGCGTACCTAAACAAGCATAATAGTTCATCAAACTTTTTTTACATAGCTGTTTATTATCCTTTGGCAGCAAATATCATTTTGGCAAGCAGATCTTGTCATGTGATGAAGATAAGACTAATTGGTTTAAGCTCACACTAATTGTGTTAAAGGTAGCTACTCATAGTTGTGTATTCTGAAACTTGTAGTCTGTTCATAAAATTTTTGTTCATTTTGATTTTTACCATTTGGACACTTCTGTAACTATTTAACCCCTCCCCCCCCCCTCCCCCCCACCCCCCCCCCCCCCAAAAAAAAAAAAAAAAAAACCTTGCTTGAAAGTGTTAATGATTCTAGTTGAACTCTTAAGGCTGCTGGTCGCTCATTTTCCAAATTCCGCTCCTTAATGTAAAGTCTAGGGGTATTTGATGCATTTTTATATTCAAAATATCTCCTCGGGGAAATTAATATTTTAAACTTCTTTTTTCTGAGTTCTCTTCTTAAAAGATGTCCTTTTTTTTTTCCCTTAGTTCTCAAATTTTTTCTAAAATTTTTCCTTAATTTTATAATTTAAAACCTGACTAAGTGGGATTAAAACTTTAACACTTCATATAAAATTAAGCATAGCTTTTAGAGATATTTTGAAAACTAAGAAAAAAATAGACATGCTTAAAGAAGAGAACACTGAAAAAAGAAGCTAAAGAAATTAATTTCCCGACAAGATATTATGAGTATAAATATGAACCAAATGTCTATAGACTTAACATTATGGAGGGCAATTTGAAAAATGAGCGACTAGCAGCCTTAAGTTTCTTCTATAAAATGCTGATTAAAAAATACTTGTATATCTTTTTTTTTTTTTTTTTTTTTTAAATAGTAGTGATTGTCTTATTTGTATGCTATATTCATTCGTTTATTTATTTATTTATTTATTTATTTTTCAGACAAATGAATCTAGTACTGCTCAACAAATTAATCTTGTTTTGAGAATAAGGTAGGTATTTTTTTTTTTTTTTTTAATAACTTGGTTTGTTTAGTATGTGATTATTTTAATTTGTTGCTGTTAGATCTAGCTTGATATTAAATTATAAGATTTTGTATGTCATCAGAGATTGTGTGTGGATGTCATGGTGTCATTTATACTCCTTTTAAATAATAGAGACAGCTATTTTTCCTTGACCTTCACAAGCTGAGACTGTGTCTCTGTGAAATCTCGTGGTAGAATTACATGCATTTTTCATGTCAACTGATAAAGGTGAGGATAAAAGGCAAGTGCCACCAGAGAAAAAATGAATTATAATATTATCCTGTGGTGTCCTGTATTTAATCTTTATTTATTTATTTTAATTAAAGATTAATGGTAAAAAATATTATTCAAAGTAAATTTATGGTGGTAAAACATTTTTGGTGATTTTTGCAACAACAAAGATAGATCATTGCTTACTCTAATTTTCATTTACAAAAAATTAAAATAAAATAAATTATTGATTGCTCAGTTTTTCAATTAAAATCATTTATAATAATTATGTATTTTTATTTTGCTTGCACCATCAGTTAGTAAATTATGTGCAAATAATACACACTTTAAAAATTTAATACACAAATAACAGCTATTGAATATTGATAAAATAGTATCCTCCTTTATATAACAAAAAAAAAAAAATTGCCTGCAAGATTAGCAATTTTTCTATGTTCATAATTCCTGTAAATATTGTGAGATAAACAGTCTGAGGACATTACAGAAGGTACTACACTTTTTATGAGATGGTCTTTTAATACTGTGATACCATATGTAGTTTATTTTTAGAATATCTTATTTCCATGTTAAAAGTGTATATTAGTAAAGCAAATAATGCAACTATTTTTTTTAATTTAATTTTAATAATCAGTTAATATAATTTACATTTTTTATTACAGAAATCAAAAACGAGAATTAAATGATATCAGATTTGAATTTGTTCCTGATAGAGGCATGTATATTTTGTTTTGCATAATGAACTGATTTGACTTTACTAAAATATGATTCAAATTGATTAGGAGCAAGTAATCTTAACTTTGAGTTCTTTATTTAGACACTGCAGATGGAATTGCAGCTGAACTAGTTGGAGCTGGTTTAGTAGATGGCAAAGACATAATTGTTGGTAAGTTGGTGTATTATTTTAGTTAAATAATTAGGAATGTGCTCTATGTGGAAGATAAATGTTGTTCATTAAATATATATGATTTAATTATGTACTGAAATTATTTGCTTAGAATATAGCTACAAGCTTGTATGATATCATCTAACAATATACTATTTTGGTTCTAAATACAGTTATAAGAATGAACTATTATTATATATATATATTTTTTTTTCAAATATTATTAAAGAGTAATAAAATATTTTATCATTTATCATCTGATGTGTGCATTGTTTTTTCTTGTTTTATTATTAATGTTGTTGTTGTGGAGAAATGTGCAATTCAAAATATACAATGACAGAAAAGTTCAATTCAATGCAGGAAGCACATAGCAGCAATTTTGTCAGCCAAACCTTCATCTAAAAAGTTGAAGACAGAAGTGTAGATAAAAGCTTTATGTTATGTGAGTCTAAAGTGGTTTAGTGAAGTGTAATGACCTTAATGATAGACTGCATAAATAAATAGATAAATTTTTAAAAGCCTAATAAAATTTACATATCAGAAATCAAATTTACCTGCATTTAAAAAATTTAAGTTAAAACATGTATAGTAAATTTTGAAAGAACCACTACTTTGAAAGAAACATGTCAATCTTATTCTGTGTATTCACATGTAGATTTCAATGCATTATTGTTATAAATTGCTACAATTAATAGTAATAAATTCTTATTAATTTTACAGTTGCTGCAAACTTACAGAAGCTTGTAGATAATCAGTCACTAAAGACAACAGTTTTTGCATTGGTATGATATGTTACCTATTAAGTTGTAATATTATTTAAGTTGTCTAATATTAAATTCACATATTGTGTTTAATATAATTATTTTCTTTTGCCATTAATTTATCTTTATATATATGTATTCTGTTACTATACCTTGTGATTTTAGGATAGGAATTTCATAGGTACTATCTTTCCCTTATGATTTTATCAAGAAATTGAAGAGGTAATCATAAGCTGATGTACATTTAAGTAGATGTTCCACATGAATCATAATCCAAAGGAAGTGATACATAAAAACTATTTCACACTGTACAAGACCAAAGTTATTTCCTGGCAAATTATTTTATTAACAAATTCATTGATTATATGTGCAGGATACATAGGATGATTATAAAGGTGGGATGGCCACATAAAATTAATACATGTTTTTACAGAAGTACTCTCAGGCAGAAATGACCACAAACAGAAATATATCTATAAACCAAATAAACTGTATCCCGGCCATAACGAATCCAGAAAAAGGCCAAATAAAACAAAACTAAAAAAACATATGAAAAGTCAATGAGATAATTTAAATTTACATGACATATCAGAAGGGGTACAATTCGCCAAATTTAATCTATATTTTAATTTTATAACCCTGTCAAGGTTGATTCCTTAGTTACTAAAAGAAGACGATTGTTTATCTAATATCAGGAAGTTGCATCTACTATTGCACTTAACTAAGTATCTAAGTGTTATGAAAAAAGCTCTGCATATAATCATAAAACATAAATTAATTGTTAACTTAAATTCTTGATAGAGCATCTGCAAATAAACAAAAAGAAAGGAAGTAATAACTGAAAATTTCTCATTATTACATATAAAAACAAAATCACCAGTTAAGATCTGTAGAAAGTACATGTAACAGACATCGTTTAATACATATAGTTTGAGTTCATTTGTTAAGATGGACAAATATTCGTCAGGTTAACGAATCTGAAATGCTAAACCTGATATTTTACAGAAGCTAAAAGTTATCTTACAAAATATGAAGCTAATTTTAGGTCATGATTGACCATACAATTTCTTGAAAAATATACCGGGGAGTTAGGCAAGGATTTCTCTAAAGAAAAAAGACAAATTATGATACTTAGATAACTGCTCAGCTCATCCTATAGAAATATCTGAATTGAAATCCATAAAAATTCCCCTCCCCTTCTTTTCTTTTCTTTCATGCACTTTCATTTTGTATATTCAAATAACAATGTAAGTATGCTTCAATATAAACTAGAGTTTCAAATTTTTTTTTTTTTCATTTTGAAAGCATTTTTGTACATTCTTTTTATTGTTGTTTTAGTATTTTTAGCAAAGTAGCATAAAATAATTTGAAGAAACAAAATTTTAATCATATTAAAATGTATATCTGCATAATAAGTATTTTTTATTGTATTGTAAAACATCAGATTTATGAATTCCTGTTATAATGGACCCTTGTTATACAGACAAAAAATGCTTGCCTTTGACAATCAGTCTTAAAGAAAGTTCACTGTATGTAAAATAGTTTTTAAGTTAAACTTTTTAATACGTTTAAACTCTAAAATGTAAGAGTATTCTTCTAGCCAAACAATAAATATTTGGTTTATCTGTGTATCAAATATTCAATATTTGGCTAAAATCAATATTCAATTGCATTACTATTTCGAAATGTTACATTATTTTTTAGTTTTGAATAAGCATTCTGTTATTTAGATAATTATTTAAGTCTATGAATGAAAGTAGCATAAAATGGTTTTGGGAAAGTTTTTTAATTATATTAGAATGTATATGTACATAAGTATTTTTTATATTTAATATAAAGCATCGGATTTACAAACTCCTGTTATAATAAACTCTCATTATATGAACAATCTTAACGAAAGTTCTTAACGAAAGTTCTCTGTATATAAAATAGTTTTGGGATTAAACTTTTTAATACCTTTTAAAATGTAAGAGTATTCTTCTAACCAATTAAAAAGTGTTTGGTTTATCTGTGTATCAAATATTCAATATTTGACTAGAATCATTATTCAATGCATCACTATTTCAAAATGTTACATTATTTTTTAATTTTGTTTAAGCATTCTATTATTTGGATAATTTAAGTCTATGAATAAAAGTAAAAAACAAAATTCCTTATTGTGTAATTTTACTTTATTTCAGAATCCTGGTTCTAATCCTAGTGAAGTACCTGATGAAAAAGCACTTATAGGTTTTGCACAGTTATCTATTACCGCAGATTAATCAATGGAACTCATTTCTTTATCAGTCTTCAAGATAGGTTCACCTTTATTGGGATAAACTAGTCCAGCCTACAGGCAGACAACAGCTTTGCCAGCTACATTCTTCATGTAGCCACCACTTGCCTCGTTGGGAAAACTCTTTTATCCGTGAAAAGATCAAGTTATATATAGTTCTTTATTTATGATATATGAATCGCCAATTTAATATATATTTTCGAATTTGTACCTCTTGCAATACTCGAAGCCTTCTTTGTTGCTTTTTTTGTTTGTTGCACACTGTTATTAAATATTGCCAGCAAAAAGCTAGGTACATATCTCAAATTGAGTTTTAAATACAGGGGCCTTAAACTATTTGAATGCTAATGCCATGCCATTTTCATTTTAATGTATGTAATTACAGTTGTTTGAAAGAAGATATAGCTTTAAAATAATAAGTTATTGAAAACTTTCTGATGATGCTTATTTAGATTTGCTTCAGATTTTCACTTATGTTGCTCTTCCATTTGTGTTGACTGTCATGCTTTGTACTTTTGCCCGTGCCAAAAAAATTCTTGAAAGTAAAGCAAAATAATGTTTCACTTGGGCACCGACAGAACAATGGAAGGGCAGGTAAGGGCCTTTGCTGACCTTGTATTTGAACCTAAATTTCTTTTTTCTCAGATTTTTTGTAAAACTCCCCCTCCCAAGAGATAAATAAAAGTTAGGAGACAAAAGAAACTAAGGATTTTTTCTGAGATCGATCTATCTCTGAAACCTGCTTTAAAAATGATTTTTAATATTGGAATGTGAAAAAATTATGTCACGAGAAGTTAGAAGGGCAGTGTTTACCTAGTATAAACAAAGGAAACCCTTTTTTTAAGCTTAAAAGTAGAAATTTAATTTTGAATATTTAAAATTTCTGTATTGTTTTTCCTATTGATATGTTAAAAAAAAAAAAATTGTGCATTTGTATTCTGACAAAAAATTCTTAATTTAGCATATTTCATGTTTATATTCTCATTTAATGAAATACAAATTAGTTTTGAATTTGATCATCATTTTTACAATTAATTTCCCTTTATTTTAATTTGACCAATTTAAGATATTGCATTTTGACATGGATGATAATAATAATAATAATAATAATAATAATAAAGATTAGACTGGGGACCACAGGCCACATATGTTCTAAATTGATGCCCTTGGTTTACATTTCATTCTGTCGGTATCCATGTGTTTTAAAGTTACTAGATTTTGTTTTAATTTATTATCGATCATAAAAATTATAAAGTGGAGCTTATATGTTTTTCATACAATATGCAACATGGGTTAAGTATTTTGAATGTTTTCTAAAAAGGTAGTTAGAATAAAAAATGGGTTTGTACTATCTTCAAAAGTGTGTTCATGGTTGCTTATTAGGTATAACATAAACTCTATGCACTATAAAGTAGTTAGATTTAAAAAAAAAAAAAAAAAGGTGATAACTAGCTATGCACATCATAAAATAAAACTGAATTGATATATTTTCTTTATTAATAAATATTTTTTATTAAAAGTCCTATGGATTTTCCATAATATTTGGAAAACTTTCATTTATTGATTTTTCTTCTTTCATCCTCATCCAATTGAATGATTCTCATTTCTCATGCTGAGATGTCTGAAAAGCATTTTAATCTTTGTATTTATGTATGTTTCTTCAAATAAAAATTAAATGTAGCTTAGATAAATAATAACTGAACTATTATATAACTGACTGACAAAGGATTTATTAAATTTAACACAAAATATTGAAAAATATAGTCTCTAAAAAAATAAATCATTGAAAAATATACTGTATATGAAAAATTATATTCCTGTATTGAAATTGCTTGAGAAAATGATTGTCAAACACACTGAATGAAAGATTGTCATAACATAAAATTGTAAAATAAACCAAAACTTTGTCTATATATATATATTTATTATGAATTTTCAGTTTTATTTCAAAACCTAAAAGAAAAAATTGAATATTTGCAATTCTCTTCAACAAAATTTATTTGATACATACAAATTCAATTTAAGCCATTTTCTTTGGTGCAACTATCATTGATTTTTTTCATTTTGTGAAGCAATAGTGACAAACTTGTATAATGATTATTTAAGTAATATACATTAAATTGAAAGTCACTGAAATGTGTGAATTTTGTTGAATTGCATTTGTTTTTTGTTTTCATTGGAAAAGATTTTTGTTAAACTACACCTAATGAAATGTTAACAATGATTTGTGTTGTATTTTAATGTGTAAATGTACAAGCCCTGTAAAGGATTATATACAATCTGTGTAGAAAAACAGACTAACCTTATATTGGGTCTGTCTTTTATACTCGATACATTAGTAAAAGAGCAAGTGCTACCTAGAACCTCAGAATTAAAATATGCCTTAACAATGGTTTTTATCAAAAGCCATTTATTGTGATACTTTTTTCCTTGTTTTATGTTATTTTTGTTAGTTCCCGTATTACTCTTTGAACTATGCTTATGTATTTATAAGTTAAAATTGTAAAGAAAAAATTCAACGGCCATTTCTTCCAAATAAAATTACATGTTTGAGTGACATGTTACTGAATTTGTGTTTACTTTGAAGTATATTTGTATATTATTAACTTTTGAGGCTTGAAATACGCTGAATATATATATTTTAAAAAGATGTCTTCAAATCATGAAGTCGTAACATAAATCAATCATAAGTCATATAAATAATAGATATAAATATGCCATTAAATTTCTCATTTTCTGACATGTTTCATAGAAACAAAGAATTTTGCTCCATAGAAATAGCAAATATTAACTTTGATCAATAGTTAAACTTAAAAACTTAGACTAATTGACTTTTTCTCCATCCATAAAATAAATGTCAATAATTAACTTATTTTATTAAAAATTTTAAAATATAAGTGATAAAACTACACTATACTTTTTTACTATTTTACTTTGATTTTTATTGTCACAAAAGATCATACACTATATGACCAAAGGTGACTGCCTATTTTTGATTTTAGACCTTTTATTAAATATCTAGAACAATAAATGAGGAATTATCCTGAAAATCTGGGTGTGTAAACAGAATCGTACAAGTCATATATTTCCACGAAGATTTTTTTTTTTTTTTACCCCAAAATCCCATAGGGGACCGTCAACAAATTGAAGAACGAAAATCTTTGGAATAACCCTATCAAAAATAATATAGCAAAAGTGTTCAAACTGCAGATTATGAATAAGTTGCATACTGTAATAAACTATATAATTTTTATGAGGATAGTATATATACTCGTAGACAAATTAAAATTTTTATAAAAAGAGTTGCAAATTTCAACAAGTTTTCTATTTATAATTTGCAGAGTTCTTAATACAAAAATATGTTCTTTTCAGAAAATATAATAAACAATATTGTACACAATATCCTGTAATCAGAATTAAAATATAATACAAATTATGTGAAAAATGAGCATGTTTACTAAATGTTTCACTGCACATGTGTTAATGCAATCAAAATATAATTTGCATAATGTGTTCATTAAATGTACAGAGTAACTTTTGTGAAAGTTTCAAAAACTTAATTTGAAATTTCTGAAAATTATCGTCGATAGAATTAGCTCAAAATTTGTTATTCCCAAAATGAAACAAAAAGATGTGGGCTGTATCCATATAGCCATTGATTAGTATCAATATAGTATACACAATATTGCACATACTTTTATATTTGGATAGAACTATTCATCCTTTTGCATATTTTTGGGGGGAATAGTGGATTTTGAGCTTATTCTGTCAATGATAATTCTCAGAATTTTCAAGCTACAGTCGACTCTTGTTAATTCAAAATCTGATAATTGTAATCTTTGCTTAATTCGAACTAAACATGAAGTTCTGAAATTTTCAATGGCAGAATAACATTAAAAATTTTCATTAATTCCAACTCATTTTGTTTAATTTGAACAAACTAGAATTCCGATTTTTCATTTTTCTTTTCTTTCTCATGGATTTCAGATCATTTGAATTACTTTCTTTTTTTGATTTTTGTGAAAATTGCTCCGAACGAGTATACTAATAATTCAATGCATTTGATATCCACTTTTTTAGTGTCCCATCTGTCCATCAGTGACGCTTAAAAATTTTCTTCCATTGTGCTTGTTTCTAATCTTTTAATTAGTTTATGAATTTATACATTCTAATTTAATATTAAGTCTAATGAAAACAGACGAAATAAATTTATAAAAAACACTATAACATTGATTCCTTTGTAATAATACCATATTAAGTATGTTTTAATTTCATATTTTCCATAATTCGAACTTCGAATAATTTGAACATTTCTTGTGGTCCTGACGAGTTCAAATTAACGAGAGCCGGCTGTATGTTTTTGAAACTTTCATAAAAATTGCTCTATACATTTAGATAACATACTATGCAAATTACATTTTGATTGTGTTCATGCATGCACAGTGAAGTATTATTTAGTAAAGCTTCTTTTTTTTACAATTTTTATTATTTTTTAATTCTGATTACCAGGTATTATGTACAATATTATTTATCATATTTTCTGAAAAGAACTGTCTTTAATATTAAGAACTCTGCAAATTATAACAGAAAAACTTGGCAAAAATTGGGACGGTTTTTATAAAAACCTTAATTTGTCTGTGGGTATGTATGATATCCTCATAAGAATGAACACAGTTTATTATAATAAGTCATGTAATCATAATCTAGAGTTTGAAGGTTTTGGTACATTACTTTTGACAGGACTATCTAAAACATCTTTGTTCTGTTTCAATTTGTTGGCAGAATAGTGAATTTGACCATGTATTTTAAAGCAGCATGCACCTTCACTTGGAATGTTCTTCCACATTTGGTATGGAAATAAGCCAGATATATCAACAGTAATTAAAATATTTTTTAGTCCCTACACTACTAAAATATTCAACATTACAATGACCGCAGTGATTGACCATAGAATTTCGAAAATTTTCAGATGATTCATATTTGTTTGTTAGTTCTTAAACTCTGGACTTCTCAGCTTGACAATATGTGTTGTTCTAACAGCTTAAATATAACTTCAGTCTACATTATGCAATATTTCACAATATACATCTTCTCCTGTCAAGTCTATTACAGATTTCTATCTTTAGATTCTAAAAAGAAAATACAATGAAAAGTGTGACAAATTATATGCACACAATGTACAGTTATGACAATGGTTATTTAATGGCATATTTTAAAAATATTAGTAGGTCGAGGATCCGTATTAAAAATAGGAAGAAAATTGCGTTTGAAGAAATATAACCCTTAAATCTGTTTCCTAGAAATAAAAGAGTAATCAGGCTGATTGAAGAAGCATGTGATTCCATGGAACTATGTTTTTTATTAGAATCCAATATGACATTGATGAGCAGGGTTGGCAAGTTTCTTCCGATGTGGAAAAAACTGGCCGGAAGAAATAGGTTTCTTCCAAGTGGAAGAAATGGAAGAAACTGATTTTCTTTAAGAATTTACCATATATTTTCAATTTTGTAAGATATAATAAATATCTTCCTCCTATAATCTAATATAAATTAATTTCACTGGACCAAAACAAATTTAATTCAGTAATAATGCTAAAATGCTAATTAACTAGCAAAAGCCATGCTTTGTTTGGATTCGCGAAGCATTATTTTATAAAACAGATATTTGAAAGTAAAAATATTTTTTAATATTATTTTTGCATCTTTGTTAAACAAAAACGTTATTTTATGTTTTGACACATTTTAATTTTTTATTTAAGATGATGTATTATTATGGATTAGTATTATGATGTAAGACTGGCATAATAAAATATATTCGAAGCAAACTTTTACAAAATATTTTTAAATTTTCAACTAAAAGATCTTTTAAAGATGTTTTTACAATTTCCAGTAACCACTGGTGTTTTTTAAAGTTGTTTGAAATATGCATGTTTCCAATCTTTGTAATTAACATCAAATAATCTTTGATAGCTATTTTACAATAATATATTTGAAGAGAGCTTGAAGAAAGTTATTCCGTCAAAATCCTATTTTCTGGAAAAACATTTGAAATCTGCTCTCGTTGATGCTATGAATTTTTAACTGTAAAACATTTTATTCTAATTTCTTCGTTTTTATACATGTTAGCGTATGAGAATTTTTGATATTGTAGAATTTTTCGTAAGGAAAATTTCCATTGAATGTTTAATTTTGAAGGATTTTCAATCTCGACAACATTACGTACGTTTTTAAGCCAACTGGTGTCTATATATCCTCAATATCTTACAACTGCTTCATCTAATGTTAAACCTTGGGATTTATGAATTGTAACAGCAAAAGCTAACTGCAGAAGAAATTCTTTCCTTGAGCAATTTATGCTTCCATTTTTCCAGAATTTAATTATTGAGGGAATTGGTACGCACCAATTCTTATAAGTTAAATTATTGTAGTATTCAAATTTATCCATGATTATTCGCGATATCTGGTCTGGTGGCTTGTGATTTTCTTTATTACGTGCAACAAAGTCTAAAGTCCCGTTCACTAAACCTTTTTCGGTCCACAAATAAGAACGTAACATTACTTTAGATCCAAATGATAAAGTAAGAAATGGTTAAAGTCAATTTGTCGTTTCTGAATCGGCCAACTTTGCTTTAGTATATTTATAAAGAGCTTGAATCGAGGCAACAACTTTACGCTTCAATTCTTTTAATTTTTCATTTATATAACAAATTTAACAATTAATTTTATTTGTTTACAGTTCTTTTGTTGCCACTTTACAAAAAAAAATCCATAATACAATTTTTTTAAATGTTTAAGTGTCATCTGTGCAAACGATTTTGCTGAATAATGAAAACATATTTTATTTATTAAATTAATCATGATTCTATCTATAATTACTTACTCCATGATTTATATTTTTTTTTTCTGAAAATATACGCGTTTCATTTTTTATTTGCTAAAATGCGTAATTAATTAAAATAATTTTTTTAACATTTTATTGTAAAAAAATATATATATATTGTGCAAATCTACAGATCATAATTTATTTTTGTGTTTAATTTGAAATTAAAATATTTAATAGTTTTTTTGTAAAGTGTACGACAAAATGTAATTTGAGTGGCCTAGTAGAGGTTTCGCTTCGCTCATCCTAATAATTACATCAGTTTTTTAGCTAAGATCACACACAACACTTATCTAGAGATCTTCAACCATTTGCTACATGAGAAGGAATTTCATCCAAAATACACAAAATCAATTAAATATTATTCATTTCAATTCAACCAACATATTTATTTATTACAGTAGACTCCCTCAAATCCACACAGCTTGGGACCAGAGGTTGTGCGGATTTTAGAATTTTGCAGATTTCTGTTCATTGCTTTGTTTACATATTTAAACAGTAATTTGAGTGCAATTAATAGTGCAATCGGAACTATAATGAATGCTTACAATATAATAAAATATTAAAATAACTAATAAATTAAAATAATAAAAATTTAGATATTTTTAAAATGATTAAAGTACTAATAGCAAAGGTCAAGTTAATAATCAATAATGTATTCATTATAAAGATTAAATGTATTTTACCAAAATTATTTAACAAAATTTGTCTCATAAAAGTACATTGCTACTTCACATTAAAATCATACAATAAGGATTTTTTTTTCAAGTTTATCCAAGCTTAATAACAAAAAAACTTGATTAATGCATAAATATATTTGGTAAGAAGATAGTAAATATCAGAAATATCTTGAATTTTTTCCAAAAAAATTTATTCTTCCTTCATGAAAAAAATTTGAATAGAGTATTAAAAAAATTACAAATAAAAAATATATGGAATTGATACAAAACTAAAAAAGTCAAATTTTGTCCCAAAATCCGAACTGAAGGTTTCATTGTTTACATCCATAAAATATGTGCAGATTTCAGAGAGTTGTGGATTTCTGGTTTGCAGATTTGAGGGAGTCTACTGTATTTAAATTTCTGAAACTAGTAGTAAATACTAGAGATTCTTTACTAATTGTAGAATGAAACCCATTTAAATAAATTTTATTAATGTAAATAATGTATAATAATTACTATATTAAATAGAGATTAATCAGTTTCGTTTTCAGCCCAAAATCTGAGTTTTACCAAAAACATGGGCGAAAATTCAGCCAGATCGAAACACTTAGTACTCCAAAAATCTTGTTTCTTCCTTCAGAAATGTTTAACATTAGTTATTATTTGAACTGTATCGGTTCAAATGAATGTATTGCAATGAACTTCATTGTTTATAATTATCAGTCATGATTTATCAATCATCTCATAGAAAATTTTTAGTTTAAACTGCATTAGATTTCAAATATTCTTTGAGAAAGTTCTAGAATAACAAATGATCATTTACAAAAATCATTATAGAAGAAAAATCAAGATGTGTATACCTAAAATTAAAATATTTTTTGATTAAATGAAATTCATATTATTAGAAAATCTTTGTCTCATGGATGAATTATTGTAAATGAAAATAAAGTTTTTGGATTATTAACAGTTTTACATAATTAATAACTACTATAATTAATTTCAATTATGCATATTTATGTATGTATTACTAATTACTTTAAAACATTCAATTTAATTACTTAAATTTTTTTTGGATGTTATCGTTTTTTGGCCAAAAAGTAGGAAGATCACCTAAATTAGGTTTTGGCTGTAAAAGCCTGTTTCGGTCTATCCTAAGTATTAAAAAAAGTCATTAAAATCTTTATTTTTTTTTTAGTACAATGCAACATAGTATAGCAAAAAAGATTTTTAGCAGTAGGATGCTGCAATTAATTTCTCGACTTAAATTGGAAGAAAGCAAAAAAACATTTTTTTTTTTCCCCCAAGTCCTACACTTCAGGAAAGTTTAAAAACATTTTGACATGCCCATAGATGTTTTTAGAACACTAATCTTTTAAAATCAGCATTGAGATATTCATGCAAGATGAAAAATATAAAAAATTACAAGTTTATTTATTAACTGTGTTGCACAGTTTACAATAATTCGCATTTATATGAAAATAATATATTTTATATGAAAAATGAACAATTTGTAGATAGTTTCTTTCTTTCTTTTATATATATATATATATATATATGAATGGAGCAATTAATAAAAAAAAAAACCATCCTTCTAACCTCTAGAGTAGTAAAAATCCATCACCTGAAAATGTCTTCTGAACCTGAAGTTTGTTATTAAAAAATGTTTTGCAAAAATAATATTTTTAATAATTAAATTTTCCAATTTAGATTTCATGTAGTTATGCTTTAATTCTTTTACATACTAGTTAATATACTTTAACTTTGATCATTTGTTTTGGTTTCTGGTGGTTTCCTCCATTTCTTCCAGTTTTTTTCAGTTTCTTCCACTGTCCTGGAAGAAACCCAATCCTGTAGATGAGGTGATCCTCGGACATGAACTCCAAAAAATTATACCTACAGCTTCTCAGAGCTAAATGCCTAATCCCTGAGAAATATATTCTGTGGAGCCACTAACAAAACTGATAAAAATATAATAAAAAATCCCCATTAAGGCACTTAAATACATTGCAAATTATTTCAACAGCTGTTATATCTTTTGCACTTGGTTTTCTTGTGATAAATTATTTTTAGATTACTTTAGGTGATAATATTAATTTCATAGCTCATAAACATTTCACTCTTCCTTTGTTAGACAATATATATTTCATTTCATTGTGCAATTCGATTTCATAAATTAAGCAAGATTCATAAATAACTTGTAATTTACTGGTTAATTTATTTATTTAATATTATATGTAAATATTGCATTTTCTGGATGTAATCAACATTTTATAAACAGAAGATAATTTCTTTTTGGAAAATCACTTCATAAATCAAACAGAATAATGTAATGTACAGTTGTTTACAGAATCAGTTTTCTTATTTCCGATATAATGAATATTTAATTGAAAGTGTTATTAAATGGTTTGATGAAATAATAAAACATCAGATTTAATTTATTAGGGTTTTTATGTTTTTCGCCAAATTGTCTCATTTTGATCTTGTTGATAAAATATTGGCGAGTTTTGGCTAATTTGAGCCAATTCAATAAAACTGGAATAGATGAGTGTTTCGGTACAGAAGATTGTTATATTACAAAACAAAGTTAATTACACACCAAACAAACTTTGCATTACATTATGCTAGATTGTTATTGACATGATTATAAATCTTATATATAAAAAAAAAAAAAAAAATCATATCTTAAACAGAACTGACAATGACGAAATTTCCATTATCACTCTGGCTGAGAGAGTGCTTATGCCTTTTTTTTTTTTTTTTTTTGCATTGTTTGGTGACCAAAATAATATGAAAATCAAAAAACATTCAAATCACAACTACAGCCATTTTTAGCTATTTCTGCAATTTGTTCCTATAAGACATAATGTGAGAACCATATGCAATCGATAAGTCAACAAATTTATTACATCAATTGAAATATTTCATACTGAAATCATTTTTAAGTATTATAATATCATTAAAACATTTCTTTTTTTAATTAAATATTAATAGTTTATAGATGTAATCATTTCAATTCATTTCTCAACGATAATTTTCTCCAAAAGACCACTGGCAATCCTTTCCTTGAAAATATCAAAAAAATTTTATAAAAAATTATGGTTATACCTGTATATTATACTCATAAACCACCACAAGAAAATTCTCTGTTGAATGACACAATTTGAAAAAAAAAAAAAAAAAAAAAATCCATCGGGTAATTTTTTAAATCACTCGGGTTGAACTTTTAGTGCCTACTGCTTTATTATAATATATATTATGATGAAAGATGAAAAAGACAAAGTTGTCGCCTTTAAATGAAATGCTTTGTTATATGGTATTAAAAGGAATTGGCAGCACTTCTAATATAGTCTGCTTACTTAATTAAAATAATTTTAGCTTAAATATGAAATATTTTACACTAGCTGACCTGTTCGGAACTGTCTGAAAATATCAAAAGAAGCACTAAAAATCACAATAAAATATGAAACATGTAAAAATTTAGAATTTTGCATGGTTTAGAATAAGCTCTATGAAAAAGTTAAAAGAAATACTATATTGAGCTAGAACAGAGTTTCCCAACTTTTCTCATTTCATGTACCCCTTTCTTAGGGTACTCCTTTCAGAGTATCTCCATTTCTCATAAGCATGTCCCCCTTTTCCCTTCATTTAACTATAAAATGCAAACATACATCTTTTCAATAGTAATCTTATCACAAATATATAATAAATGGCAAGAAAATATATTGATATTTCTGACATTTTATATTTTTACTTTTCATTTTAAAGTAAATGTTTCTTTTAATATTATTAATCAAACATTAAGAATAATCAATGTAGCATTTAAAGACATTTTTTACTATTTTAGGATGGTTTTTGATGACTTTGCAACTTAAACACTTAGTAAACACTACAAATTAAATGCTCCTTAAAATGAGAAAAGCTATTCTGTCAGTATTTGGTCACTTTCACAAATGTTGCTTTATCCATTTAAATAATACATTATTCACATTATATTTTGATTGCATTCATTCATGCACCGTGAAACATTATTTAGTAAATCTATTCATACAATTTTTATGATTTTTTTTTAAATCAGGGTATTATGTACAATGTTGTTTGTCATATTTTGTGAAAATAACATTTTCTTTTTATATTAAGAACTCTGCAAATTATGAGCAAAGAACTTGGTTGAATTTCAGACTGTTTTTATGAAAACCTTAATTTCTCTATAAGTATACATTCTATCCTCATAAAAATGAACACAGTTTATTACAATAAGCCATTTAATCATAATCTACAATTTAAATGCGTTTGCTACATTAGTTTTGACAGTGTTATCCAAAAGTTATTCGTTCTTTTTCAATTTGTTGACAGTCCACTATGGGGTTTTGGGAAAAAAATTTCGCATATATGACGCAATATATGACCTGTACTATTTTGTTACACACCTGTAGTTTCAGAATAATTCTTTGTGTCTTTTTCTAGATATTTAACAAAACATGTAAAATCACGAGCAACCAGTCATCTTTAGCCATATTGCATACTAGCAGCCTTTGTCCGTCCACTATGCTCGCCAGTTTCTTTTTTAAGAAACCTCAAATCAAATGAATATTATCTGTGAATTTAATCTTGTGTTTTAAAGCAATAGACATTTACCTAGAATGTCGATCTGAATTTCTGAAAGCAATATGAACATCATTATGCTATTATTTTTTTCTACTGATTCTGCTGGACAAGATTTGCACTATTAAGGGCAAATTTTTTTAGTTGATCATTTACTGTAGGATTTAGTAAAGATAGATAGAACAATACGTAGCATACTAAAAGTGTTCATGAAAAATTACCAATGCAGATCTCATTGGGCCTATTGAAAAGGTTAATTTTTTATAATTTGATTCATTTAATTCTAGAACTTAAAGCTATAATTTTATAACCAAGCAACAGTAAGCAAACAATATGTGTTTTATGCTAAAACATTCACTGTAATGTTAACTAATGTGTTTTATGCTAAAATATTCACTGTAATGTTAACTAACTAGTCAAGTTGCATTGAAATCCACTTGGTAGAATATTTTAAACTGGAAAATATGCCAATACTTTCCAAAAAAATTGTCTCATTAAAAGTTTGTATCTCATAAAAGCTCATTCATCGGAATCTTAAAAAAAATCCAATCTTTTGAAACCAGGTTTATTTGATAGAACTTTCTCCTTAATCATTTAATTGAGCAATGTAGAACGATATGTTTTGTGCTAACATCTTTCCTAAAAAATTACCTAACTAACAATGTAAATCTGATTAAAATATACAGGGCTCCCAACACATTTTAGTCCTTAAAAAGGGGGGAAGGGTAAATGTAACAGTGATAAGTGAAAAAAAAAAAAAAAAAATACAGCATAATAATGACTCTTGTTGAATATTAAAATTAAATTAATATACATATATTGTTAATTATTAATCTGAAACATAAAATTTAGTTTCTTTCTACATGATAGGAGTTAGAATAAGCTATAATGCAGACTATAGTAAGATAAGCTATATCTGTGTGGACCAGACCCATTTTCATTCATGGCACTCGGACCAGGCCTAATTTATTTTTTCTGTACAGAGCCATGATTGGTTTCATTCCTAGTGTTCATAGCCCAAAATTTTCAGTCTTAATTTTGAACCATCCCATATGAAAATCATTATCTTGGCATGGCCTAGTTCGCTTAATATGTCAGTAAAATTAAGCCTGGGCCAAAGATTTTTACAAAATATGCATACATTTTAAAATTGCAATTACTCTACAACTAAATATTAAAAAAATATGGAAAAATGTGTTGATCCATGCAAAATTAATATAATTATATGTAGGAAAAAACATATAATACATTTAAACTTGCTAAAAAAAAAACTTGTCTATAATGCATGTTTTTTCTCTTTTCTATGCAATTGAGTCTTAGAAGATTAGCTTTTTTTCTGATTTTTGATACATCAGTACATTGAATTTGGATTAACAATAATAACTGTAATATTTACAAATAAAAAATAGAAATTCAATAAAAAAAATAAATATTCCAGCCTTTGACACTTCTATAAAAATGAAGATTATATGCATGTTAAAAAAAAAATTAAGATGAGTATTTTTGGTCAGGAGCTCCTTGTAGAGGACAATTTTTTAAACCAAATTGATGTAAATTCAATGTTTTGTAGAAATTCACTCAGGCTGGACCGAGATTCTAACTTTTTCCAGGCCTTGTCGAAATTTTACCTGTGATACCAGGCCAAGCCATTTTTTTTTTCTTTAATGAGTCAGGTGAGATCTGTATTTGGAAATTATGGCCCATGCAGACCTCTACTATAATGTTAATCAAAAAAACATATAGTATGACAAAGCCCAAGAGAACTAATCAAAAACAATATTGAATCATTAGTTATTCATAAACATCTTACATATCAAATAAGGTAAAATTCAACCCCAAACATGCTGAGATCTAGTTTTCATAGAAATCATTAAAACTGCAATTCAGTAATGCCACCTGTCACAAAAAACACCAAAATTTAATCGGTACCAATTTATGTCATTGATTAAATGAATGTAGAATTTGATGGAATTTTACCCTTACGATGCTAAGGTATAATTATCATGTAAATTGTGAAAAATGCAACATAGCAATGCCATCTGTTGGACCATAGACACCAAAAACTAATCAGCACCTATGTGTGCTAAAGTATAATTAAATATGGCATTTGATGAAATACCATGCTTTAGTTTTAAGATAGAGTGGCTACAAATTTTGTATCACAAATAGAAAAAAAAAATCCTATTCAAGCCAATCTAAAACATGTAAATCCATTAAAAAAAAAATCGAAATTATTTTTTATGATAGCAATACTTTCTGATAAACTAGAGGGCTCTGCCCCTTACAAGCTATGCTCATCAAATCTCATTCAAACATCACAGACTGAACACCCTAATTTGATTCACTTTAGAAATATTATGAAAGAATGAATAACAGTTGTTTGATTTGTTGTGTTTATGACGACCAGTTACCAACATGAGGGACATGGGCCCTAAGGGGTGGGAGGAGAGTCCTCTGTGGAGATCTTTCTAAAGGAAATTAATCCATATTTATGAAAGGGATCCAAGGTTTAAAGAAAACTATAGAAAACTCAAAACAATTAGGCCAACTCCATCTCTGATGTATCATAAATAAATATATACTGGAAAAGAAATAAAAAAATTGCAGTCGAATACTACTATATAGATTTTATTTTTTTTAAGAAAAAAGTACTATCCAGCAAATTTATTTTCTAATAGAGTAAAGCCTGTTTATAATGGAATTATACAATAAACACGGGGGAAAAATCAGGTTTCAGCTCCCCAACTCCTCAAAAAAGGCAATTGTTCTTTTTAGTGGCAGCGAATGTATTAAAAAATCAATACTGAAAACATCATCTTTATGACGATCAAAACATGGCTTACATAATAACAGAGACATATATTATATATGCTATGGATTAAACATTAATATTCCTGAACCAATCAGAAAACAAATAAAATGCAGACACCACAAGTATTCAGATATCTCTATTCACGACCGAAAGCATTATATTTACAATATAACTTTATTTACACATTCTAAAATTTTCCTTTTAACAATGTATGACAATTTGTTGTTTACAGTGGCGGATCCAAGGGGGGGGGGGGGGGTCATGACCCCCCCCTGGAGCTCTTCAAAGAGGGATGTACAGTGTAAGTAAAAAGTGCTAAAACAAGAACGCAGAATTTTTTGGGTGTGATCGACGAAACTTGAAAATTTTCCACGAATGGTCTGCGAAATTTGCGATTCTTCTTCACTTGATTAGCAAAATTCACGATTTTTTCGCCCTCGATCGGTGAAATTGGCGATTTTTGCGAAGCCGATCCACGAAATTCACAATTTTTCCATGCCTAATTGACGAAATTCACGATTTTTTGGGTGTGATCGACGAAATTTGAAATTTTTTCACGAATGGTCTGCGAAATTTGCGATTTTTCTTCACTTGATTAACAAAATTTACGATTTTTCCGTGCCCAATCCACGAAACTAGCACATTTTTCCGTTCTTGTTCGATGAAATTTCTTCAACCGCTCAAAGATTTTTTTAATTTTTCCGCGCATCATCAACAAAATTAGCGATTTTTTCGTCCCGAATCGACAAAGTTCGCGAGTTTTTTGAAAATCGATCGCCCGAATCCGTGATTTTTACGAAGCCGATCGACCATATTCGCGATAATTTCTTTCCCGATCGATGGAATTGTCAATTTTTGTTCGCCATATCAATGTAATTCTCGATTTTTTTCATTCCCGATCGACTGTATTTGCACTTTTTACGAAACTGATCGACCATATTTGCGACTTTTTCGTTCCCGATCGACAGAATTCGCAATTTTTCCGTGCCCCACCAAAAGCGATTTTGTTGTTCCTGATCGAATAAATTCGGGCTTTTTACGAAAGCCATCGACCTATTCGGGATTTTTCCGTGCCCAATCGACGAGATTCGTGCCTTTATCCGTTCTTGGTCCCTGAAATACCGCACCGAACAATATTATTCGCGATTCTTAACTGACTGATGAAATATGCATTTTTTCCCCGCCGTAAATTGATGAAATCTGTAATTTTTTTCTCGCGATAAACTGATAAAACTCGCTATTGTTCTGCAGCCGCTCAAAAAAATTTTCGATTTTTCCGCGAATCATCGACAAAATCTTCGATTTTTCCTTGCCCTATCAACGAAATTAGCGATTTTTTTGTACCGATTCGACGAAATTTGCGAGTTTTTCGTACTCAATCGCCCGTATCGCTCTTTTTACGAAAACAATCGACTACATTCGCGATTATTTCTTTCCCGATTCACGAAATCGGCAACTTTTGCGTTCCATATCAACTCGAAATTCGCGATTTTTTATTCCCAATCAACAAAATTTGCGATTTTTCCGTTCCCGATCGAATAAATTCGCGCTTTTTACGAAGCCGATCGACAAAATTGGGATTTTTTCGTGACTTATTAAAGAAATCTGCGATTTTTTTCGTTCCAGATCGACAAAATTCGCGATTTTTCTGAAACATACAGACAAAATTCGAGATTTTTCGAAGGCCGATAGACAAAACTCGCAATTTTCCAATGTACAGTTGACAATATTCGATTTTTTTCGCGCTCGGTCAACGAAATTCGCGTTTTTTTCGCGTGGTAAACAGACAAAACAGGCGACTTTTCTGCAACCTATGAACAAAATTTGCAATTTTTTCAAATATTATAAAAAAATTTAGACTTTTTTCCCTTGCCCGATAAACGAAATCTGAGATTTTCGCGTCCGATCGACAAAATTCGTGATTTTTCCGTGCATAATCGACGAAATTCGCGAATTTTTTATGCTCGATCGGCGAAATTTGCTATTTTTTATCGTAATTCCGTTTTCACAAGATTTACTGTATTTTAAAATTGCTTCATTAAATCATCTGTCAAAAGTTGTGACCCCCCCCTGGAGGTTGGGCTGGATCCGCCCTTGGTTGTTTATGATTAATGTTATTATAAATATTTTATATATACTGTGCCACGATTCAGGTTATGGCATTGTTTACGTTTCACGTTTTCTTTCGCTACACGTATGTAAGAACGATATTACACTCTAATAATCTAATCCAGCCATACTCAACCTTTCCTTTCGCAGGCCGTAACACACACATTAAAGGGTTAAAGGACAGTAATTAAATTATAAACATATGTAATCAAACAATGCAATATAACAAAGTTAATAATATCACTAAAGTTGAACGTTTGCCGCGGAAGAAATATTACCAACAATAAAGAGAGAAGCGTCCACTTAAACTGATGGCATTGAGCTCACAGGCTACACTAACTGTATAATGTACTCTTATTTCAAATAAACAAACAAAAAATATTTTTCAAAAAATAAACTAACGGGGATTAACGCCATTTTCTCCTTTTTTATACTTAATGAATTAAAAAATATAATCAGGGACGTGCCTTAACAGAGTAAACATGTATACCAAATTGAAGCAAATAAGATAATTCTGCATTATAAACCCATTTTGCGAAATTAAGGGGAACGTGGTATGATTTACTACATTTCCCGATTTTAATCTTAACCAATGAACCTTCAAATCAATTAAGAAAAACTCCTTATCTTTACCTAGAAAAAAAACTAATCGGATGTCCCAATCCCAAAACTTTCTTCTATTTCATAAGCACATTTTAACATTTCAAAAGGTAGTTACATATGTTAATACTTTAATATTATTAATGCATTACTATACCAACTTTGATTTTCATTTTAAATTTCTGCTTCAGTCAATTAATCGCAATCGGAGTCAAAACGAGTTAATCTGGATCATGATAGTTATTAAAATCAATAGTTTTCCTTTATTCTGTTATCATTCAGCAGTTTGCAAACAGTCGGCTTAGTAGGACACGCGTTCACGTCTCTGCATGAGCCGACGGACTATAAACGACGAAGAATCAAGAAAATGACAAAATGTACTACACTATCACAATGCTCCTTTCAAATGGAATACTTCCAAACTCAAGAAAAATCTGTTGACCATAGTCAAAAATGTACACAAAATTAGTTGGATGTGCCAATCCCAAAACTGTCTTCTATTTCATACGTACATTTTAATATTTAAAAAATTATTTACACATGTTAAATCCCTTTAATATTATTTATTCAATACTATACCAACTTTGATTTTCATCTTAAATTTTTGTTTCAGTCAATTAATAGGAGTAATAACAAGTTAATGTGGATCATGATATTTATTAAAATCAATAATTGCCCCTTACTGTGTTATCAACAGCTCTTTATAGATAGCCGGCTTAGCAGGACGCGAGTTTCCGTCTCTGCACGAGCCGATGGACAATATTCTATAAAAATATTGGCAGTTTTTTTTTTTTTTCAAATCTATGCATAACTGCATGATTTATAGGTGGTACAATATTGAAAATAGCACAAAAATCGCTATTATTGCGCCCCTTCCGGAGGTTTTTTTTTCTAATTCAGGGCGGACCTATTAGCCATTGCCAAACACTTACACAAAAATTTGTTTCAATTCTCTAAATAACATCATACACTTTTCCGTGGTAAAGTGTTGAAAATGACACAAAATTCATTGTTGCAGCGCCCCCTTCAGGTGGTTTATTTTTTTTATTCAGGGAAGACCAATTAGCCACAACCAAACACTTGCACAAACTAGTTGGATGTGTTAATCCCAAAACTTTCTTCTATCTCATACCTGCATTTAATATTTCAAAAATTAGTTACACATTTTAAGACTTTAATATTATAATTCAATATTATATCAACATTTATTTTCATCTTAAATTTCTGCTTCAGTCAATTAATTGGAATAAAAACGAGTTAATGTGGATTATATTAGTCATTAAAATAGTTTTTCAATAGCTTTTCCTTATTCTGTTGTCCTCAGCTGTTTGATGGTGATCGCGACTAATCAGGACGCGAGTTAACTTCTCTCCACGAGCCGATGGACAATAGAACGACGAAGAATCGAGAAAATGTTCCAAAAAACGCTATCACAATGCTCCTTTCAAACGGAATATTTCCAGATTCAAGGAAGATCTGCTGCCCATAGCCAGAAACATAACCGAAAAATTTGGTTCAATTCTATGCATAATTTCATACACATTTAAGTGGTACAGTATTGAAAATGGCACAAAAATCGTAATACAACGCGCCATTCCGGCGGACTTTTTTTAAATGCAGGGCGGATCTACTAGCCATAGCCAAACATTTACACAAAAAATTTGGTACAATTCTATACATAACTTCATACAGTTTTAGATGACAGAATCAGCGCCGTGCAAAAGGGAGGGGACGAAGGGAGCTGTCGCCCCGGGCGCGGAAACTTAGGGAGCGCCAAATTTTTCTACTAACTTCAGCTTTTGGCTTATCGCAAGAAAAAAGTTGGGTATGAGGGAGGGGGCGCCAAATTCAACCTTTGCTCCGGGCGCAATTTTCTCTTCGCACTCCCCTGGGCAGGCAAAATGGCACAAAAATCACTATTGCAGTACTCCGTTCCGGCGGATTTTTTTCGAATTCAGGGAGGGCCAATTACCCTTTGCCAAACACTTACACAAAAAATTTGGTACAATTCTATACATAACTTCATACAGTTTTAGGTGGTACAATATTGAAAACGGCACAGAAATCGCTATTGCAGCGCCCCCTTCCGGAGAATTTTATTAAAATTCAGGAAGGACCAAATGAACAATAACCTAACATTTATACTAAAAATTTGGTTCAATTCTATGCATAACTTCATACACTTTTAGGTGGTACAATATTGAAAATAGAATAAAAATCGTTATTGCAGCGCTCCCTTCCGGCGGAATATTTCGAAATGGAAAGAGGAAGTGCTTGCCACAGCCAAAAACATTCACAAAAAATTTGGTTCAACTCTATGCATAACTTCATACACTTTTAGGTGGTACAATATTGAAAATAGCACAAAAATCGCTATCGCAATATCCCTTCCGGCGGAATATTGAACATTGCAGGTGGCCTGCCTGTCACAGCCAAAAATATTCACAAAAACTTTGATTCAATTCTATACACATCTTCATGTATTTTTTACTTTCTTCTATCTTCAATAGAAGAAAGTATTGTAGTCGAAATTTTTTCCACTTCCGGTTTTCGACGGATTTACACGCATTAGGAGTCAGATATTCCAAAAAGCATATTTTTTACAAAATGTCTTTGTGTGTCTATCCGTATGTCGCCATTCTATCATCAAAATATATATAGATAGGCATATAATTGAACCAAATCTTTTGTGAATGTTTTTGGTTGTGATAAGAAGGTCCTCCTTCATTTTTGAAATATTCCGCCGGAAAGGGGCGCTGCAATAGCGATTTTTGTGCCATTTTCAATATTGTATCGTATAGTTATGCATTATGTTTAGTATGCAATATAGTTGTACTGTATAGTTATGCATTGAATTGAACCAAATTTTTTGTGGAAATGTATGGTTCTGGCTAGTTGGTCCTTCCTGAATTTGAAAAAAATCCACCGGAAGGGGGCGTTGCAATAGCGATTTTTGTGTCATTTTCAATATCGTGCTACCTAAAAGTGTATGTAGTTATCCATCAAATTTAACCAAATTTTTTGTGTAAGTGTTTGGGTATGGCTAGTTAACCCTCCCTGAATTTGAAAAAGAAATCTGCCGGAAGGGGGCGCTGGAATAGCAATTTTTGTTCCATTTTCAATATTGCACCACTTAAAAGTGTATGAGGTTATGCATAGAATTGAACGAAATTTTTTGTGTAAGTGTTTGGATTTGACTAGTAGGTCCGCCCTAAATTTGAAAAAAAAAAAAAAATCCGCTGGATTGGGCGCTATAATCACGATGTCTGTGCCATTTTCATTATTTTACCAACAAAAAGTGTATGAAGTTATGTATAGAACTGAACTAAATTTTTGGGTATGGTTATTTTTAGATATGGCAAGTAGGTTCTTCCTGAATTTGAAAAAAAAATCTGCCTGTCATTCTGTTGTCAATCGGCTCGTGCAGAGACGGAACTTCGTTTTTACTCCGATTAATTGTCTGAAGCAGAAGTTTAAGATGAAAATCAAAGTTGCTATAGTATTGAATTAAAATGGTTAAAGCATTAACATGTGTAACTATTTCTTAAAATATTAAAATATACGTATGAGATAGGAGAAAGTTTTGGGATTGGCACATCCAACTAGTTGATGGTAGAATGTCGACATACGGGCACACAGACACACACACACGGACAGACAGACACTTTGTAAAAACTTTTTTTTTTTTTTTTTTTGGTATTCCTGACCCCTAAAAAGTGTAAATCCCTTGGCGAAATATCAGAAATAGCGCCAAATTGGCATCACTTTTGGCAAGTAATTTTTTTCGCCAATTTGACAATGCATCGCAATGTTGGCGATAAAATTTTTGGTCGACGGAATAATCAAGTTGTATCGAATTACGTAAAAAAAACACCCTTATTAGTTCGATTTAAAGGAACACAAGCAGTCCTTATATTAATGTTTTTAAGTATGACTGAAACTTTTTCCGAAATATTACTGTAATATGGAAACGATATAATTTCTGTTGGATTGGTACACTGGTAAGATATGGGATAATGCGTAAATCATAAAAAGGTTGCAATTTGAATTAAAAAAGTTGTAAGCCTTTTTCACTTCACGAATTAATGTTTGTCGGTTACTTATTTGTTTTCGATTATTCATTTTAAGTATTGGAGTAGCCACTGAAATAGCTTGTATTTAATAAATTATACGGTATTGTATTCAGATACCAACTTTAATCTTTGAATGCAGTTTATTCTAGTAGTATGTCATCGGCAAAAATCTAGTCAATCAAGTATTCGAATAAGTATATCGACGTTAAGGTATTGATAGTTAAAGAAGTGATTAAGTTCTGATCAACTAAATTGAGAAGTTTAAATAAGAGAAAACTGGTCGATTTATTAAAATTTATTTTAAAAAAGAAACAAATACCTACTTACTTGACAAAAACTAATGATATCCCATCAAAAAGATAAATGTGAAAGAATGCCAAGTTCGTTAACGAGTCGGCTAATAAAAGAAATGAGATCTAACTGCAAACCAAGTTCTTTCAACTCTCCTTAAATAATAACTCCTGCCATGCATAATATTCTTCAATTGCTTAAAATTATTTGTTATGTTACTTGCTATTCAATAAAGCAATTTGGCAAGTTTTCTCATATGCAGATTTCTCTATTTAGTTGATCAGAACTTAAAGTTAATCACTTCCTTAACTTATCAATACCTTAACTTCGATATACTTATTCGAATACTTGATTAACTAGATCTTGGTCAATGACATACTAGACTGAATTATACTCAGACTCAAAGATTAAAGTTGGTTGCAGAAATCTTGCCAAGTCGCTCTATTGAATAGCAAGTAACACAACAAATCATTTTAAGAGCCCACACTACTGAATGAAAAAGACCGGGTGATAATGTAAAGTCTATGGGGGCTTCTTTTCAAATATTTCACTCAAATTTTGATATTTTGACATGATTTGTTTTGCATAAGATAACTGAGGACGATCCACAACCGGCCTAGTTTTTAGTTTTTCGATTTTGGTCTCAGATTTAAAAAAAAAAAAAAAAAAAAATACTTTAACTTTCAGTACCGGTTTGAACCGGTTATGAAACTGAAACTATCCTAATATGAAAATAATATAATAAAAATCGAAAAAGTAAAAACTAGGCCGGTTGTGGATCGCCCTCAGTTATCCTATGAAAAAAAAAAAAAAAAAAAAAAAAAAAAAAAATCCCTTAAAATATTAAAATTTGAGCAAGATATTTCAAAAGAACGCCCCCATAGATTAAGATTACCATCCAGGTCTTTTTCAGCCAGTAGTGTGAGCTATTAACGAACATTATGCATGACAGGAGCTTCGAAAGAACTTGGTTTGCAATTAGATCTTACTTCTTGTCTTAGCGAGATCGTTAACCAACTTGGCATTCTTTCAAATTTATGTTTTTGATGGGATATAATTTTAATTTCTCCCAATACATATAATTTTGTGAATTTATTCAATTTATAGCGCATTCGAGACTAATTATAGCGCTATAGACTTTTTAGTAATCACCCCCCCCCCCTCTATGGCTGTATTGCATGTTGGCCCTCTTGCAAGTTTATTTATTTATACAAAATTATGGCTGTATTTATGCTTGTTTTACAAATGAATATTCATGATACTGATAATGTTTCTAATCTGTGTATATATGCTTATATAATACACTAACAATGTAAATTCGAGTACTGTTTACATTTTAAAGAAAAAAAACGTAAAATAAATTTCAAAAGTAATGGAAGTAGGAGGAGTTACAGACTTCTTAACCTTTCTACACTGAATGCGTCTAATCGATCCATTTCTACAATTCATTTCATTCGACAAAAATCAGAAATTTATTTATGAAGTAAAATATCTTTAATCCGTTGAGAACCAAGTTAAATAAATATCTTTAATATTTTTAAATAAAATTTCTTGCGCGAAGTATTTTTATCAAAACTGAGTAAAATTTCAACAGAGTAGGAAGGTTAAAGACGTGCATTCATGTATTCACACCAGCTGTCTCGAATTGGATCAGCGTTTGCAAAGACTATGAGTGGCGCCTTTCGCTTAGTTTATAGCTTGTAAACAAGTTCGATTGTTAATTGTTGAAGTAAACTAACTTTACGCAAATCACTTTGACTTTAACAACAATCTCCATAACTAGTCAGTGCATACAGACTAAAATAGATTTAATACAAATAAACTGTTTGAAATTTAATACTCATACCAGATTTTCTTCAAAGAATATAAATGATATTATTTTGGAACTGATTTCAGCTATCATACTTACTTGGCGTCAGAGATGCTCTGATCACGAAGGGAGCTCTCTCGGTCGGAGGCTGTCCATTGCACTGCGGGCTGCTGACGGCTGCCACTTCCGCAAAATGCGGTTGGTTGGGGCGCACAATTTTTGGTAGTCGGGACTGCGTTCGCGCTGATCCCGGTAATATAAAAAATAAGATCATTGAACATTCGTACAATTGGACAGGGACACCTTACAGCAACAGTGTTAAAACTTCGTCTGACACTGTTGTATAGTGATGTGGGATGGGAAAAAAATTCCTACGCGGTTTTGGAATATTGTTTTGTGGGTGTTGGTGTTTCAATGGGTTTAATATAGCTAAATTAATTCCTCATAGCTTACAGGCTTATCAGCATGTTAAGAGTCATTGAAAAAAAGGTAAAGAATAAACTTAGAAACATCAACAAACAATATTTCATGGATACATAAATACACTGCTCAAAACAATTAAAGGATATTTGAAGTTTTATATAAAATAAAGATATAAACGAAAATTTTTTGCCGAAAATAGAAGAAAAGAATCACAAATGCAAATTTTTCTGGTTTTCAAACTGTGGAGTATGCAAATTTTGAGTTCGACGTCAAAAACGTCGCTTCAGCGGCAGCGAATGAAATTTGACTTTCAACTGGATAAAAGAGAATGAAGACAAAGATGATCGGCATTCAGTGATTGCTTTATTTCGATGAGTACGATGTCTCAGCGAAGTCATTTGACAGATTCAGAAGCTTGGAGAATTGTTGGTAGGTTAGAAAGGGTCCAAACTCAAGCCGAAGTAGCGCAAGCCATTGGCGTGTCACAAAGTGTCATTTCCAGGATCTGGAATCGTTTTTTGGAGAGTGGATGTGCAGGCCGAAGACCAGGGTAAGGTCGTAGACGGGCAACAACGCCCAATGAAGATCGGTATTTAGTGTTAATAGCTCGGAGACACCAAAACATGAACGCTACTCTTCTCCAACAACACCTTCGCTCGGCTACAGGTACCACGATTTCAACTCAGACTGTCCGAAACCGGCTCCATGCTGTAGGTCTGTATGCTCGCCGACCGATGGTATGTGTTAGATTAACATCAAGGCATCGTCGCGACCGCAGGGAGTGGGCAACCGAGCATGTCAACTGGAGGAGAAATGAATGGAGCAATATTCTGTTTTCTGACGAGTCCGGTTTTTCTGTGCATCCGGATAATAGGCGTATTTTCATCTGGAGGGACCGTGGCAGTAGGAATAATCCTGCGTTCGTGCACGAAAGTGTCAGATTTGGCGGTGGAGGAGTGTTGGTGTATGGTGGCATCTCCATTGACGGGCGCACTGACCTCTACATCCTTCGAGATGGAGCTCTGACTGGTCGCCGATATAGGGATGAGATCCTCAGACCTATTGTAGTCCCTTACGCTGCAGCAATCGGAGATAACTTCATTTTAATGGACGATAACTGCAGGCCACATCGTGCGAACCTGGTGGAGGATTTCCTTTTCGAGAATGGAATCGTTCGAATGGAATGTCCAGCGCGTTCTCCAGACATGAATCCAATCGAGCACGTTTGGGACGCTCTAGGAAGACGAGTTTCTGGTCGCCAACAACCCCCACAAACTCTCCAAGAACTGGAAAGAGCTCTTCTGGAAGAGTGGGGGCAGAATATCCCAACTCGTCATTAATAGCCTCATTGAGTCCATACCTCAAAGGTGTTCAACGTTGCTGGCCGCCCGTGGAAACCATACCCCCTACTGAAAATGATTTTCTCTGAAGAAAACACTTTTTCTTATTCTTTTTTTCTCATATGCACAAATTGTGTTTTTTTCCTTTTGTACACAAATGCACAATAAAATGCATTTTTTTTTCTGCCAAACATGTGTAATTTATTCTCATATAACCTACTATGTCTGTCGACCATGTATCAATCAGCTAAAAAGTTTCCCAGATACAAAATCCACCTAAAACTGCAATATCCTTTAATTGTTTTGAGCAGTGTAGTATACAGAATATATTTTTAACTAATTTAAATTGCATATTTATTTTCTGTATAAAGTAACAGTTGAAACTTTTCAATTTTTTAGAAATTAAACATAAAGTAACGAAAAAAATTTAATTTATTCATATTTTAAGTTAGTATATATATTATTGAAAAAAAAGTCAATTTTCTCCAGAAATTTTTTTTTAATTCGAATTATAGATGTGTGCATGAATTTAAAAAAAAGAGTAATTTTTAAAGAAAAAACAAGCATTTAGTTTTTTAAAAAATCTAATCGTTGAACTTTTTGTTTATTACGCGATAGTATAATAGTAACGGCAATGAGAAGCTTTCAATTCTATCATTAAACAAACTCGTAGAGTGATGGCATATTTCAGTTATTGATAAAACTAATCTGATTATGATTGTGTTACTTATTTTCTATTTGCTTCTTAAAATTTGTAAAGACATGAAGAAATACTATTGATATTCTAAAAGAAATTCATATTTTTCAAGACATTATAAACTATTAATAGTAAACAAAAAATAAATACGTAACACTATAAAAAAAAAAAAAAAACCTCATAATGAGATGACTTTTCTCAAAAATGTATTTCATCACTCCAGGAGCGTGCGAAGAAAAAGTTGCGCCCGGGGCAAAGCTAGAATTTGGCGCCCCTCTCCCCCAACTTTTTTTTTTTCTTGTAACAGACAAAAAATGATGTTGGTAATATAAATTTGGCGCCCCATAAATTTTCGCGTTCGTGGCGACCCCCCCCCCCTTCTCCGCCCCTTTCGCACGGTGCTGCGTCACTCTATGCGTTTCTTTAATGACAGGAATGAAAACTTCATTTTCATTACTGTTATGGGGCTATCAAATATAACGTTATCAATATTTTCGTAATTCTGGACCCCCCCCCCCCCCAGCAATGATACCGTTATCAAAGTGTAATAGAAATTTTTATCAACAAAACAATTGGACAACGTTAATTTACTAATCCATGTAATATGCAAGTTCACAATTTTAAGTAGAATTTTCGCCACTTTATTGAATCATATTAAATAAAATCTGATTCAATTCAGCGATGGATTCCAAAATGCGCCAAAACATTTAAATGTTAAGTTTGGTTTTGATTCATATAAGTAGCAATTAGAGCGATCTTTCTTAGCTCTGGGAGGGGTTTTAACCCAAAAACTATCCCCTTGGCAAGTTCTGGGAGCGGATGTGGGGGGGGGAGGTCTGCGCCATTGCAGATTTACACCCCCTTTCCCCCTGAAACGATAACATTAAATATGCACAGCCCTGAAGCTACCACGAAATAAACGAACTTTTCAAGCGATGAATGCTAAACGTAGAATGCCCCACCTACTACCGTACAATTTAATTCTCATCATGGAAACTAGAGGCGTTACTTTGCGTCATCTTTTAACATGGGGGTGTCTTCGCTTTCTTATATAAACTTGGAGTTGTACTTCCTACTGATACATGTGATTTATATTTTATCGTACGTTTATATATTGTATATTTGTATACATATTTTCATGCTCTTATTGCTATTACTATTATTAATATTATGTAAGATATTAATACTTGAAGATAATGCAATTTAATTATATATATTCTAATGTTAAAAAGAATATGAGATGCTCTCAATTTGCATTTTCTCTGAAACAGGACCTGAAATAATCATAAAATTAAAATCTTTAAAGAAATAATAATTTTGCTATAATCATTCAAACTAATTTGCTACAGAATTAAAACGTTTAAAATGCCACATACATATTCCTATAAATTTATTTATATGTTAAATATCATTATTCTGACATAAAAATTGAACTTTTTTTTTAATTTAAAAGTAAAAGTTGTAGCTAGTTGTTTACTTATTTATGTACTTCTTATTACAATGTTAAAAAGATTATGTTCTAAAAAATTCGTTTTTAATATTATTTTTAAATATTTCGGATAGGTGGAGCCAGTATAAAATTCAAAACATTTTTTTCCCTTTTTCCTAATTACATTGAAAGAAATCCGAACGACATTTCCTTCTCCCGCTTCTTTAACATTGTTGCATTAAGCTGTCCCTATCTGCTACTGGATAGACATACGCTGCAAAACTTTGAAATTTTTATTTCGAATAATAATAATAATAATAATAATAATAATAATAATAATAATAATAATAACATTAATAATAATAAAATCGTTAAGTTGAAATGACATTTTTTACATAATGTTTTTTATTACATAAGTTTTTTAAAATCAAATTAGAAGCTTTTTTTCTCTAGTAGAATAGGATTTTGACACTTCAGTCTTCAAGAATATCTAAGATTAATACAGTGAAACCTCCAAATAAGGGACACCTATGGAACCGGAATTTTTGTCCCTTAAATAGAGGTGTCCCTTATTTGGAGTTTTTATATTATTTTTAATTAACCGTTCTGAAGGATATAAAAATAGCAAAGCATTAAAGATGATGCCCCTTAAATGACCCGAAGTGTATAAATTACGTTAATCAGACAAAAGGAAGAAAAGAGAATTAATTAAAATTTTCAGTTAATTACTAAATCAGTAAATGAATTGTTGAATTATTGATTTGTATTTTTTATGCAAACTGTGTACATGCATCAAAAAGTATAAAAACATTAGAAAGAATTTTACTTGAAGTAACAATCAAAATAGAATTGTTTTTCAAATTTCAATTTTTCTGTATAAACCTTTCAAATGTTCATTTACCATACTTATAAATTTTAGTTCTTCATTACCAGCAGTATTTACCAAAGAAGAAAAAAAATATTCAACTGTTTTGTGTATTTTAAGGCAACAAATTTCTCAACTGCTCTACTTAGCAAGCGGAAAAGGTTTTGGCGCATTTACAAATTCATTTTTTAATTGAAAGGTATAAAACTGGAATGCTTGACTATGGAAGCGATTTGCAATTTAACTGTATTTTCAATTAAAAAAAAAATAAATTACCTGTTATTATTAAGTGATTTTGATGACGTGACAAAGACCTTTTTTACCCTTTCTTGAGTAGTTATTTTTCTTTCGCGTGGAAATTTAGTTCAAAATGCGCACATTGATATTTTCTGTAAAATCTATTGCATTTGGGAAAAAAAAAATGGTTGATGAGATACTTTCTGAACAACAACACTTGCTAGTTTCGAATAAAAGTTAATTAAAGCATATGTCTTAAAAGTTTAAAAGTTGCCTTTGTTGGATTTGAGAACAGCTTAAAAGCGTATCTAAACTTCTTTATTTCACAATTTTTTTTCCGCACTTTCAGAATCATCCTCACAATTTTCTTTATCTACTTTTGGAATCATCCTCACAATTTTCATCATTACTTTCAATGCGGATAAAAGCACTAATGTTGAATCAGAATTGAAAGTAAATAAATGGCCATTAATAGTGTCATATGCCTCTGTACCTATTTTTTTCTTTTGTGATTTTAAACTTTATTTTTAAATAACTATAAACAAATTTTTAATCATGAAATTGATTTTGAATTAATTTTTCAAATTTGTTGATATTCTCTTGACATATAATAATAGTAGAGTGATTTTTGTACTTAACTTACATGGTTACTCATTGATTTGAAATTTTAAATGTTTTAATTTTATAGTGAAACTTAATTTCGTACAAGAAACTATACAAAATGTTTGGATTATATTTAATTTCTTATTCTCTTTCTCCCATACGCCTCAAACTCTATCTAATTCAAATGCTACTAAATATTATTTTGTACAAATACAGGATAAAAACCTTTTGGGATCAACAGTTTGTTTCAATTAAAAAAAAAAAAAAAAAAAAAAAAAAAAAAAAAAAAAAAAAGGTCAACAAAACAATAAAAACTTTCAAACAGTGAATTTCTCTTGAATAAAAGGAAATAACTCTATCAAATGAAAACAAATATAAATTTGCTTGATAATAAATAATTTTCGAACATTAAAAAAACTTATCTCTTTATTATGTTATTAAATTATATCATTAAAAAATTGTTTCATAAAAAAGTTTCTTTATCTCAAAAGTTATCGATACAAGTATGTATCGATTTATCTTACAGCATAGGTCATCAGTTTAAAAGTATTTGTTAAATTAAAAATTTACTGTTTTTTTTTTTTTTTTTTTTTATCACTTACTTATTATTCTTACTTTTTTGAAGATGAAATTCATTATCAAAATTCAAAAGTAAAATGCTGTCTATGGAAAATTCTTTGATTTGAGTCTTTGTGTTTGAATGTATAATAAATATTTAGTTCAATCATGAATTCAATAGATTCAATGGTCAAAATGTTAAAAGTAATGAGAAAATAAGTCCTAGTTTTGTCGTTGCTTGTAGTGTAATATGCATTTTTAGAACATATAATTAAGCGAGTAATGTATTTAAAAAAAAGAAAGAAAACTAGTTTGTAGAGGGCAGTGGCGTAGCTAAGGGGGGGCAAGGGGGGCGTCCGCCCCGGGCGCCGAGGCATACGGGCGCCAAATTGAGAGAAATTGTTATATATCTATATTGGGGTGGGGGCGCAAAATTTCTTGCTGGCCCCGGGCGCCAAAAAACATAGCTACGCCACTGGTAGAGGGCATCAATATTATTTTTTATGTTATGTCAAGAAACAATATCTCAATTAATACAAAACATACGCCAGTGGAGATAAACATCTGACAGATCTTACTTCAAATTTGAATGCTTTCAAAAGATCACAGGTGTGTAGTTTTCTTATATAATAAGCAACTATCACTAGTGATCTTTTGCGAGCAACTGGGATCTGTGTGGTGATGAATTGATGGTGCCCTTGGACTGTATGCTGCCTTTGCGAGGAGTAAGGATTCATCTTCGCATTGAAGATTTTATAAAAGAAAACTTTTAAGAAATTTGTGAGTATGGTGGAATTCCTACTGCTGTGTCAAAAGTGATAAGTAAGTATACTAAAGTAGCATAAAAAATAATATTGGTGCTCTTACAAACTATTTTTTTTTTTTTTTAATATATTGATGGACGATGAATGTTTCTGAATGTAAAATTAAAAAAAAAGCATTTTGAAAAGATAAATTAATCATGTTTTAAAATGATAAAACAAAAATTCTTTCTAATTTCTTATATTTTCTTATGTTAATCATATTTATTATCGTCCGAACAATTAATATTTGTGCTTTTTACCAATAATTTTAACTTTTTAAAACCTGAAACTTTCAGGTATAATATTTTTTGAAATTTAAAAAAACAAGATGGCAAAAGTGTCTAGTATACGCATACAGTTCCATATTACATAGATATGATGTATATATATATATAATACTACATGGACATGATGTACATATATGTATACATTACGTATATATGATGTATATACATTAGGGTGGACCTTATTTTTCAAGTTTCAAAATGTAATCTTCTCACCCTCTAAATTTGTTCCTTTTTATGAAAAAATAATTCTGGTAAAATATTAGCTCAATTGAACAATATTTAGAGGTAGCTCAATGATGTAGAAATTTCCAATGTATGAGCAATGATAAACATATGCGTACTCGCATAGTATGTCATAGAAAATAAATTCTATCTTCTAAAATATTTTGAAATGCATTTAGCTTTGCATTTTTATTCATAGATGGCAGTACTATGCACAATAATATTTAAAACAATAAACTGCATTTAGCAATTAGCAGTCTTTGAAGCCATTGAAGACTAGGGAATAGTAGAAAATATATGTGCAATGTGCTCTGACACTACCAGCTCAAACGCTGGTTATAATTCTGGTGCATGTGTTCTTAACATAAATTGAAAAAAGAGCTCTTATCATTTGCTTGCAGATATCACATTATGGAGCTGATAATTAGTACTGCATTTTAAGTATGCATGGGAGTCAAATCTTCACCTGAAGTTGCATTATTTAAACGCTTTCAGGAATATTAGAGCTTAATTGATAAAGATAAGTACGAAACGGAAATTTCATTTGATGATGTTGCAAATCTAGTAGAAGATATTAAGCAAGGGACTATCAACTAATTAAAGAAGTTCCTAGAAGAGCAAAGAGAAACAAAGCTAAGAGGTGATTATAAGGAATTTTTAGAACTTGTAATTATATTTCTAGGTGCTGTTCCAGAAAGGGGAATCAGATTTATGTCACCACGTGCAATGCACCATGCCCGTTGGATGTCTAAAGTAATAAATTGTCTCAAGATCTGGATGTTCAAGGCTCAGTTTAAATTGACTGTAAAAGAGGAAGAAGGTATATGTGATATGTGTGTTTTTACAGTCCGTGTATACTTGAAAGCTTGGATAACTGCAACTCAAGCTTCATGTGCCCCATATAATGACCCGTTGTTGCTCAAATCGACTACTCATCAATACATTCAACTGTTTCCACTTCATCATCACGTAAATTTGCTAACCATATGAGGTATTCGTCAGAAGGACTTGTTGGTTTAGCTTTATTTGATAGCCGTGTGAGTTTATGAACTAAAAGACGCATGGTTATTGCATTACAGAATGAAGCTAATTCTAAAAAACAAGCTCAAATTTATTCCAAACGAGTCATTGTTGTTTTACATTCATTCAAGAATAAAAGATTGGAAGATTTTGTCATAGCTAAGTCAATGATGTTGTTTTAACTGTTGGAACTTCCCTATGGACTTTTTGCAGTGTATCCTGAATTGTGGGAGTTAAGAGACGACTATAAACAGGCAAAAGGGGTAATAAAATCTCTACAAGTAGTAAATGATCATACCGAACGTGCAGTTGCACTTATTCAAGAATACAATGGATTGATAACTCATGATGAAATGCAACTACAATTTTTACTACAAGTTGTTGAAGATCATCGTAAAATGTACTCAGATAACAGAAAAATGTGTTTCTCTCAACCTGCACAAATGCAATAAAATTTTAATGTAACATGAAAACCTAATAATTGTGCTGTAAATTAAATAAATTGTTACAATTAAATCATTAAAACATTTAAAGTGCTTACTTATTTATGTACTTAATATTCGGATTTTTTCCCCTAATTTTATAAATTTCGGGTCAATTGAGCTACCTCTAAATATTTGAATTTATTGCTTAAACTTTTTACATAATGTTTTTGTATCAAAAGGAACGAAATAGGGAGGTGAGACTTGTAAAAATAATAATTTAAAAAAATCATGGCATTTAAGGTCCACCCTAATATACATGTGCATATTACGTAGATATGATGTTTATACATGTACATATTATGTAGATA
Source organism: Maratus speculifer (assembly GCA_964019185.1). Taxonomy (NCBI): domain Eukaryota; kingdom Metazoa; phylum Arthropoda; class Arachnida; order Araneae; family Salticidae; genus Maratus; species Maratus speculifer. The sequence continues at coordinate 85,112,633 of OZ025300.1, read as the reverse complement.
TGATGTATATATACATACATATAACGTAGATATTATGTTTAGAAAATGATCTACATGGATATAGATATCCGTTTTACATAGATATTACGTCAATCTGGATGTCCAATGAACATTATATGGATGTATTCGGAGAGACATCTGATGGTAATATCTACGTAGATACTACGTAATATGAAACTCCTTGGATGAATTCTAGACATGGTATATAGATGTAATTTACGTTATATGGATGTCATATTTACCAAATTGTGCTGTGTGGGATTAACATGCTTGTATGTCTGTTTGATAAGTTCACAAAAATCTGTATTTCAGTTTTCATCACAGACTACTTCATTATCTGAAATTCAAAAATCAATCTCTTTAATCTTATTTTGAAGTGTCCCTTAAATCGAGTGTCCCTTATTCAGAGGTAAATACACTACACGTCCTATACCAAGGGACTGGGACTGGCAGTTTTGTCTCTTAAATAGAGGTGTCCCTTATTCGGAGTGTCCCTTATTTGGAGGTTTCACTGTATTAATAAACTCGGGACATTTCAAACGTATATGAATGCTTCCAGTTTGTTATTTTTATCTAAACTTTTTTTTCCCACTTTTCCGGATTTTTTCTGGAAAAAAAAGGCCAAAAGTTTCAGGACGTTGAAGAAGTGTTATTCCTGAAAACTTGATAGCCTTTTTATGCACTTATTTCTGTAGATTTCAGTTTTTGCATATGATTACTTTGCTTAAATGTGCCATTTTAAATTTAAGAAAAAATAAGCTGAAAAAAATATTTTTATTGCTTATTGTAATTGGTAAGACAATGAGAAACAGTCTAAATAAACAAAGTACAGTGAATCAACTTTGACCAATCAGGGTAACTTAGGGTCAAGACAGAAAAAAAAGTATTAAATCTGCTACATCACTTAAATTAACGGCAAAGTTTTCGTTACAAAATATAGATAGCAGCACTAGTGTCAGTTTGGCAGCTCATTGAAAATAATTCGTCAAGATTCCACCATGGCAGAATGGATCAGTTTTTCTAAGGTGGAGCAGATTTACCCTGATTTGGCGCGAAGTTACTCTGATTGACTATATTATAATACACTTAATTTGTTTGCAAATATTTAAAAGATATCTTTAGATAGAGAAAATAAAAATGAAAAATATGACATTGTATACGAATTATGAAACATTTTTCTTTTTTGCATACATTTTTTTTATATGATAAAGATTAACAGAATTGAGGAAAGAAAGTACACTATGTATTTATAAAACCATCTTCATATACAAGTAAGTTGTGTCATCTAATGAGTATCTAATTTGATACCAGTTCTGGTTTTAGATGTACCGTTAAACTTGGAATAGCGATATTTGATATGAAACCTTGAAAATGAATCTTTGTTAATACACCTAGTTAATGAATTTTTTCATTTCTTACTTATAGAAAATAAGTTATGAATTTCATAAAAGCTTTTTCATATGTGCATGGAATTTGCAGACATTAATAAATATTCGAATGTTTTAAAATAAGGCAGTGTTTTTAATTTTTTTTTTTTTTTTTAACTATAAGTGTTTTTATATTTTGAGTTGTAATTTATCATTCTCTAAAGAAGACACTTCCCGAACAGTTGAATCTCTAATTTTGGCAGCATTTTCTAAAATATAACTAACTTTTATTGGAAATAAAGAAAGGCTGTATATTTTTTAGTATCTGAATAACTGTATATTTTGTAAATAAGAATGAAAATGATTTTATGAATGTGCCAGAAAGTAGCCAATTTGGATTAGAGAAAAAAAATGCAAAAAACGAAATTCTTTAAATCCAAAATTTATTTGGCAAGATATCTTTCACTATTCGGCGAGATTTTAGTAATATTCGGCGAGAATCTCTAAATATTTGGCCACAGGTATTCGGCCGAAGCATTCGGTCAACAAGCCTTCAATATTTGGCCAATCGAATATTCGGCAAAATAGCCGAATAGGCCGAATATTCGTAATATTCGTTCCATCTCTAATAGAAATGAGTAAAGCAGTAATGGAATAATGAAGATTACGTATACGAATGTTAAGGTATTTCAATACATAAGAAAATAGTACCAAGAGGAATTTAAACTACAGAAACGGCAGAGTTTTGACGGATGGGCGCCGAGCTTCTCCATATTATGTTGTATGATTAGGTCCATAAAACTGGATTTCTTGAGAACATTTATATTTTCCCATTTCATCATCATTATCTTTTCAAATAATAATAATAAAAAAAAAAAAAACAATTACTTGAAAAATATTCAGACTATTTCTTAATTCTCTCGTTGCGTTGGTTCACTTGGTCAACCGACTGCCCTCAGATATGATACAAGAGTTGTTCGTTACTCCAAAGTCTAAAGTGCCCTCTATCGACATTTTTTGAAATTTATCTTTATAATTTATTTTTAAGAAAATACCGAAATAAAGAATAGTTTTAGTAAAAACCGCAAATCAATGAACCAATTTTTCCGTTTTTTTATAATCATTTGAAATTTGAACCCTCTGAACACAGTTCAGTTTGTGCTACTTAATCACTCCCATTTTCAGATTTTGAGCTCAAAATTTAAGTTTGACTCTAAGCTTACGAAAACATTTAATGAGATGCATAAAATACCGGCAAAAAATATTTATTCGTTACTCCAAAGTCTAAAGCTCCCTCTATCGGCATTTTTTGAAATTTACCTTCATAATTTAATTTCAAGAAAATGCCTATATAAAGGTTAATTTTAGTGAAAACCGCAAATCAATCGAATGATTTTTTCATTTTTTATGTTTATTTGAAATTTTGGTCCCTAAAATTTAATGGCGGCTATCTCCTTTGGAAAACGTTTTGGACCCTTGGTCTCCCATTTAATATTGTTTGTCTTGATGTGCACTATAACCCCTCTTTTATTGTAAAACAAATTGGAATCACCCTGTATGTATTAATTACTGAAAGTTAAAATAAGTCTGGGATATGAATTTGATTTTGGGTGTTATTGAAAAAAATAAAATTTAGTTTTATTTCAAATTTAATTTTGTTTTGAATTATTTTTAGAATTACACATGTAAAAATTTTAATAAAAAAGAAATATGAGTTTTTATGGCAATTATCACTGTGTTTTAATGTAAACACACATATATTTTTATTAACATTCCTTAAAACCTGATAATATTTATATACGCTTTTCTATAGTTGTTTGTTTAATATACCATATTCTTATTTATTTCTTACTGTTTAAGGATATTTGACAACTTTCAAATTCTAATTTCATACCTCATTTTTGTACAAGCTAAATATACTATTCCCACCAGTTTGTATTGAGAAACGTCTTTAAATATATGCTTTTCGTGCCGCCAACATTTCATACTTACCTGGCACTGGGGAAAGCCTTGATCATGAAGGAGGCTCCCCCGAGCAGAGACCTCTCATTGCACACCGAGGGGTTGACGTTCGCCACATCCGCAAATTGCGGTTGCTTGGGGTGCATAATTTTTGGTAGCTGGGACTGCGTTCGCGCTGTCCCTTCAATTTATAAAGTTAAGAATATTATGACATATGCAACATTGAGGTGCAAACTCGTGTGGAAAAAAAAAAACAGTATCTTTTTAATATTTCACGATGTCATTTTCGCGTGTCACGAAAATTATGCATAAGCTTGCATACATGCAATTTAATTACTCATGCATGATAATTAACTTATTATTCATTAGAAAAAAATTCCTTTGAAAAAAAATGGTTTTTTTTAGCAATAATTAGCAATTTTTTTTAAATATTATTTTATTTTTGTTAGAAGAAAACTTACTTTATATATAGATATTTGGTCCTAGATACTGTCACAAAAGTGACATTTTTAAGGTTTAAAATTTTCTAAAACATAATGAAATTGCAATAAAATCATATTTTTTGATTTATTTATATTTAAAACAATATTTCTAAACAATAATAATAACATTTTACATTTTATTTGCTTAAAATCAATAATAAAAGTCTGAAACACTAAAGTGCACATTTATGTGATATTCAGCCATATATATAATTTTATATGTGCATAAACTCTACAAATCACATACAGGGATGCGCAAAATTCTGAAGTACTTTTTCTGTTTATTGATAGAAATTTCGTAAAGGGTACTTTCAACTGTGCTATGCATTTTCAAATTGAATTAAATTTTAGTATAATGCAGACTTGTCAAGTCTCCTGATTTTGAAAGGAGACTCCCGATTTTCATATGTATCTCAAATTCTTCATTTTTGAGATATTTCTCCCGATTTTTCACATTAAAAAAATTGCGCTGTGATTCAATGATTAAATCTCTAGTACAGGCGTAATTGTTCTTTCGTATGATTGATCAGTAGTATTTTATGTGATAAACTACATTCAAATTCATTATAAATGATGAATCTTTAAGATTTGTTACTATGGTCATATGTTGGATTATTAATAAATTTGTATCAATTAAGACTTATTTATGATCTTTACTATAGTTTTACATAAGTTTATGATTAACAAAACACTACTCTTTTTATAATATTTAGTCAAATTAAAAATATATTAAAACATCTTAAACATCATATGCTTAAATGCATTCTACTTATAAGGAGAACATATTTTCCTTATTTGAGTAAGAGTGACATATTTATTTTTTAATCTTTAGTAATAACCAAGCCATGTTGAAATTTAAACTTTCACTAACGATGTTTACATCTAAAAATTAATAAGTTTTTATTGACAAAATATCTCTCCTGTTTTCTGAAACAAAATCTCATGTTTTTTAGCTATCAGAACTTGGCAAGTCTGATAATGTATTAAATGATAAATCTATAGTTCCTATACAGGGCTGCGCTAAACATTCAGATTTTTATTATTAATTTTAACTTTTGCAGAGAATCGATGAAATTGTGTTTTGAAATGTGTTATGCGTTTTACAAACTGTTCATTAGACATCTTTTTTCGCTTTATTAAACTGTGAAGTTTGTTTATATAAGTCTGACAGAGTCGGATAGTGCTTCATAATCTATGCTTAAGGGGTTTCGGGACACATATTAAAATAATTTATATTTATTGAGTTATTTTTTTGAAGTTTTTTGTGATGGTTAACCATATTATTTGTAAAAAAAATCCCATGATAAAACTTCCGATAGATATTTAAGAAAAATTTTATGATAAATGGATACCGATTAGTTTTATTTCACCAAACATGCTTATTTTAGGGTAATTTTAGTAAGATGGTTTAATAAAATAAATTAGGATTTATATTTAGATAAAATTGACGTCGAGGCTCCTGTCTGCAGATTTACTAGTTATACATTATATTTTATATGATATACTTATCTTACACATTTATATTATTTATATTTATACCATCCATTGATAAAATGTACGTTATATTCACTTTTATATTAATATTTGCACTATCAAATTATATATTTACTTTATATTATATAATACGTTAATTATATATTTTTAATAATAATAATAATAATAATAACAATAATACTAAATTAATTACTTAAAAATATTTAGAGTATTTCTTAATTCTCTCGTTGCATTGCTTTCACTTGGTCAACTGACTGCCCTCAGATATTATACAATAAAGGAGACTACTGCTACAGTGCTCAGCAAAAGTTTAGACAATGATCGATTACGCTTCTATATTGAGAAGTATGTACCGAATGTTTGTAATTCATGTGTCATACTTTACTTGTGACTTATCCTTTATTAACAAACAATAAATTTTAAATTTTACTTTTTACATAATACATAATGGAAAAAAAATGAAATTAACATTGTTGCAAAAGTATAGACAAGTAGTAAATTTACAGAAAACTAACTACAAATTAAAATCGAATTGCACCCACATTGTTTGCAGTTAGTGCAAGAATGTGACTTTTCATCGAAGAAACTAAATGCTGCGTCACTTTGGGGTCTATTTTGTACCAAACATGTTCAACAGCAGCTCGAAGCTCATTAAAGGAAAAGTATAGCAAAAATATGCATAAACATTTCGACATATGATGTTATAAAGGTTTTCGATTGGGTTCGGATTAGAATTACGCCGGCCAGTTGAGATCAATAGTATTTTCAGAGTTAAACGAAGTTCTTCTTTTGTATGCAACATGTATAGACGCATTATCTTTCTAAAATCCTTACTTTAGATTAGCTAAAAGTTCCCCAAATGACTAAAAAGTAATCTCCAACGTATATGCGTTGTCTTGTGTTGCTTGGCAACCAATGAATAACTCCACTGATACTCCAGCATTAAAGCAAAGTGAGTTATTAAAAAGTCACCTTCTTGTTGTCGACTTAAGAAAGTCCCAGGCTCTTTACGCAAGTCGTGCCAATAGTATGCCCACCCGTTTGGGCCATTCAAATTCCACTTTTTTTCGTTACTGAATATCATACTGTACCATTTGGCTCCGTATGACGTATGTTTGCAAGTTCATTGCGTTCTCAACAATTTGTAGCGAGATTTTAAAGCTGATTGTTTTATCATTTTCATGTAAATTGATTTACCTGTTTCCTTAATTCATCTACGAATCATGTCCGTCGACACAGAAAGTCCTGACTTACTTTTAATGTGATTAGCAATCATTATTTGTGTAAATGTCAGTTCCTGGATCCTTTTGTCATCTCTTTTTCTCGTCACACTAGGTCTTTCAGATTAGTTTTGTTTTAAAGGAGTCATCCTTAGACTATTACTTCATAGACAGACCACTTTGGACGATTCAGAGCTGTTGAAATTTTTGCAACATTCTTCCCTTTCCATTTCAGCTTTCCTACTTCAATTACCTCATCTAACTGAATATTTTTAGCTCGCGACATCTTCACTAACTGATGCTATATCGAGGTATAATTAAATACTTCAAACATGTGACATCATAACTTGGAAATTTGAATTTATACATAAACAATTGGTTAAAAATCCAAAAAGTGTCTAAACTTTTGCAATATGCATATTTTACTTTTTCCATTTAAATTAAATACAATGAAATCTGTCTAAGCCGGAATCTACCTAAGCCGGAAATCTGTCTAAAGCGGAAATATTTCAGTGTCCCACATTTATAAACATAGATATTTCCAATAAATCTGTCTAATACGGAAATAATCTGTGTAACGCGGAACCGGATATTCATTTTGGGTTCCAGGTAGCAAATTTACTGTTTAAGACGGACGAAATTTTTCCTGCTAAATATAAATGGAAAGAAATTTTTTCTATTCATATTGAAATGTATTGTTTAGTCGCATTCCCAGAGGATAAGAAAAAGGGTCACTAATTGCTGTCAGTAATTTGGGGATGATTTTATTATTGTATGACTGGAACTGTTGAACAACGGCTTTACTAGTGTGTGTATGTGTGCTATCAATTTGTAGTGTAAATTATTATTACTATAAATATATAAAAATGTGTCAAGATTTAATGTTTAATTAATTAAAAAAAATTAAGATTCGTTAGTTTTAATATTTAACGAAATAAATACTCTTTGAACGAGGTGTCTATAAAGTCTTGCTGTCTAAGTCGGAAATCTGTCTAAAGCGGAATTTTATTTCAGTCCCAAACGATTCCGCCTTAGACAGATTGCACTGTATTATGTTATATTATAACCATTATTTTTATTCTACATTGTTTAAAATATATTTGAAAATAAGTATAGCCATTTGCAAAACTCACGTATTTGTATTTTTTTATTTAAAGGTTAAAAAAATACACCAGTGTCTAAACTTTTGCTGAGCACTGTAGGACAGTGTAACGATGTCACCAAATGTATATGAATAAATTTAATCTTTCACACCGGTAATTTGAAAGAGCTATAAATACATATGATTTTCGCCCATCAAATTAAATGTATACTCTGGTTTCTCTTCAAAATACGAGCTAATCTTTCGCCTTTTACTAAAGATTACCGAGGAGAGGAACAACACAATGAGCCTAAAACTAATATTTGGAATCCCACCGAAAGGTGGGGCGTTTTTAAAAAAACAGAAAACGCGTTATAAGAATCATCTAAAAATGATGTCACACTTGAGGATGAGTTCATAAAAATGTGACAAGGGGGTGGGAGAAGTTGAAAAGAATTGTGACATCACACATTTTGATTTAAATAGAAGGATTAAACTCTGAAGTTATTTTAAAGTTAAAATATTTTGTGTTCATAAAAAAAGATAAATAAAAAATAAAATGAAGCCGAATATGATAAATTCTATTTCAATTTTCAAAATACTACTGTTTTTAATAGTTTTTTCATATTAATATTTTATTTATTTTACACGAATCTTTTTTTAAATTATTTATTTATTTTTGTTCAACTTACAAATTTCATTAAAATACATAGTTAAAATTTAAAAATAAAATTTGGAATGTGATCTAAAACGTAGAACAAAAGGAGGGGAGGTGAGTCAAAAATATGGGAAAACGCATGGACGTCCCTTTAATAGAATTAAGGAAAGAAAGTACAATATATAAAAATAAAATCTAAAAGGAAACTTAAAAGCCTTATTATATTTAGCGACATTTGAAATAAAATGCTTAATTTTGTCATTAATCATACCCTCTTTTAAATTTAACTGATAAATTTTCACGAGTTGGAAGACTTGATTACTCGCATATGGAAAAATCTCATAGAAAATTTCTTTATAATATTTTTATGTTTTAATAATAATAATAATAAAATTCTAGATGAATTGGCCTATTTTCTATGGAATTAAAATTATTGCTATAAATCACATTGATGAAAACACAGGGAAGCCGAAATGTAAAGATAAAAATGAAATATAGATTATCTATAGTAATATTAAAATTAGACTTTAGTAATTTTTACCGAATGAAAATTCTAATAACAGACACATATTCACATCATAGTTCAAGCAATTATATCTAAGGTTATAACTTTAATGGCTTTGAAAAACATTAAGCTCCTCCCACTTTCAACTTATAACGTTTAGTTTAACCTCAGACTGAATAATTTGCCATTTTTCCTATTCTATGATATTTGATGTTTATCTTGCAACTGCAAATATAGATCCAGAGTCAATCTCAATCTAGATATGTTGTCGAATAGATCAGCGTTGAACTTAGGGGATGGGCCGGGGGGGGACATACTCCCCGGAGCTATGAGATGTCCCTCCCCCGGAAATTTTGAGATTTTGTGTTTTTAATACTCAAAAAGTGCAATTTCCCCCAGGAACTGTCTAATGTCCCCCTGAGCCAAAGAGATCCCTACCGGAGAAAAGTGTCTGACTTCAACACTGGAATAGATGAAATAATTTTGGAAGTTATGTAAAACTCGAAAAGAATGTTTCTGCCATACCATATAAGAACAATATCAAAAATGCAAATTTCCGTGATTGTTTTGAGTAACAAAAGTATTTATTTGTTTTGTATTGCTCGGTTTTTAGAAGTGTTGATTATATGGCTTTAAAATGTTAATGACTACACAGTAGGGTGGGCCGAAAAAAACTTTTTTTCGATTTTCGATTATGGCGGGTGCGGAAAAGTGGCCACTGGTGGCACTCAGATCATACAAAAAATTTGAGATTTTTTGGACATTTCCTTACTCTGCCGCAAACGGCTTGAAGTTTTGCAAAAATGCTCATTTTTGAACTTTTTTCGAAAAAAATTAAAAAATGTTAAATTAAATTTATTTTGGTTGTATTTACTTGAAAAGGCATATTTAATGTACCAAATGTTTAAATAAGATCTGATCATGCATTATTTGATATCTATGTGTATTATAGCTTAGGCTATTTTTATAGCTTTTTCGCGTATAATAGGCAAAAGTTGTATTTGTTTGAATCGATCGTTAGTTTCTATATTATTTATGTCCCTTGGTCTTCTTTATATTTTTTCTATGTGTCAAACGTTATATATTTGGGGAACAGACAGCAGTATACTTCAAAAACAAATCTGGAAGGTGAGAAAGTGGTGAAGCAGGACTCTAAGCGAGCGCAATGACTCATCGTAATACTCAGGGAATGAAGGACGAAATAGTTGAGAGCCAAAATGCGATAAAGGATTCTGATTATTTATCCTTGCTCAGTTACCTGCAACATTTGTTCAGCGTTAACGTGAAACCCTTTTGTAGTGATATACAGTGCTTTTTGGATCGTTTAATGTGCCATTATAAAATTTTGTGCGTTTTATTACGACGAGCTCAGAAATGGCTAGTATAAAGGGCCATGACAATGCAAAGACATGCGATAGCGTGAAAAGTAACTTTTTGGGGGCATCGTGCATATTGAAAGAATCGCAGTTGCCAACTTATGCTAATAATCATGCGTCACTACTACTGGTTGCTTCACAATGTAGAAGTTGTGACAGAAGGGAATACGAATCTCGTCACCGATAAAAAGAAAGTCAGAAGAGAGAAATAGAAACTTGGAAAGAAGATACAGGCAGAAGAAGTTATTGAAAGAAGGAAAATTAAAAGCATGTTTTTGATGGTAGAAAGGATAAAAATATATTCAGAGGAGAAAAAAGAACAAGCGGAACCATCGAAGGAAAGGCGAGGAACACATCACCGGGTTGTTTCCGGTCACGGAAAAGAAATAGCAAAATCATTATACAATCTTCCAAGTCACGATAAGTTAGACTTTTCTGAACTGACGAGGTATCAAGGTAACGGAAGGAGGTATCAAGTGACACAAGTATTCCTAACCAGGTTCAAACAACACGGTGATGTGTTCCTCGCCTTTCTGTCGACGGTGCCGCTTGTTATTTCTCTTCCTCTTAATATACTTTTATCCTTTCTACCATCAAAAAATATGCTTTTAATTTTCCTTCTTTCAATAACTTCTTCTGCCTGTATCTTCTTTCCAAGTTTCTATTTCCCTCTTCTGACTTTGTTTTTATCGATGACGAGATTCGTATCCTCTGCTGTCACAACTTCTACATGGTGAAGCAACCAGTAATAGTGGCGCATGATATTCAGTATAAGTTGGCAATTGCAATTCTTTCAATATGCATGATACCCCCAAAAAGTTACTTTTCACGTTATCGCGTGTCTTTGCATTGTCATGGCCCTTTATACTTGCCATTTCTAAGCTCGTTGTAATAAAACGCACAAAACACTATAATGGCACATTAAACGACCCCAAAAGCACTGTATATCACTACAAAAGGGTTTCACGTTAACACAGAACAAATGTCGCAGGTAACTGAGCAAGGATAAATAATAAGAATCCTTTATCGCATTTTGGCTCTCAACTATTTCATCCTTCACTCCCTGACTATTACGACGAGTCATTGTGCTCGCTTAGAGTCCTGCGTCACCACTTTCTCATCTTCCAGATTTGTTTTTAAAGTATACTGCTGCCTGTTCCCCAAATATATAACGTTTGACACATAGAAAAAATATAAAGAAGACCAAGGGACATAAATAATATAGAAACTAACGATCGATTCAAACAAATACAACTTTTGCCTATTATACGCGAAAAAGCAATAAAAATAGCCTAAGTTATAATACACATAGATATTAAATAATGCATGATCAGATCTTATTTAAACATTTGGTACATTAAATAGGCCTTTTCAAGTAAATACAACCAAAATAAATTTAATTTAACATTTTTAAATTTTTTTCGAAAAAAGTTAAAAAATGAGCATTTTTGCAAAACTTCAAGCCGTTTGCGGCAGGGTAAGTAAATGTCTAAAAAATCTCAAATTTTTTGTATGAACTGAGTGCCACCAGTGGCCACTTTTCCGCACCCGCCATAATCGAAAATCGAAAAAAAGTTTTTTTCGGCCCACCCTACTACACAGGCCTACAAAAAAAAATTTTTTTTTTTTTGGTGCCTGAGATTTTACAACTGATTTTGGATATTTTTGGGACGCTGATTCCAAATATGCAATCAGTTTTTCTCTATCAGCTCTACTTTTTTAGATATGCAAAGCGAACTAAAGATTTTTTAGAACTAAAGTGACCTTGAACACTTAAACTGACCTTATGATACATAGCCCTGTAACGACGCTCAAGGTGATTAGAAGGACGTTGAAATACCACAAGATCTTGAAAAAAACAAATGTGCAAGCAAAACTGAGGATCTACGCATGCTTATGATTTCGCGCCGCTCATCCATAAAGCCAAATGTAAAAGCCTCCAAGAGATAAGGTTAGTTTCAGAGTTTGCTCCATGGAAACAAAACTGGCTTTCTTTGACTTTCTAAAGTTTTTGAACTTCCATGATATTTGTGTTTAAGGTAGAATTCGTATCAATTTAACGTAAAACTCGTAGTGTCGTAGATTGTTCTGTTTGCGTTGTAGAATGGAATTTAAATAAGTTCAAGTAGAAAAAATTGTATAAATCATCCAGATAAGTTTTGCTACATATGCGGAGAATAAAAGTTGAAAGAACACAGAAAATATATAACTGACTTTGTAAAGAGAGCTTATCTTGGATACATTGGGGTTAGACTTGGTGATCAGGATAAAATCTGCGCACCGCAACAGGTCTGTAAAACTTGTACAGAATATTTATGACAGTGAGCTGACGGAAAAGAATAAGTCTCAAATGCGGCTTACCAATGGTTTGTAGAAAACTCCAAAACCATTTCTATGACTATTATTTCTACCTAGCACTGGTATACTATTTGAATTAATCAAAACAATTGTAATAAGAAAACTAATCCTGTTTCAGTGTCTTCAAGACCCCCACTTCCTCACTCTGAGGAACTACCGATCCAACGTTTCATCAGCTACCAGAGCTTAGTGAGAATGAATATTGTCCTGCTGATCATCTTTTAGAGAGCTGTGAAGGTAACAGTGATTATGAGGAGACGTCATCAATGCCTAAATTTTTCAACCAGGTTGATTTAAATGATTTCAAAAGAGATTTCAATGTTTTAAAAGAAGCTTCTGAATTACTGGTTGATTTCAAGATTAAAAGACAAAAATTTATTAGAACAAAGAGCCAAACTTACATTTTATCACACAAGACAAAATTGACTTATACCCTTCTTCTCTTAAAAAAACAATCTTGTATTTTGTCATGAATTTAGAGGACTGTTAGAAAAATTGGTTCTTCCTAAATATTTTCCAGATGATTGGACAGCAAAGAAGTTACACAAAATACTATTGTTTTTATATTTTTGGGATAGCAGGGATAAAACACACCACTAGATTAGAAAAGAGAGGTCTAAGAAAGAAAACATGGATGTTGGAGAAAGGAATGTCGTTAATAACACTTTAATTGGGCGAAAGAAAATCATACTTTCTGCAGTGCATATCAAGCTCTGTCCTATAAAGCAGTTTGTGTAAATTCTCCATAAGAACGGTCATGATTTGCATATATAAGGTAAAAACACCCGAATTGAGTTATGAAGATATTAAAGCAGGAATATTTAACGGACAACAAATAAGACAACTGATTAAGGATCCTGCTTTCGTAAATTCAACGAATGAGGCTGAATAAAAAGTTTGGACTTCTTTTTAGCTTCTTTTTCTTGGCAGTTCACAAAAACATTCCGGGAAATGCAAAGGAGAAATCAATGTAGAACTGGTAAATGAAAAGCATAATAGTTTTAAATCTCTTGGGTGTACTAGAAGCATTAAAGCGCACTATTTACATTGCCACTTAGAGCATTTTCTTGAAAATAAAGAAGGCACAAGTGATAAACAGCCCGAAAGATTTCAACACAATATTAAGACTATGGAGGACCGCTACCAAAAAAGATGAGATATGCAAAGGGTTTCAGATTACAGTGTGAGTTTAAAAAGACACTGTTCTAAAATATATTCCAGAATGTCACGGAAAAGAAGCTTCCAAAGCATTCAGTGACAATCAAGTTTCATCAGTGACGTTTTTCTCTATTTTTGTGAGTAGAAACATTTGTATAATATAATTAAAAATTTTTTATTTGAATATGTGTATATCATAATAATAAAAACTAACATTTGTGTATTATAAAAAATAAAAATCCTGTGTTTATTTTATTTTTACATACATTTTTTAAAACATGGATTTACCTTAAAATAATGAAACATATATTTCACAAAAAGTTGTTTATCTTAAAAAACTGAGCTGATAGAGAAAAACTAATGCCATATTTGAATTCAGGACATCAAATTCATATAAAATCAGCTAAAAATACCCCGGCACCAAAACAGCTGTTGGCCAGTGCTATTGATTAATTCTGTGCGGTATCAATAAAAAGATACAATAACTTATGTGGTACTGTTTAGTAACTTGATAAATTTAAATCAATTGTATATTCATATACAGGGTGATTCTAAATTTTTTTTTACAATAAAAGAGGGGTGATAGTACACATAAAGACAAACAATAATAAATAGGAGACCAAGGGTCCAAAACGTTTTCCAAAGAAGATAGCCGCCATTAAAGTTTAGGGACCAAAATTTCAAATAAACATAAAAAACGGAAAAATCGGTCGATTGATTTGCGGTTTTCACTAAAATTATTCTTTATGCCGGCATTTTTTTGAAATTAAATAATAAAGATAAATTTCAAAAAATGCCGATAGAGGGCGCTTTAGACTTTGGAGTAACGAACAACTATTTTTTGCATCACATTAAATGTTTTCGTAAGCTTAGAGTCAAACTTAAATTTTGAGCTCAAAATCTGAACGTGGGAGTGGTTAAGTAGCACAAACTGAACTGTATTCAGAGGGTTCAAATTTCAAATGATTAAAAAAACGGAAAAATTGGTTCATTGATTTGCAGTTTTCACTAAAACTATTCTTTATGTCGTTTTTTTTTTTAAATAAATTATAAAGATAATTTTCAAAAAATGCCGATAGAGGTCGCTTTAGACTTTCGAGTAACGAACAACACTTTTTTGGCGTTATTTTTTGCACCTTATTAAATGCTTTGAAAAAATCTGAATAGTTGGGAGTGGTTAAATAGACAAACTGAACTGTTTTCGGAGGGTTCAAATTTCAAATGATTATAAAAAACGGAAAAATTGGTCGATTCGTTTGCGGTTTCCGCTAAAACTAATTTTTAAATGAGCATTTTCTTGAAAATAAATTTTAAAGATAAATTTCACAAAATGCCGATAAAGGGCGCCTTAGACTTTGGAGTAGCGTACAACTATTTTTAACTGTTATTTTTTAATCTCATTAAATGCTTTCAAATGCATAAAATTAAATTTTAGTCTCAAATTATGTATCATTGGGAGTGTTTAAGTAGCGAAAAATTGAATTGTGTTCGTGCAGGGGGGGGAGGGTTAAATTTCAACTCCTGAAGACACTTCAATTTGTGCTACTTAATTACTCCTAATTATTCAGATTTTGAGCCCAAAATTTAAGTTTAAATCTAAGCTTCCGAAAACATTTAATAATTTTTTGCAAGCATTTAATTAGAACAAAAAAATAAAGGTTAAAATGAATTATTGGTTACTCTGAAATTTAAGGCGCCCTGTAATGGAATTTTTTTTAAATTTATCTTTAAAATTTATTTTTAAGAAGATATTGACTTAAAGAATAGTTTTATTTTAAACCGCAAACAAATCGACAAATTCTTCCATTTTCTATAATTATTTTAAATTTGAACACCCCCCCCCCCTCCTTAAACACAGTTCCTTTTGTGCTACTTAACTACTCCTTACTATTCAGATTTTGAGCTCAAAATTTAAGTCTAAGCTTCCGAAAACATTTAATGAGATGCAAAAAATAACGGCAAAAAATAGTTGTTCGTTACTCCAAAGTCTAAAGTGCCCTCTATCGACATTTTTTGAAATTTATCTTTATAATTTATTTTTAAGAAAATACCGACATAAAGAATAGTTTTAGTAAAAACCGCAAATCAATGAACCAATTTTTCCGTTTTTTTATAATCATTTGAAATTTGAACCCTCTGAACACAGTTCAGTTTGTGCTACTTAATCACTCCCACTTTCAGATTTTGAGCTCAAAATTTAAGTCTAAGCTTACGAAAACATTTAATGAGATGCATAAAATACCGGCAAAAAATATTTATTCGTTATTCCAAAGTCTAAAGCGCCCTCTATCGGCATTTTTTGAAATTTACCTTCATAATTTAATTTCAAGAAAATGCCTACATAAAGGTTAATTTTAGTGAAAACCGCAAATCAATCGAATGATTTTTTCATTTTTTATGTTTATTTGAAATTTTGGTCCCTAAACTTTAATTGCGGCTATCTCCTTTGGAAAACGTTTTGGACCCTTGGTCTCCCATTTAATATTGTTTGTCTTGATGTGTACTATAACCCCTCTTTTATTGTAAAACAAATTGGAATCACCCTGTATGTATTAATTACTGAAAGTTAAAATAAGTCTGGGATATGAATTTGATTTTGGGTGTTATTGAAAAAAATAAAATTTAGTTTTATTTCAAATTTAATTTTGTTTTGAATTATTTTTAGAATTACACATGTAAAAATTTTAATCAAAAAGAAATATGAGTTTTTATGGCAATTATCACTGTGTTTTAATGTAAACACACATATATTTTTATTAACATTCCTTAAAACCTGATAATATTTATATACGCTTTTCTATAGTTGTTTGTTTAATATACCATATTCTTATTTATTTCTTACTGTTTAAGGATATTTGACAACTTTCAAATTCTAATTTCATACCTCATTTTTGTACAAGCTAAATATACTATTCCCACCAGTTTGTATTGAGAAACGTCTTTAAATATATGCTTTTCGTGCCGCCAACATTTCATACTTACCTGGCACTGGGGCCAGCCTTGATCGTGAAGGAGGCTCCCCCGAGCAGAGACCTCTCATTGTACACCGAGTGGTTGACGTTCGCCACATCCGCAAATTGCGGTTGCTTGGGGTGCGTTCGCGCTGTCCCTTCAATTTATAAAGTTAAGATCATTATGACATATGCAACATTGAGGTGCAAATTCGTGTGGAAAAAAATACAGTATCTTTTTAAAATTTCACGATGTCATTTTCGCGTGTCACGAAAATTATGCATAAGCTTGCATACATGCAATTTAATTACTCATGCATGATAATTAACTTATTATTCATTAGAAAAAAATTCCTTTGAAAAAAAAATGGTTTTTTTTTAGCAATAATTAGCAATTTGTTTAAATATTATTTTATTTTTGTTAGAAGAAAACTTACTTTATATATAGATATTTGGTCCTAGATACTGTCACAAAAGTGACATTTTTAAGGTTTAAAATTTTCTAAAACATAATGAAATTGCAATAAAATCATATTTTTTGATTTATTTATATTTAAAACAATATTTCTAAACAATAATAATAACATTTTACATTTTATTTGCTTAAAATCAATAATAAAAGTCTTAAACACTAAACTGCTCATTTATGTGATATTCAGCCATATATATAATTTTATATGTGCATAAACTCTACAAATCACATACACGGATGCGCAAAATTCTGAAGTACTTTTTCTGTTTATTGATAGAAATTTCGTAAAGGGTACTTTCAACTGTGCTATGCATTTTCAAATTGAATAAAATTTTAGTATAATGCAGACTTGTCAAGTCTCCTGATTTTAAAAGTAGACTCCCGATTTTCTTTTGTATCTCCAAATTCTTCATTTTTTACATATTTCTCCCGATTTTTCACATTAAAAAAAATTGCGCTGTGATTCAATGATTAAATCTCTAGTACAGGCGTAATTGTTCTTTCGTATGATTGATCAGTAGTATTTTATGTGATAAACTACATTCAAATTCATTATAAATGATGAATCTTTAAGATTTGTTACTATGTTCATATGTTGGATTATTAATAAATTTGTCTCAATTAAGACTTATTTATGATCTTTACTATAGTTTTACATAAGTTTATGATTAACAAAACACTACTCTTTTTATAATATTTAGTCAAATAGAATATTTAAATAAATTTCATATAAAAAAGTTTGCTGAAAAATGCCAGTAGGAAATCTAAACTGAGTAGGAATTTGGAATATTCGGTCAGCACGGGAGTCACAATAGACTAGCATGTGGGCTTGAATCTAATCGAAGTACTTTGAACAACGTATCATTTTATCTTAGAAAATCCATAAGTATCTTTAATTTTCATTTTGAAATAAATTTTTAAGTCAAAAAAGGCTTTAAAATCTTGACTCTACATTAAACAACGGATAAAAAAACTGAAAAAAAAAATTATATAATTTTTAATGGAAAAGGGGAAAATAAACTGTTCCTATAAGTGAAAATCTTTGTTTTCATGATTATGGCTCTTGAGTCGTTTTTCACGATTTTTTATGTGTGTTAACAAAAGCACGTTGTCAAGTGTATAAAAGAAAAAAAGGGAAAAAACTTTAATATTACACTTTAATTTTTATGTAAAGCGGCAAACATTATCAACAACTTTTGATTTTTCTCTAAGCACAGTAGGTACAAGACTTCTGAAGAAGGTTTTCTGAGGCCTCCCCCCCCCCCCCCCACCAAAAAAAAGAAGAAAAAACATATTCACCCCCCCCCCCCTCGTCCCTAAGATTTTGGAGCATAGCTTTATTTAATTTTCCATTCGAGTTTCATTTTATACCTAACAACACCAGCAGATCTTCACTGGTCGGTTTTTCCAAAGCAAACAAATGAAACAAGTGAACGCATTTCTTGTCAAGTTGCACCGTTTTCGCCAATTTACATTTATGCGAGTTACGTCTGTCCCGATTTCGAATCAAACAAACCTCGAATCAGTTTTTTATTTCGAATCAGATTACATTCCAATTTTCAAGATTCTATTCATGTTGCCATAGGAAAAGGTTTGATAGTCTTACAACTTGAATTTAATCAAAGCACTATTAAATTTTAAATATTAATTCTTTGTTTAGAAAAATAAATGAATAAATAAATAAATCGTCGCAGAATGTAAAAGAATGTCAGAAACTGCATAAAATTTTTTCGAAGTTCGCATACAACAAAATTTACTGTATTGGGCTAAAAAATTGAAACTGGACCTTTTTACGCATGTTTAAAAAATTCCCTCAAAAAAGCAGAAAATTCTCGAAAAATGCAAAATTTGACAAAAAAGTTTGCCATTGAATTACCTTTACTAATGTTAAAACCGCCGCAAAAAATCCTAAATACTGCAAAATAAATAAGTAAGTAAGTAAAATAAATAAGAAAGTAAATAAAATAAATAAATAATATGGAAGTCGTTTTCATATATATATTTATATATTTTTTTTTCTTTTCAGTTTGAGATATATTATAATACCAGATATTTTAAAAGCTAAAAATACTTACTTATAACTTTTATATTTTCTGCTGTGAATGGTGCCGTTTATTCACTATTTATTTTTCTTATTTTTGCCATGCATAAGATTAATAAGTAAGGCAATCATAACAAATCCCCATACAAATGGTTTCCATAGGTATTATTTTATAAATCTAACATAAACTAAAAAATTAGCCGAGCACTCAAAGGGTTAAAATATTAGGAGGCACTACAAATTATGCTCACCAACCCTCAAATAATCTGACGATAGCAGGTAAACAAGAATTAAAAATACAATGTATTTTGAAAGTGATAAAGATTTTTAAAAAAAATATTCACTATAATAAAGTAGTAAATGGATGTTTCAGACAAAATATACAACTTAAAAATACAATATGAACATAATAGAATGTATTTTAGAGGTCTGCACGGGCCGGGCCGGGCCGGGCAGACAGAATTAAAATAATTTTTTTAACAAGCCAGGCCGGCAAAATAATTGAACGAGCCATACGGGTCGGGCCGGATTGATAAAAGATATTTAGCGGGCTTACCTGCCCATTATAAAGTTTTAGGCAGGAACAATGAAATATGAGCTTTTTTCAATGAATATGGCTTTAACAAGAGTAAACATAAATGCGCATCACGAGTCGATACTAGTTTGACAACATCAATACAGAAATGTAACTTATACAGTGTAAAGATCGGCATCGGACAGTTATATTGTGTGTAACCCAGGCTTAATATTTTTTTAGAAAACCAGTGCCGGGCCGAAATCAGAGCTGCATTGTTTTTCTACATATAGACGAGCCGGGCAAGAACTAGACTTAATTGTTCTCAAGATGTGTCGGGGCAAGACAAGAGGATTTGTAAAATTATTAATAGCGATAAAGAACTTATGTTAACGCAATCTTTGAATATGTATATACTTCTTGGTGGTTCTTAAATTCACTTCTCCAAAACGCAAACGTTTGACACATTTTCTAACTAATTTTTAACTGTAAAAGTATAAAATTGAAAATTTCGACTATTGAAGGGATTTGGAATCGAATAGCGTTTTTCATTTTTGGTAAATAAGACACTTGTATAACCTCGTTAAGCACTTAAATAACACACACACACACACACATATATATATATATATATATATATATATATATAAAACCATTAATTGTATTACAATATATGAACCATTGAATTTAATAACTTATACCACATTGAACATGGAGGAAAAAAAGTAATTAATTAAAATGAAAACGAATGGAATTTGTAGAACCAAAGTTGAATCTTCAGGCCCCAAATACTTTAGGACTAAAAATGAAGTGTGTGGTTTCATCTTCGTATTTGCCATGAAAAAGCAAAATAATACGAATTTGGGGCTACCAACACACATCAAACCAAAATTAAATGAAGAAAAAACATCAAAAACAAGGCACATCAAAATTACTAAATTGGATAGAAAAATGGAAAAAGGAAAAAATTAAAAATAATTATCGTCAACATGATAATAAATAAATAAATAAATAAAAAACGGAGTATTGTGATAGCAGAAAAAATAAACCTTACACCATAGTTTACCCTATTAATGTTTAAAACAAAATCATTTAATTTAACATAGATAAATGCACATAAATTAATAATTTGAAAAGAAATTAGATGAAATTTTAGAATTAAGTTAGTTCCATATAAAATTTAGGATTTCCTATTAGAGGTCTGGACGTGCCCGGGTTGAACCTGTGAAATGGTTCCGAATTTTCTTACGAGCCAGTCCGATTAAAAAAATCTGTGGACCTACTGGCCTGTTATAAAGATTTATACAGAAACGACAAAATAGGAGCTATTTTCAATGAATATGGCTTTAACGAAAATAAGTATAAATGTACGTCGCAAGTTAATAACAATTTAACGGTAGGCGGAAAAAAGCGCACCGGAAAAAAGCGCACGGAAAAAAGCGTCCCCGGAAAAAAGCGTCCCTGGAAAAAAGCGCACCGGAAAAAAGCGTCCCTTTTTACAAATCACATATTTAAATAGGTCTGATAATAGTACACATGGTTAATCTTAGAATATAAACACTAGATTGAGACAGTTTTATGAATTTGAGCATCCTTGCTCTCTCGGGACTGAGATGGGCGGGGGGGGGGCTTTAAAAATTATCTCAAAACCTGTTATTGCCTCAATGAAAAAAAAAAATTGTAGGATACGAAAAATAAGATAATAAACACTAGGTACTTAAATGATTTTTTTTAAATTCAGTCTCCCTTGTTTTTCTGTGGTGGTGGTTGGGGGGGGGGGGGAGGGTGATTGTCTACTAACTCTGAATTTACTCAAACTCTTACATTATTTTTTTATATTATTTATAATTTAAATTATACATAATTAATTTATATATTATATGATTATTATTTTTATTATTATTATCAAATTACATATTAATATTTTATTACATTTTATATTATATATTTATACTTATATAATATATATTAATTATTAATATATTAATATAATATATTAATTGTAAATAATTAATAATATAATTAATAGATTGATAATAATAATAATAATAATAATAATAATAATAATAATAATAAATAATTTATAATAAATAAATAATACATAATTATAAATTAAATATAAAATTAAATAAAAAAAATAAAAAATGTACAAATAAATATTATTAAATATTAAATATTATACTCATTAACAAAAATTTATTTGAAAATGATAATATTTTATTAACTCATAGTAATATCAACTCATATATATATTTTTCATTCAGCCACCCTTGTTCTTCTGTGGGGGCGGGGGGGGGGGGTGAGCCTACAAACTCCAAATCTATCACTGCTTTAGACGATAATATTTTTTCGGAATGTTTTTTTAGAATTTAGGGAAAAAAGTGACTGGAAAAACAAGAGCGCAAAAAGTGATCAGAAAAAAGTGACAAGGAATTGATAAATATTGAACTTGTGGATAAATAAATGATAAAAACTAAAGTGGCAACAAATGTCTCATTTATATCATTCTCGTAGGACAGCGGTTCCCAGCCTTTGATACGCGTGCCCTTGGGGATACGTAGCGAGATTGCTGGAGATATATGACAATAGTATCAGTAATGGCGGGTGATAAAATATCATTTTTAAAATAAATTCTTGTTAATGTGTAGATTTTTTGATATTTAATTTTATATATTTATACACTCTTTTTTATTATGCCCTATAAGTTAATAAAATATTATAATTTTTAAAATTAATTCTTGTTGATGAAACTAGATTTTTAATATTTAATTTTATTTATTAATACATTTATTTTTATTGATTTACTATGAGTTAATAAAATATTATCATTTTTAAATAAACTTTTGTTAATAGGTATAATTTTTAATATTTAATTACATTTATTTTTAATTTTATATTTAAAAATAAATGTAATTAAATATTAAAAATTATACTTATTAACAAAAGTTTATTTAAAAATGATAATATTTTATTAACTCATAGTAAATCAATAAAAATAAATGTATTAATAAGTAAAATTAAATATTAAAAATCTAGTTTCATCAACAAGAATTAATTTTAAAAATGATAATATTTTATTAACTTATAGGGCATAATAAAAATAAGTGTATAAATACATAAAATTAATTATTAATTTATTACTTATTTATTATAAATTTTTTATTCTGTGTTATTATTATATTATATTAATATATTTATTATTATATATATTATGTTATATATTATATAAATATAAATATATAAATGTAATATAAAATATAATAAAATATTAATATGTAATTTTATAATAAAAATAATCAAATTATAAATAATATTAAAAAAATAAATATAAGAGATATATTTCAAAGTTTGTAGATACCCTCTCCCCTTCCCCCGCCCCATTCCACAGGAGAACAAGGGAGACTGAATTAAAAAAAAATCATTTAAGTACCTAAAGTTTATTATCTAGTTCTTCGTACCTTACAATTTTTTTTTCATTAAAGCAATGACAGGTTTTGAGATAACTTTTAAAGCCCCCCCCCCCCGCCCATCTGAGTTCCGATAGAGCAAAGACTTAAATTTCATAAAACCGTCTCATTCTAGTGTTTATATTCTAAGATTAACCATGTGTACTATTATCAGGCTTATTTAAATATGTGATTTGTAAAAAGGGACGCTTTTTTCCGGTGCGCTTTTTTCCGGGGACGCTTTTTTCCGGGATGCTTTTTTCCGTGCGCTTTTTTCCGGGGACGCTTTTTTCCGTGATTCCAATTTAACAATATCAATACAGAATTGTAACTTGCCGAGCCGGCGAAATTGTTCCAAATTTTCTTACGGACCGGCAAAAAAATTGAACGGGCAAAACGGGCTAGGCCGGGCCGATAAAAAAATTTGTGGGCCTACCGGCTCGTTATAAATATTGATACAGAAACGACAAAATATGACCTATTTTTAATGAATATGGCCTTTACAAAAATAAGTATAAATGTGCGTCGCGAGCCAATAACAGTTTGACAACATTTATATACAGAATTGTAACTTGTACAGTGTAGAGATGGTCATCGGACAGTTACATTGTGTGTAACCCGCGCTTATTATTTTTTAGCAGACTCGTGCCGAATCGAGATCAGGTTTACATAGTTTTTTTAACATACAGACGAGCCGGGACGGAAATAGTTTCAATTGTTCTCAAGATGTGTAGGGCAGACGACGTGATTTGTCAAATAACTAATAGCGATAAAATTCACTTATTAACAACGCGAAAATTTGACACATTTTCTGACTAATTTTTAACTGCAAAAATATGAAATTGACAAGCCTGACTATTGAAGGGATTTGGAATCAAATACCTTTTTTCGTTTTTTGTAAATAAGATACTTGTATAACCTTATTGAGATACAAAAGAATCTTGTCAAATGGTTGACGATTTTACTCCCTTCCCATGCTGTCGCTTCCGGAAAATCTATTCAAAACGCTAACTTCGACTGTATTTTCTTAAATTGCTTGCATAAAAAAAATGGATAACGCCATTCGATTACATAGTTTCTGAATAAAAACACCTGCTAATCTTATACATTTCCGAAAAAAAAAAAAAAAAATGAATTCAGAATTGCATCAGAAAGCAGCTCTTTTGGATTTGAGAATGAATTTGGACATGAAATATTTAATAAAATGATATAGAAATTTTTTCATAAATCTATTTTTATTATACAGCTTTAAAATTAACGATGTTTTAACTTTTTTTTTTTTTTTTCCTTTCACTCTAAACCATATGAACTTTTAAATGAATCTTTATTTGAATTTTGGAAATTTAAGAATCTAAGTATCATTAATGTTGCTAATGTGTATTTCCTGTCAAATATACTGTAAAATCATTCCATATATATGTATGCAGTATTCTTTAAAGATATCTTAATTATATGGTAAAAATCTGAATTTTTTAGAAATAGTAGAAATTGTGACGAGCCGGGCAGGACAGTCCTGTTTTCACTGATTTTTGTACGGGCAGCGCTGGGCCTAGAAAAATATAAACAGACCAGGCTGGGCCCGGGTCGAACTTTTGAGTTTTACAATGGGCCGGGCCAGTGCAGATCTTTACTTCCTATGCTCTCAATTTCGGGCCCTTTCAAAACTTCCCAAGAGAAGCATGTGTTTCTCGTGTCTAATCGGTAATCAGAGCCTGTATAAAGAGACTCTGTATCCTAAGGGGATCGTAATTAGTGCGAGCCAGGCCCTAGCAGTTGCACCGTTTGTCCGATAAATGCGTCGGTCTTCCTTTCACCTCTGTGGTCAGTATCAGATGGACCTATTGTAGTCTAGAGGCTCCTTTGCCTAAAGGCATCGGCATGTCTGTGTTCAGAATAGGGTCCTTTCTAAATTTCTTAGGAAAACAGGAAGTTCCTGGCTGTTTGTAAGAAGATGAATGAACGAATTGACAGCTTTTAGATTAGTACTTACCTCATTACAAGACAAGAAGAGATACGAACTGTCTTGTACTTATGCAGCTGTTTTGTTACCAATAGTACTATGTCTCTAGTGAAAATCATCTCAGAGCAATTCTGGGAATCATTTTAAGTTGTAAATAAAAAAACAAAAACAAAAAAAAAAATGTGTGCAAGTTCAGATTTGGAATGATATGAAATCTCTATATTTGTTCCGTACGGTGCGGCAGTGGCGCAGCCAGAATTCGGTTCTAGGGGGGGGGGGGGGTGTTGAGTTTCTCATAAAGGTGTTTGCCGGTTATTTGAATCACTGGTTAATAGAAGCAGTATTTTTACTGTATCAAATCATAATGCATTTTTCCAGCAGTTACATTGGTTATGTTTCATTTAAACAGCATTTACAACATTTGAGTTAGAAAACATAAAAGCCAGGAAAAGACAATAATGAATCGATGTGTCAACCACTAAAATCGGTATTTCAGATGTTCCCACCACATGACATTACATGATATCGAATTTAGCATTAAATGATGTAAACTTGTTGAAAATGTCGTTAAAATATCTTTGTTATTGTTAAAGTTCTCTAAAAATATCTGGGTTTGAATTTGACAGGAAATCACCATTCTTTTAGCATAAGACGTCTCAAAAAAGTGACTTAGTTCAAATGATCAATTTTCACTTAAATAATGCATGTAATAGGCACTTTCCCAGTTTTAAGTAGAATTTTTGCCATTTAATTGAATCAATGTGTTAAATAAAATCTGATTCAACAAAGCAACGGATTCAGAAATACACCAAAAGTTTAGAAAATAAATTTGGTTTTGATTCATATAAGCAGCAATTATAGCGATCTTTCTTATCTCTGGGAGGGGTTTTAACCCCAAAACCTCCCCCTTGGCTGCGCCACTGCGGTGCGGGCCCCTCTAGCTCCCGGGCCCCTGGGCAATTGCCCCCTGTGCCCCTCCCTCTCACCAGCCCTGACCACAAGGTATACAATTAAATTCAAAGAAAGTGCCATGTGCCATTGCTCATGGCCTTGACTCATATATTTTAAAACTGTTAGTGATGATTTCAACAATTAATAGCAAAGAATAAAAGAATCCCCCTTTTGTCACTCTCATGTATGATGAGACATTAAATGACCAGAAAAAACAATTAAACATTTTTGGAGCGAGGATATTGGTGGTATTACCGAAAAATATATTGAAAGTGGGCTTTTTGATCATTTAGCTGCAAAATGAATGTAATGAAAGCCTTTAAATTGCATCCAAATCATTTGCTCATCTTTGGATCGAATGATCCTAATGCAAATAAATCAGCTTTTAAAATTTTGGATAGAGAAGTACCATTTATCAGAAAATTTGGCATAGTGTTGGAAACTTTAATTTACACATTGTTGATTGTTCACAATGCATTGACAAGGGTATCTAGCAGATCAAATGTGAGCCTTTCTCAAGCATAACAGATTTCCTTGAAATCTGATTTTATAAGAATTTGTCATTATCAAAGATTTTCTTGAAATCTAACATTGTTGGTTTGGAAAATTTCCATTATACCAAGAAAATTTAAAAATAACAATGGAAAAATTAATTTTATACATATTTTTTTAATATTGTAATTGTATCTTGATTTACTATCATTAAATAGTGAAAAATTATAAACTAACATAGATTAAGTTTTAAAAATGTATTTTATAGCAATATATATCCAATAGCGTTATTTTCTAAATGTCCTTTATATGTCCTATATTTTTCACAAAAAATGTCCTATATTTTATGAATTGGTCACTCCTACCCCTGTTCAGCTTTTGGCTTATCGCAAGAAAAAGTTGGGTGTGAGGGAGGGGGCGCCAAATTCAACCTTTGCTCCGGGCGCAATATTCTCTTCGCACGCCCCTGGGCAGAATATTCATCAAAATGGCACAAAAATCACTATTGCAGTGCTCCGTTCCGGCGGATTTTTTTCGAATTCGGGGAGGGCCAATTACCCTTTGCCAAACACTTACACAAAAAATTTGGTACAATTCTATAGATAACTTCATACAGTTTTAGGTGGTACAATATTGAAAACGGCACAAAAATCGCTATTGCAGCGCCCCCTTGCGGAGAATTTTATTAAAATTCAGGAAGGACCAAATGAACAATAACCTAACATTTATACTAAAAATTTGGTTAAATTCTATGCATAACTTCATACACTTTTAGGTGGTACAATATTGAAAATAGAATAAAAATCGTTATTGCAGCGCTCCCTTCCGGCGGAATATTTCGAAATGGAAAGAGGAAGTGCTTGCCACAGCCAAAAACATTCACAAAAAAATTGGTTCAACTCTATGCATAACTTCATACACTTTTAGGTGGTACAATATTGAAAATAGCACAAAAATAGCTATCGCAATATCCCTTCCGGCGGAATATTGAAAATTGCAGGTGGCCTGCCTGTCACAGTCAAAAATATTCACAAAAATTTTGATTCAATTCTATGCACATCTTCATGTATTTTTTACTTTCTTCTATCTTCAATAGAAGAAAGTATTGTAGTCGAAATTTTTTCCACTTCCGGTTTTCGACGGATTTACACGCATTAGGAGTCAGATATTCCAAAAAGCATATTTTTTACAAAATGTCTTTGTGTGTCTATCCGTATGTCGCCATTCTATCATCAAAATATATATAGATAGGTATATAATTGAACCAAATCTTTTGTGAATGTTTTTGGTTGTGATAAGAAGGTCCTCCTTCATTTTTGAAATATTCCGCCGGAAAGGGGCGCTGCAATAGCGATTTTTGTGCCATTTTCAATATTGTATCGTATAGTTATGCATTATGTTTAGTATGCAATATAGTTGTACTGTATAGTTATGCATTGAATTGAACCAAATTTTTTGTGGAAATGTATGGTTCTGGCTAGTTGGTCCTTCCTGAATTTGAAAAAAATCCACCGGAAGGGGGCGTTGCAATAGCGATTTTTGTGTCATTTTCAATATCGTGCTACCTAAAAGTGTATGTAGTTATCCATCAAATTTAACCAAATTTTTTGTGTAAGTGTTTGGGTTTGGCTAGTTAACCCTCCCTGAATTTGAAAAAGAAATCTGCCGGAAGGGGGCGCTGGAATAGCAATTTTTGTTCCATTTTCAATATTGCACCACTTAAAAGTGTATGAGGTTATGCATAGAATTGAACGAAATTTTTTGTGTAAGTGTTTGGATTTGACTAGTAGGTCCGCCCTAAATTTGAAAAAAAAAAAAAAATCCGCTGGATTGGGCGCTATAATCACGATGTCTGTGCCATTTTCATTATTTTACCAACAAAAAGTGTATGAAGTTATGTATAGAACTGAACTAAATTTTTGGGTACGGTTATTTTTAGATATGGCAAGTAGGTTCTTCCTGAATTTGAAAAAAAAAAAAAAATCTGCCTGTCATTCTGTTGTCAATCGGCTCGTGCAGAGACGGAACTTCGTTTTTACTCCGATTAATTGTCTGAAGCAGAAGTTTAAGATGAAAATCAAAGTTGCTATAGTATTGAATTAAAATGGTTAAAGCATTAACATGTGTAACTATTTCTTAAAATATTAAAATATACGTATGAGATAGGAGAAAGTTTTGGGATTGGCACATCCAACTAGTTGATGGTAGAATGTCGACATACGGGCACACAGACACACACACACGGACAGACAGACACTTTGTAAAAACTTTTTTTTTTTTTTTTTTTGGTATTCCTGACCCCTAAAAAGTGTAAATCCCTTGGCGAAATATCAGAAATAGCGCCAAATTGGCATCACTTTTGGCAAGTAATTTTTTTCGCCAATTTGACAATGCATCGCAATGTTGGCGATAAAATTTTTGGTCGACGGAATAATCAAGTTATATCGAATTACGTAAAAAAAACACCCTTATTAGTTCGATTTAAAGGAACACAAGCAGTCCTTATATTAATGTTTTTAAGTATGACTGAAACTTTTTCCGAAATATTACTGTAATATGGAAACGATATAATTTCTGTTGGATTGGTACACTGGTAAGATATGGGATAATGCGTAAATCATAAAAAGGTTGCAATTTGAATTAAAAAAGTTGTAAGCCTTTTTCACTTCACGAATTAATGTTTGTCGGTTACTTATTTGTTTTCGATTATTCATTTTAAGTATTGGAGTAGCCACTGAAATAGCTTGTATTTAATAAATTATACGGTATTGTATTCAGATACCAACTTTAATCTTTGAATGCAGTTTATTCTAGTAGTATGTCATCGGCAAAAATCTAGTCAATCAAGTATTCGAATAAGTATATCGACGTTAAGGTATTGATAGTTAAAGAAGTGATTAAGTTCTGATCAACTAAATTGAGAAGTTTAAATAAGAGAAAACTGGTCGATTTATTAAAATTTATTTTAAAAAAGAAACAAATACCTACTTACTTGACAAAAACTAATGATATCCCATCAAAAAGATAAATGTGAAAGAATGCCAAGTTCGTTAACGAGTCGGCTAATAAAAGAAATGAGATCTAACTGCAAACCAAGTTCTTTCAACTCTCCTTAAATAATAACTCCTGCCATGCATAATATTCTTCAATTGCTTAAAATTATTTGTTATGTTACTTGCTATTCAATAAAGCAATTTGGCAAGTTTTCTCATATGCAGATTTCTCTATTTAGTTGATCAGAACTTAAAGTTAATCACTTCCTTAACTTATCAATACCTTAACTTCGATATACTTATTCGAATACTTGATTGACTAGATCTTGGTCAATGACATACTAGACTGAATTATACTCAGACTCAAAGATTAAAGTTGGTTGCAGAAATCTTGCCAAGTCGCTCTATTGAATAGCAAGTAACACAACAAATCATTTTAAGAGCCCACACTACTGAATGAAAAAGACCGGGTGATAATGTAAAGTCTATGGGGGCTTCTTTTCAAATATTTCACTCAAATTTTGATATTTTGACATGATTTGTTTTGCATAAGATAACTGAGGACGATCCACAACCGGCCTAGTTTTTAGTTTTTCGATTTTGGTCTCAGATTTAAAAAAAAAAAAAAAAAAATACTTTAACTTTCAGTACCGGTTTGAACCGGTTATGAAACTGAAACTATCCTAATATGAAAATAATATAATAAAAATCGAAAAAGTAAAAACTAGGCCGGTTGTGGATCGCCCTCAGTTATCCTATGAAAAAAAAAAAAAAAAAAAAAAAAAAATCCCTTAAAATATTAAAATTTGAGCAAGATATTTCAAAAGAACGCCCCCATAGATTAAGATTACCATCCAGGTCTTTTTCAGCCAGTAGTGTGAGCTATTAACGAACATTATGCATGACAGGAGCTTCGAAAGAACTTGGTTTGCAATTAGATCTTACTTCTTGTCTTAGCGAGATCGTTAACGAACTTGGCATTCTTTCAAATTTATGTTTTTGATGGGATATAATTTTAATTTCTCCCAATACATATAATTTTGTGAATTTATTCAATTTATAGCGCATTCGAGACTAATTATAGCGCTATAGACTTTTTAGTAATCACCCCCCCCCCCTCTATGGCTGTATTGCATGTTGGCCCTCTTGCAAGTTTATTTATTTATACAAAATTATGGCTGTATTTATGCTTGTTTTACAAATGAATATTCATAATACTGATAATGTTTCTAATCTGTGTATATATGCTTATATAATACACTAACAATGTAAATTCGAGTACTGTTTACATTTTAAAGAAAAAAAACGTAAAATAAATTTCAAAAGTAATGGAAGTAGGAGGAGTTACAGACTTCTTAACCTTTCTACACTGAATGCGTCTAATCGATCCATTTCTACAATTCATTTCATTCGACAAAAATCAGAAATTTATTTATGAAGTAAAATATCTTTAATCCGTTGAGAACCAAGTTAAATAAATATCTTTAATATTTTTAAATAAAATTTCTTGCGCGAAGTATTTTTATCAAAACTGAGTAAAATTTCAACAGAGTAGGAAGGTTAAAGACGTGCATTCATGTATTCACACCAGCTGTCTCGAATTGGATCAGCGTTTGCAAAGACTATGAGTGGCGCCTTTCGCTTAGTTTATAGCTTGTAAACAAGTTCGATTGTTAATTGTTGAAGTAAACTAACTTTACGCAAATCACTTTGACTTTAACAACAATCTCCATAACTAGTCAGTGCATACAGACTAAAATAGATTTAATACAAATAAACTGTTTGAAATTTAATACTCATACCAGATTTTCTTCAAAGAATATAAATGATATTATTTTGGAACTGATTTCAGCTATCATACTTACTTGGCGTCAGAGATGCTCTGATCACGAAGGGAGCTCTCTCGGTCGGAGGCTGTCCATTGCACTGCGGGCTGCTGACGGCTGCCACTTCCGCAAAATGCGGTTGGTTGGGGCGCACAATTTTTGGTAGTCGGGACTGCGTTCGCGCTGATCCTGGTAATATAAAAAATAAGATCATTGAACATTCGTACAATTGGACAGGGACACCTTACAGCAACAGTGTTAAAACTTCGTCTGACACTGTTGTATAGTGATGTGGGATGGGAAAAAAATTCCTACGCGGTTTTGGAATATTGTTTTGTGGGTGTTGGTGTTTCAATGGGTTTAATATAGCTAAATTAATTCCTCATAGCTTACAGGCTTATCAGCATGTTAAGAGTCATTGAAAAAAAGGTAAAGAATAAACTTAGAAACATCAACAAACAATATTTCATGGATACATAAATACACTGCTCAAAACAATTAAAGGATATTTGAAGTTTTATATAAAATAAAGATATAAACGAAAATTTTTTGCCGAAAATAGAAGAAAAGAATCACAAATGCAAATTTTTCTGGTTTTCAAACTGTGGAGTATGCAAATTTTGAGTTCGACGTCAAAAACGTCGCTTCAGCGGCAGCGAATGAAATTTGACTTTCAACTGGATAAAAGAGAATGAAGACAAAGATGATCGGCATTCAGTGATTGCTTTATTTCGATGAGTACGATGTCTCAGCGAAGTCATTTGACAGATTCAGAAGCTTGGAGAATTGTTGGTAGGTTAGAAAGGGTCCAAACTCAAGCCGAAGTAGCGCAAGCCATTGGCGTGTCACAAAGTGTCATTTCCAGGATCTGGAATCGTTTTTTGGAGAGTGGATGTGCAGGCCGAAGACCAGGGTAAGGTCGTGGACGGGCAACAACGCCCAATGAAGATCGGTATTTAGTGTTAATAGCTCGGAGACACCAAAACATGAACGCTACTCTTCTCCAACAACACCTTCGCTCGGCTACAGGTACCACGATTTCAACTCAGACTGTCCGAAACCGGCTCCATGCTGTAGGTCTGTATGCTCGCCGACCGATGGTATGTGTTAGATTAACATCAAGGCATCGTCGCGACCGCAGGGAGTGGGCAACCGAGCATGTCAACTGGAGGAGAAATGAATGGAGCAATATTCTGTTTTCTGACGAGTCCGGTTTTTCTGTGCATCCGGATAATAGGCGTATTTTCATCTGGAGGGACCGTGGCAGTAGGAATAATCCTGCGTTCGTGCACGAAAGTGTCAGATTTGGCGGTGGAGGAGTGTTGGTGTATGGTGGCATCTCCATTGACGGGCGCACTGACCTCTACATCCTTCGAGATGGAGCTCTGACTGGTCGCCGATATAGGGATGAGATCCTCAGACCTATTGTAGTCCCTTACGCTGCAGCAATCGGAGATAACTTCATTTTAATGGACGATAACTGCAGGCCACATCGTGCGAACCTGGTGGAGGATTTCCTTTTCGAGAAAGGAATCGTTCGAATGGAATGTCCAGCGCGTTCTCCAGACATGAATCCAATCGAGCACGTTTGGGACGCTCTAGGAAGACGAGTTTCTGGTCGCCAACAACCCCCACAAACTCTCCAAGAACTGGAAAGAGCTCTTCTGGAAGAGTGGGGGCAGAATATCCCAACTCGTCATTAATAGCCTCATTGAGTCCATACCTCAAAGGTGTTCAACGTTGCTGGCCGCCCGTGGAAACCATACCCCCTACTGAAAATGATTTTCTCTGAAGAAAACACTTTTTCTTATTCTTTTTTTCTCATATGCACAAATTGTGTTTTTTTCCTTTTGTACACAAATGCACAATAAAATGCATTTTTTTTTCTGCCAAACATGTGTAATTTATTCTCATATAACCTACTATGTCTGTCGACCATGTATCAATCAGCTAAAAAGTTTCCCAGATACAAAATCCACCTAAAACTGCAATATCCTTTAATTGTTTTGAGCAGTGTAGTATATAGAATATATTTTTAACTAATTTAAATTGCATATTTATTTTCTGTATAAAGTAACAGTTGAAACTTTTCAATTTTTTAGAAATTAAACATAAAGTAACGAAAAAAATTTAATTTATTCATATTTTAAGTTAGTATATATATTATTGAAAAAAAAGTCAATTTTCTCCAGAAATTTTTTTTTAATTCGAATTATAGATGTGTGCATGAATTTAAAAAAAAGAGTAATTTTTAAAGAAAAAACAAGCATTTAGTTTTTTAAAAAATCTAATCGTTGAACTTTTTGTTTATTACGCGATAGTATAATAGTAACGGCAATGAGAAGCTTTCAATTCTATCATTAAACAAACTCGTAGAGTGATGGCATATTTCAGTTATTGATAAAACTAATCTGATTATGATTGTGTTACTTATTTTCTATTTGCTTCTTAAAATTTGTAAAGACATGAAGAAATACTATTGATATTCTAAAAGAAATTCATATTTTTCAAGACATTATAAACTATTAATAGTAAACAAAAAATAAATACGTAACACTATAAAAAAAAAAAAAAAAAAAAAAAAAAAAAAAAAAAAACCTCATAATGAGATGACTTTTCTCAAAAATGTATTTCATCACTCCAGGAGCGTGCGAAGAAAAAGTTGCGCCCGGGGCAAAGCTAGAATTTGGCGCCCCTCTCCCCCAACTTTTTTTTTTCTTGTAACAGACAAAAAATGATGTTGGTAATATAAATTTGGCGCCCCATAAATTTTCGCGTTCGTGGCGACCCCCCCCCCTTCTCCGCCCCTTTCGCACGGTGCTGCGTCACTCTATGCGTTTCTTTAATGACAGGAATGAAAACTTCATTTTCATTACTGTTATGGGGCTATCAAATATAACGTTATCAATATTTTCGTAATTCTGGACCCCCCCCCCCCCCAGCAATGATACCGTTATCAAAGTGTAATAGAAATTTTTATCAACAAAACAATTGGACAACGTTAATTTACTAATCCATGTAATATGCAAGTTCACAATTTTAAGTAGAATTTTCGCCACTTTATTGAATCATATTAAATAAAATCTGATTCAATTCAGCGATGGATTCCAAAATGCGCCAAAACATTTAAATGTTAAGTTTGGTTTTGATTCATATAAGTAGCAATTAGAGCGATCTTTCTTAGCTCTGGGAGGGGTTTTAACCCAAAAACTATCCCCTTGGCAAGTTCTGGGAGCGGATGTGGGGGGGGGAGGTCTGCGCCATTGCAGATTTACACCCCCTTTCCCCCTGAAACGATAACATTAAATATGCACAGCCCTGAAGCTACCACGAAATAAACGAACTTTTCAAGCGATGAATGCTAAACGTAGAATGCCCCACCTACTACCGTACAATTTAATTCTCATCATGGAAACTAGAGGCGTTACTTTGCGTCATCTTTTAACATGGGGGTGTCTTCGCTTTCTTATATAAACTTGGAGTTGTACTTCCTACTGATACATGTGATTTATATTTTATCGTACGTTTATATATTGTATATTTGTATACATATTTTCATGCTCTTATTGCTATTACTATTATTAATATTATGTAAGATATTAATACTTGAAGATAATGCAATTTAATTATATATATTCTAATGTTAAAAAGAATATGAGATGCTCTCAATTTGCATTTTCTCTGAAACAGGACCTGAAATAATCATAAAATTAAAATCTTTAAAGAAATAATAATTTTGCTATAATCATTCAAACTAATTTGCTACAGAATTAAAACGTTTAAAATGCCACATACATATTCCTATAAATTTATTTATATGTTAAATATCATTATTCTGACATAAAAATTGAACTTTTTTTTTAATTTAAAAGTAAAAGTTGTAGCTAGTTGTTTACTTATTTATGTACTTCTTATTACAATGTTAAAAAGATTATGTTCTAAAAAATTCGTTTTTAATATTATTTTTAAATATTTCGGATAGGTGGAGCCAGTATAAAATTCAAAACATTTTTTTCCCTTTTTCCTAATTACATTGAAAGAAATCCGAACGACATTTCCTTCTCCCGCTTCTTTAACATTGTTGCATTAAGCTGTCCCTATCTGCTACTGGATAGACATACGCTGCAAAACTTTGAAATTTTTATTTCGAATAATAATAATAATAATAATAATAATAATAATAATAATAATAATAATAACATTAATAATAATAAAATCGTTAAGTTGAAATGACATTTTTTACATAATGTTTTTTATTACATAAGTTTTTTAAAATCAAATTAGAAGCTTTTTTTCTCTAGTAGAATAGGATTTTGACACTTCAGTCTTCAAGAATATCTAAGATTAATACAGTGAAACCTCCAAATAAGGGACACCTATGGAACCGGAACTTTTGTCCCTTAAATAGAGGTGTCCCTTATTTGGAGTTTTTATATTATTTTTAATTAACCGTTCTGAAGGATATAAAAATAGCAAAGCATTAAAGATGATGCCCCTTAAATGACCCGAAGTGTATAAATTACGTTAATCAGACAAAAGGAAGAAAAGAGAATTAATTAAAATTTTCAGTTAATTACTAAATCAGTAAATGAATTGTTGAATTATTGATTTGTATTTTTTATGCAAACTGTGTACATGCATCAAAAAGTATAAAAACATTAGAAAGAATTTTACTTGAAGTAACAATCAAAATAGAATTGTTTTTCAAATTTCAATTTTTCTGTATAAACCTTTCAAATGTTCATTTACCATACTTATAAATTTTAGTTCTTCATTACCAGCAGTATTTACCAAAGAAGAAAAAAAATATTCAACTGTTTTGTGTATTTTAAGGCAACAAATTTCTCAACTGCTCTACTTAGCAAGCGGAAAAGGTTTTGGCGCATTTACAAATTCATTTTTTAATTGAAAGGTATAAAACTGGAATGCTTGACTATGGAAGCGATTTGCAATTTAACTGTATTTTCAATTAAAAAAAAAATAAATTACCTGTTATTATTAAGTGATTTTGATGACGTGACAAAGACCTTTTTTACCCTTTCTTGAGTAGTTATTTTTCTTTCGCGTGGAAATTTAGTTCAAAATGCGCACATTGATATTTTCTGTAAAATCTATTGCATTTGGGAAAAAAAAAATGGTTGATGAGATACTTTCTGAACAACAACACTTGCTAGTTTCGAATAAAAGTTAATTAAAGCATATGTCTTAAAAGTTTAAAAGTTGCCTTTGTTGGATTTGAGAACAGCTTAAAAGCGTATCTAAACTTCTTTATTTCACAATTTTTTTTCCGCACTTTCAGAATCATCCTCACAATTTTCTTTATCTACTTTTGGAATCATCCTCACAATTTTCATCATTACTTTCAATGCGGATAAAAGCACTAATGTTGAATCAGAATTGAAAGTAAATAAATGGCCATTAATAGTGTCATATGCCTCTGTACCTATTTTTTTCTTTTGTGATTTTAAACTTTATTTTTAAATAACTATAAACAAATTTTTAATCATGAAATTGATTTTGAATTAATTTTTCAAATTTGTTGATATTCTCTTGACATATAATAATAGTAGAGTGATTTTTGTACTTAACTTACATGGTTACTCATTGATTTGAAATTTTAAATGTTTTAATTTTATAGTGAAACTTAATTTCGTACAAGAAACTATACAAAATGTTTGGATTATATTTAATTTCTTATTCTCTTTCTCCCATACGCCTCAAACTCTATCTAATTCAAATGCTACTAAATATTATTTTGTACAAATACAGGATAAAAACCTTTTGGGATCAACAGTTTGTTTCAATTAAAAAAAAAAAAAAAAAAAAAAAAAAAAAAAAAAAAAAAAGGTCAACAAAACAATAAAAACTTTCAAACAGTGAATTTCTCTTGAATAAAAGGAAATAACTCTATCAAATGAAAACAAATATAAATTTGCTTGATAATAAATAATTTTCGAACATTAAAAAAACTTATCTCTTTATTATGTTATTAAATTATATCATTAAAAAATTGTTTCATAAAAAAGTTTCTTTATCTCAAAAGTTATCGATACAAGTATGTATCGATTTATCTTACAGCATAGGTCATCAGTTTAAAAGTATTTGTTAAATTAAAAATTTACTGTTTTTTTTTTTTTTTTTTTTTTTTATCACTTACTTATTATTCTTACTTTTTTGAAGATGAAATTCATTATCAAAATTCAAAAGTAAAATGCTGTCTATGGAAAATTCTTTGATTTGAGTCTTTGTGTTTGAATGTATAATAAATATTTAGTTCAATCATGAATTCAATAGATTCAATGGTCAAAATGTTAAAAGTAATGAGAAAATAAGTCCTAGTTTTGTCGTTGCTTGTAGTGTAATATGCATTTTTAGAACATATAATTAAGCGAGTAATGTATTTAAAAAAAAGAAAGAAAACTAGTTTGTAGAGGGCAGTGGCGTAGCTAAGGGGGGGCAAGGGGGGCGTCCGCCCCGGGCGCCGAGGCATACGGGCGCCAAATTGAGAGAAATTGTTATATATCTATATTGGGGTGGGGGCGCAAAATTTCTTGCTGGCCCCGGGCGCCAAAAAACTTAGCTACGCCACTGGTAGAGGGCATCAATATTATTTTTTATGTTATGTCAAGAAACAATATCTCAATTAATACAAAACATATGCCAGTGGAGATAAACATCTGACAGATCTTACTTCAAATTTGAATGCTTTCAAAAGATCACAGGTGTGTAGTTTTCTTATATAATAAGCAACTATCACTAGTGATCTTTTGCGAGCAACTGGGATCTGTGTGGTGATGAATTGATGGTGCCCTTGGACTGTATGCTGCCTTTGCGAGGAGTAAGGATTCATCTTCGCATTGAAGATTTTATAAAAGAAAACTTTTAAGAAATTTGTGAGTATGGTGGAATTCCTACTGCTGTGTCAAAAGTGATAAGTAAGTATACTAAAGTAGCATAAAAAATAATATTGGTGCTCTTACAAACTATTTTTTTTTTTTTTTTTAATATATTGATGGACGATGAATGTTTCTGAATGTAAAATTAAAAAAAAAGCATTTTGAAAAGATAAATTAATCATGTTTTAAAATGATAAAACAAAAATTCTTTCTAATTTCTTATATTTTCTTATGTTAATCATATTTATTATCGTCCGAACAATTAATATTTGTGCTTTTTACCAATAATTTTAACTTTTTAAAACCTGAAACTTTCAGGTATAATATTTTTTGAAATTTAAAAAAACAAGATGGCAAAAGTGTCTAGTATACGCATACAGTTCCATATTACATAGATATGATGTATATATATATATAATACTACATGGACATGATGTACATATATGTATACATTACGTATATATGATGTATATACATTAGGGTGGACCTTATTTTTCAAGTTTCAAAATGTAATCTTCTCACCCTCTAAATTTGTTCCTTTTTATGAAAAAATAATTCTGGTAAAATATTAGCTCAATTGAACAATATTTAGAGGTAGCTCAATGATGTAGAAATTTCCAATGTATGAGCAATGATAAACATATGCGTACTCGCATAGTATGTCATAGAAAATAAATTCTATCTTCTAAAATATTTTGAAATGCATTTAGCTTTGCATTTTTATTCATAGATGGCAGTACTATGCACAATAATATTTAAAACAATAAACTGCATTTAGCAATTAGCAGTCTTTGAAGCCATTGAAGACTAGGGAATAGTAGAAAATATATGTGCAATGTGCTCTGACACTACCAGCTCAAACGCTGGTTATAATTCTGGTGCATGTGTTCTTAACATAAATTGAAAAAAGAGCTCTTATCATTTGCTTGCAGATATCACATTATGGAGCTGATAATTAGTACTGCATTTTAAGTATGCATGGGAGTCAAATCTTCACCTGAAGTTGCATTATTTAAACGCTTTCAGGAATATTAGAGCTTAATTGATAAAGATAAGTACGAAACGGAAATTTCATTTGATGATGTTGCAAATCTAGTAGAAGATATTAAGCAAGGGACTATCAACTAATTAAAGAAGTTCCTAGAAGAGCAAAGAGAAACAAAGCTAAGAGGTGATTATAAGGAATTTTTAGAACTTGTAATTATATTTCTAGGTGCTGTTCCAGAAAGGGGAATCAGATTTATGTCACCACGTGCAATGCACCATGCCCGTTGGATGTCTAAAGTAATAAATTGTCTCAAGATCTGGATGTTCAAGGCTCAGTTTAAATTGACTGTAAAAGAGGAAGAAGGTATATGTGATATGTGTGTTTTTACAGTCCGTGTATACTTGAAAGCTTGGATAACTGCAACTCAAGCTTCATGTGCCCCATATAATGACCCGTTGTTGCTCAAATCGACTACTCATCAATACATTCAACTGTTTCCACTTCATCATCACGTAAATTTGCTAACCATATGAGGTATTCGTCAGAAGGACTTGTTGGTTTAGCTTTATTTGATAGCCGTGTGAGTTTATGAACTAAAAGACGCATGGTTATTGCATTACAGAATGAAGCTAATTCTAAAAAACAAGCTCAAATTTATTCCAAACGAGTCATTGTTGTTTTACATTCATTCAAGAATAAAAGATTGGAAGATTTTGTCATAGCTAAGTCAATGATGTTGTTTTAACTGTTGGAACTTCCCTATGGACTTTTTGCAGTGTATCCTGAATTGTGGGAGTTAAGAGACGACTATAAACAGGCAAAAGGGGTAATAAAATCTCTACAAGTAGTAAATGATCATACCGAACGTGCAGTTGCACTTATTCAAGAATACAATGGATTGATAACTCATGATGAAATGCAACTACAATTTTTACTACAAGTTGTTGAAGATCATCGTAAAATGTACTCAGATAACAGAAAAATGTGTTTCTCTCAACCTGCACAAATGCAATAAAATTTTAATGTAACATGAAAACCTAATAATTGTGCTGTAAATTAAATAAATTGTTACAATTAAATCATTAAAACATTTAAAGTGCTTACTTATTTATGTACTTAATATTCGGATTTTTTTCCCTAATTTTATAAATTTCGGGTCAATTGAGCTACCTCTAAATATTTGAATTTATTGCTTAAACTTTTTACATAATGTTTTTGTATCAAAAGGAACGAAATAGGGAGGTGAGACTTGTAAAAATAATAATTTAAAAAAATCATGGCATTTAAGGTCCACCCTAATATACATGTGCATATTACGTAGATATGATGTTTATACATGTACATATTATGTAGATATGATGTATATATACATACATATAACGTAGATATTATGTTTAGAAAATGATCTACATGGATATAGATATCCGTTTTACATAGATATTACGTCAATCTGGATGTCCAATGAACATTATATGGATGTATTCGGAGAGACATCTGATGGTAATATCTACGTAGATACTACGTAATATGAAACTCCTTGGATGAATTCTAGACATGGTATATAGATGTAATTTACGTTATATGGATGTCATATTTACCAAATTGTGCTGTGTGGGATTAACATGCTTGTATGTCTGTTTGATAAGTTCACAAAAATCTGTATTTCAGTTTTCATCACAGACTACTTCATTATCTGAAATTCAAAAATCAATCTCTTTAATCTTATTTTGAAGTGTCCCTTAAATCGAGTGTCCCTTATTCAGAGGTAAATACACTACACGTCCTATACCAAGGGACTGGGACTGGCAGTTTTGTCTCTTAAATAGAGGTGTCCCTTATTCGGAGTGTCCCTTATTTGGAGGTTTCACTGTATTAATAAACTCGGGACATTTCAAACGTATATGAATGCTTCCAGTTTGTTATTTTTATCTAAACTTTTTTTTCCCACTTTTCCGGATTTTTTCTGGAAAAAAAAGGCCAAAAGTTTCAGGACGTTGAAGAAGTGTTATTCCTGAAAACTTGATAGCCTTTTTATGCACTTATTTCTGTAGATTTCAGTTTTTGCATATGATTACTTTGCTTAAATGTGCCATTTTAAATTTAAGAAAAAATAAGCTGAAAAAAATATTTTTATTGCTTATTGTAATTGGTAAGACAATGAGAAACAGTCTAAATAAACAAAGTACAGTGAATCAACTTTGACCAATCAGGGTAACTTAGGGTCAAGACAGAAAAAAAAGTATTAAATCTGCTACATCACTTAAATTAACGGCAAAGTTTTCGTTACAAAATATAGATAGCAGCACTAGTGTCAGTTTGGCAGCTCATTGAAAATAATTCGTCAAGATTCCACCATGGCAGAATGGATCAGTTTTTCTAAGGTGGAGCAGATTTACCCTGATTTGGCGCGAAGTTACTCTGATTGACTATATTATAATACACTTAATTTGTTTGCAAATATTTAAAAGATATCTTTAGATAGAGAAAATAAAAATGAAAAATATGACATTGTATACGAATTATGAAACATTTTTCTTTTTTGCATACATTTTTTTTATATGATAAAGATTAACAGAATTGAGGAAAGAAAGTACACTATGTATTTATAAAACCATCTTCATATACAAGTAAGTTGTGTCATCTAATGAGTATCTAATTTGATACCAGTTCTGGTTTTAGATGTACCGTTAAACTTGGAATAGCGATATTTGATATGAAACCTTGAAAATGAATCTTTGTTAATACACCTAGTTAATGAATTTTTTCATTTCTTACTTATAGAAAATAAGTTATGAATTTCATAAAAGCTTTTTCATATGTGCATGGAATTTGCAGACATTAATAAATATTCGAATGTTTTAAAATAAGGCAGTGTTTTTAATTTTTTTTTTTTTTTTACTATAAGTGTTTTTATATTTTGAGTTGTAATTTATCATTCTCTAAAGAAGACACTTCCCGAACAGTTGAATCTCTAATTTTGGCAGCATTTTCTAAAATATAACTAACTTTTATTGGAAATAAAGAAAGGCTGTATATTTTTTAGTATCTGAATAACTGTATATTTTGTAAATAAGAATGAAAATGATTTTATGAATGTGCCAGAAAGTAGCCAATTTGGATTAGAGAAAAAAAAATGCAAAAAACGAAATTCTTTAAATCCAAAATTTATTTGGCAAGATATCTTTCACTATTCGGCGAGATTTTAGTAATATTCGGCGAGAATCTCTAAATATTTGGCCACAGGTATTCGGCCGAAGCATTCGGTCAACAAGCCTTCAATATTTGGCCAATCGAATATTCGGCAAAATAGCCGAATAGGCCGAATATTCGTAATATTCGTTCCATCTCTAATAGAAATGAGTAAAGCAGTAATGGAATAATGAAGATTACGTATACGAATGTTAAGGTATTTCAATACATAAGAAAATAGTACCAAGAGGAATTTAAACTACAGAAACGGCAGAGTTTTGACGGATGGGCGCCGAGCTTCTCCATATTATGTTGTATGATTAGGTCCATAAAACTGGATTTCTTGAGAACATTTATATTTTCCCATTTCATCATCATTATCTTTTCAAATAATAATAATAAAAAAAAAAAAACAATTACTTGAAAAATATTCAGACTATTTCTTAATTCTCTCGTTGCGTTGGTTCACTTGGTCAACCGACTGCCCTCAGATATGATACAAGAGTTGTTCGTTACTCCAAAGTCTAAAGTGCCCTCTATCGACATTTTTTGAAATTTATCTTTATAATTTATTTTTAAGAAAATACCGACATAAAGAATAGTTTTAGTAAAAACCGCAAATCAATGAACCAATTTTTCCGTTTTTTTATAATCATTTGAAATTTGAACCCTCTGAACACAGTTCAGTTTGTGCTACTTAATCACTCCCATTTTCAGATTTTGAGCTCAAAATTTAAGTTTGACTCTAAGCTTACGAAAACATTTAATGAGATGCATAAAATACCGGCAAAAAATATTTATTCGTTACTCCAAAGTCTAAAGCTCCCTCTATCGGCATTTTTTGAAATTTACCTTCATAATTTAATTTCAAGAAAATGCCTATATAAAGGTTAATTTTAGTGAAAACCGCAAATCAATCGAATGATTTTTTCATTTTTTATGTTTATTTGAAATTTTGGTCCCTAAAATTTAATGGCGGCTATCTCCTTTGGAAAACGTTTTGGACCCTTGGTCTCCCATTTAATATTGTTTGTCTTGATGTGCACTATAACCCCTCTTTTATTGTAAAACAAATTGGAATCACCCTGTATGTATTAATTACTGAAAGTTAAAATAAGTCTGGGATATGAATTTGATTTTGGGTGTTATTGAAAAAAATAAAATTTAGTTTTATTTCAAATTTAATTTTGTTTTGAATTATTTTTAGAATTACACATGTAAAAATTTTAATAAAAAAGAAATATGAGTTTTTATGGCAATTATCACTGTGTTTTAATGTAAACACACATATATTTTTATTAACATTCCTTAAAACCTGATAATATTTATATACGCTTTTCTATAGTTGTTTGTTTAATATACCATATTCTTATTTATTTCTTACTGTTTAAGGATATTTGACAACTTTCAAATTCTAATTTCATACCTCATTTTTGTACAAGCTAAATATACTATTCCCACCAGTTTGTATTGAGAAACGTCTTTAAATATATGCTTTTCGTGCCGCCAACATTTCATACTTACCTGGCACTGGGGAAAGCCTTGATCATGAAGGAGGCTCCCCCGAGCAGAGACCTCTCATTGCACACCGAGGGGTTGACGTTCGCCACATCCGCAAATTGCGGTTGCTTGGGGTGCATAATTTTTGGTAGCTGGGACTGCGTTCGCGCTAGGGTTGGGCATTTCGATTCATCTTGAGGAGTCGACTCTGACTCGATTCACTTAGTTAATGAGTCGAGATAGTGAGTCGACTCCCGACTCACTTACGATATGTTGGTTGGTTGGTTGTAAAAATGACGCAATTTTATGTCTTCTATAACGTATATCGCACAAAAGAGAATTTTTAAATGTATGCTCGAATTATTTTGTTTTAGTTTTTAGATAAAAAATATTTTTTTTTGGTAAGAGCCGAAATTTTCAGTCCTGTACCGGCCCAGAACGTATAAAAAATAATGACCTGGTTGGTAAAAAACATAAATGTTCGGCCAACTTGCTCCGTACAGAACAGTTATTAACCCGACAAGAAAAAAGTTAAAATCTTCTTAGCCTGATCCGGCATAGTTAAATTTTTAGACAATATGGATTTTTCCGTTTGAGAAGTTCTAATCAAAAATTAATATTTTAGATTTTTTTTTATGTTTATAATCTTTATTTTTAAAGAAGAACCCTATGCTATGATATTCATTTTTTAATTAATGTTAATTTGTATGTAAATGTTTCAGTTGATATTAATATTGTTAATCCACATATTATGTGCTATTCTACGCATTAGAGGCTTAAAAATCTGAAAAATGCTACAAAGTAAAATCCTCCAAGACGGAATAACATTAAATAAAAATTCGCTATAGACGAGTTCCCTAACGTTCGCTACGAGGAAAAAAAGGTTAGACCCGAACCAGTCTTTTAGTAAAAAGTAAGTCTCGGGCTCGGCTTGGGAGAATGCAATGACAAGGCCCAATCCGAGGCTTGTAAAATAAAGTA
This sequence comes from Maratus speculifer, assembly GCA_964019185.1. NCBI lineage: Eukaryota > Metazoa > Arthropoda > Arachnida > Araneae > Salticidae > Maratus > Maratus speculifer. Next base: position 85,067,772 of record OZ025300.1, on the reverse strand, counting down.
AGGCCCGATCCGAGTGCCGCTAAAAATAGGCCGGAGCTTCGAGCCAGGACCCGGCAATCACAGCGTTTAAAATTATTAGACTGTTTTCTTTCCTTTTTTCCCTTTCTTTTTTTGAGGGGGGGGGGTTCTTTACTTAAAAATTTAAAACGGATACTTTAAGTTCATTATGTTCTTATATTTATAAATTATTAGTTATTCACAAATACCCCCCCCCCCCCAAAAAAAGAGAAATATTAGTACAAATTAAGTTAATTGATTAAAAAAAAATTAATATGTGTGCGTTTACATATATGTCGTGTTGGTTATGTTGGAAAGATATCGTATCATCGAATTAAAAAGAAATTAATTACTTTACGTTTAGATTCTGTAGAAAATATAATGCAAAAAATATATCTCCCCCCTCCCCGGTCTAGTCTATTTCTGAATTTATTAAAACTAAAATTATGAAAAAAAGGGGACAACAGTAGTTTGCTGGAAAATAATAGCGATTATCCTGAGTCTCATTGTTTTGTAGAAATTTGCATTTTTCGTTTCACATAAGCTTTATATTGCAGGGCTGAATGTCAGCATGTCTTAAATGTACAATTATAAAATTGATAGTCTAACTATTGAGGGGATTTCGAATCAAATAATGTTTTCCATTTGTTTAATAAATGAACTGCTAATCAAACTAAATACGAAAAAAAAAAAAAAAAAAACGGAGCTGTTGAGGTATGTTTGAAGAGGTGAAGAGATATTAGAAAATTTAAGATTCAATTCTAGAAAAAAAAAACTCAGCATTGACATAATTTCTGATACATTTTTATTTAGAACTTTAAAAATTGACAGGCAGCTATAGAGGAGATGAAAAATCAAATAGCATTTCCATTTTTTAATAAATACATTACATATGAAGAAAAAATATATTCTTGTCATGAAACAACATTTTTTTCTCTTTTCCCTTGCTTCAATTTTAAGAGTAATTTTCTAATGTATTTTGCCAAAAATTGGAAAGCGCCAATCAATTACATAATTTCTGAATAAAAAAACTTTTCAATTTTACGAGTTTTTTTTTTTTTTTTTTTTTTTTTTTTTTTTTTTTTTTTTTCCAACTAAAAATGAATTCAGAAATGTGTAAGAAAGTAGCTTTTTTGAACTTAAGAACAGATTTAATAAATTCAGAGAAATATTTTCAGAAATCTACTTTATATTATACAGCTTTAAAAGCTACGACATTTTTAACCCTCTTTTTTTTCTTTTATTCCAAATTACATTATTTTTTTTAACGAATGTTGAAGAGTCTAAAAATCTAAGTAAACGATAACATTGCTGTTGCTATTGTGTATTTTGTGTCTTGCGAATACATACTAAACTAAAATATTGCTCATGAATGTGCATAAAATATTCTTAAAAAATTATTGTATGGTAAGAAAAATCGGATTTTTTTTGTAGAAATTGAACCGGGCTGGGTAAGTTTAATTAATTTATTTATTTGTACGGTCGGGACCGGATAGAACATTTTATTTTACATTAGCCTGGGGTAGCTTTCGCTTGTACCGGGCCTGGTTATACCTGTGAGCTCCTCTAAATAAATTATGAATATTTGCAAGTTTTCTGTAATTTTAATAAATGTCATTTTACAAATCCATCAAAATGTTCAGTGTCGGGGCATAATTTACCCCTTATGCGATCTTAAAAAAGCGGCGGGGAGACTAATTTTTTAATTTTTTCCCTGATATTTACAGTTTTTATAATTGACTTCCTTTTGAAATTCTATTTATAAAATCATGATAATATACTGAATAACTGCCAGGTTTTATGTTTTTATCCTACCACTATTAAAAAAATAATAATAATAAATAAATAAAATGTACTTTAAAATCATCGGAAATTTAGGAAAACAAGCAAATTCCCTTCATAAAAAATAACTGTAAAAAATAAGCGTAAAATTTGGCAGCTACGACATTGTGATTTCCTCTCCTCCCGATTGATACTCAGAACTTACTTGCGCTACAGAAAAAAAAAAAAAAAAAAAAAAAAAAAAAAAAAAAAAATCAAATAAATAAAATAAAATAAACAGGAAATATTATCCGAATCTGGTTTAACAAAAGGAATATTTAAAAAAATCGACCATCTAAACTTTAAAAAATTATATGAAAATTATATCCATTTTTACATTATCTGCAAACATTTATAATTTATATATAAAAAAAAAATATTAAAAGAATATATTCGTAATCAAATGAAGGACAACACTTTATCTAAAATACATCAATCATAAAATAAACTCATAAAACTTTTTAGCAGTGGTGAATTCGGAAAGTGGCCCGGGGGTCAGGCATTCCCGCGGAACAATGAGCCCCCCCCCCCCCCCTGAAATATCAGGCATTTTGTGTTTTAAATGATAAAAGAGTGCAGTCTTTACCCCACCCAAAATTCTTTATAACATCCACCTACACCCACAGAAATCTCCTCTCGAAAAAAATGTGTCTTAATTTAACACTGTTTTTTAAACAATTTGCTATTAAAGTAAAATTTTATTTCTCTCTCTTCAACTTTTTTTTTCTACATTGCATCAGATAAAGGCAGTTGAAAATATTCCCCTAACCAGTTCTGCTTTCTTTTAGCAAAAGATACAAACATAATATCTGCTTTGTTTGATCGTTCGATCTTTCCTCAATACGGAAATCGGCACAAACTTATCATAAATTCAATTAATCTTCCCAGAAGTATCCTGCTGAACGCCCCTTTTTCCATAAATTCGATTAATCTTTCCCGAAATAACCAGCAGAACGCCCCTTTTTCTCTGCCCCTCCCACTCTTCTCATTCATGCGGTATCTTCCTAATTACACGTAAAATGCACATCTACACTGCCTCCGCTTTTCCAAAAATCCCCAACCGCAATATAAAGTCAAACCAAGACATTTGTTTTTTGCTAAAAAGCCCAGCGCGGATTCGAAGAGTCGAAATCTGATACCGAGTCGAAAGAGTGGTTTTCAAGGAGTCGAAGAATCGAAGAGTCGACCACCCAATCTTCAACTCTCGACTCTCCAAGTCCGACACTCTGTTAAACTGGTCCAACCACTCTTTGAGTGAGTGAGTTGACTTTTCGACTCTTCGACTCCGAATCCCAAACTGAGTTGAAATGAAAGTTCGACTCTTTTGAGTCGACTCCGTTAGCCAGATAGGAGTCGATAGTTCGATTCACTTGTAAGGAGTCGAGATTTAGAGTCGACTCCTCGACTCCTCGGCCAACTCTAGTTCGCGCTGTCCCTTCAATTTATAAAGTTAAGAATATTATGACATATGCAACATTGAGGTGCAAACTCGTGTGGAAAAAAAAAAACAGTATCTTTTTAATATTTCACGATGTCATTTTCGCGTGTCACGAAAATTATGCATAAGCTTGCATACATGCAATTTAATTACTCATGCATGATAATTAACTTATTATTCATTAGAAAAAAATTCCTTTGAAAAAAAATGGTTTTTTTTAGCAATAATTAGCAATTTTTTTTAAATATTATTTTATTTTTGTTAGAAGAAAACTTACTTTATATATAGATATTTGGTCCTAGATACTGTCACAAAAGTGACATTTTTAAGGTTTAAAATTTTCTAAAACATAATGAAATTGCAATAAAATCATATTTTTTGATTTATTTATATTTAAAACAATATTTCTAAACAATAATAATAACATTTTACATTTTATTTGCTTAAAATCAATAATAAAAGTCTGAAACACTAAAGTGCACATTTATGTGATATTCAGCCATATATATAATTTTATATGTGCATAAACTCTACAAATCACATACAGGGATGCGCAAAATTCTGAAGTACTTTTTCTGTTTATTGATAGAAATTTCGTAAAGGGTACTTTCAACTGTGCTATGCATTTTCAAATTGAATTAAATTTTAGTATAATGCAGACTTGTCAAGTCTCCTGATTTTGAAAGGAGACTCCCGATTTTCATATGTATCTCAAATTCTTCATTTTTGAGATATTTCTCCCGATTTTTCACATTAAAAAAATTGCGCTGTGATTCAATGATTAAATCTCTAGTACAGGCGTAATTGTTCTTTCGTATGATTGATCAGTAGTATTTTATGTGATAAACTACATTCAAATTCATTATAAATGATGAATCTTTAAGATTTGTTACTATGGTCATATGTTGGATTATTAATAAATTTGTCTCAATTAAGACTTATTTATGATCTTTACTATAGTTTTACATAAGTTTATGATTAACAAAACACTACTCTTTTTATAATATTTAGTCAAATTAAAAATATATTAAAACATCTTAAACATCATATGCTTAAATGCATTCTACTTATAAGGAGAACATATTTTCCTTATTTGAGTAAGAGTGACATATTTATTTTTTAATCTTTAGTAATAACCAAGCCATGTTGAAATTTAAACTTTCACTAACGATGTTTACATCTAAAAATTAATAAGTTTTTATTGACAAAATATCTCTCCTGTTTTCTGAAACAAAATCTCATGTTTTTTAGCTATCAGAACTTGGCAAGTCTGATAATGTATTAAATGATAAATCTATAGTTCCTATACAGGGCTGCGCTAAACATTCAGATTTTTATTATTAATTTTAACTTTTGCAGAGAATCGATGAAATTGTGTTTTGAAATGTGTTATGCGTTTTACAAACTGTTCATTAGACATCTTTTTTCGCTTTATTAAACTGTGAAGTTTGTTTATATAAGTCTGACAGAGTCGGATAGTGCTTCATAATCTATGCTTAAGGGGTTTCGGGACACATATTAAAATAATTTATATTTATTGAGTTATTTTTTTGAAGTTTTTTGTGATGGTTAACCATATTATTTGTAAAAAAAATCCCATGATAAAACTTCCGATAGATATTTAAGAAAAATTTTATGATAAATGGATACCGATTAGTTTTATTTCACCAAACATGCTTATTTTAGGGTAATTTTAGTAAGATGGTTTAATAAAATAAATTAGGATTTATATTTAGATAAAATTGACGTCGAGGCTCCTGTCTGCAGATTTACTAGTTATACATTATATTTTATATGATATACTTATCTTACACATTTATATTATTTATATTTATACCATCCATTGATAAAATGTACGTTATATTCACTTTTATATTAATATTTGCACTATCAAATTATATATTTACTTTATATTATATAATACGTTAATTATATATTTTTAATAATAATAATAATAATAATAACAATAATACTAAATTAATTACTTAAAAATATTTAGAGTATTTCTTAATTCTCTCGTTGCATTGCTTTCACTTGGTCAACTGACTGCCCTCAGATATTATACAATAAAGGAGACTACTGCTACAGTGCTCAGCAAAAGTTTAGACAATGATCGATTACGCTTCTATATTGAGAAGTATGTACCGAATGTTTGTAATTCATGTGTCATACTTTACTTGTGACTTATCCTTTATTAACAAACAATAAATTTTAAATTTTACTTTTTACATAATACATAATGGAAAAAAAATGAAATTAACATTGTTGCAAAAGTATAGACAAGTAGTAAATTTACAGAAAACTAACTACAAATTAAAATCGAATTGCACCCACATTGTTTGCAGTTAGTGCAAGAATGTGACTTTTCATCGAAGAAACTAAATGCTGCGTCACTTTGGGGTCTATTTTGTACCAAACATGTTCAACAGCAGCTCGAAGCTCATTAAAGGAAAAGTATAGCAAAAATATGCATAAACATTTCGACATATGATGTTATAAAGGTTTTCGATTGGGTTCGGATTAGAATTACGCCGGCCAGTTGAGATCAATAGTATTTTCAGAGTTAAACGAAGTTCTTCTTTTGTATGCAACATGTATAGACGCATTATCTTTCTAAAATCCTTACTTTAGATTAGCTAAAAGTTCCCCAAATGACTAAAAAGTAATCTCCAACGTATATGCGTTGTCTTGTGTTGCTTGGCAACCAATGAATAACTCCACTGATACTCCAGCATTAAAGCAAAGTGAGTTATTAAAAAGTCACCTTCTTGTTGTCGACTTAAGAAAGTCCCAGGCTCTTTACGCAAGTCGTGCCAATAGTATGCCCACCCGTTTGGGCCATTCAAATTCCACTTTTTTTCGTTACTGAATATCATACTGTACCATTTGGCTCCGTATGACGTATGTTTGCAAGTTCATTGCGTTCTCAACAATTTGTAGCGAGATTTTAAAGCTGATTGTTTTATCATTTTCATGTAAATTGATTTACCTGTTTCCTTAATTCATCTACGAATCATGTCCGTCGACACAGAAAGTCCTGACTTACTTTTAATGTGATTAGCAATCATTATTTGTGTAAATGTCAGTTCCTGGATCCTTTTGTCATCTCTTTTTCTCGTCACACTAGGTCTTTCAGATTAGTTTTGTTTTAAAGGAGTCATCCTTAGACTATTACTTCATAGACAGACCACTTTGGACGATTCAGAGCTGTTGAAATTTTTGCAACATTCTTCCCTTTCCATTTCAGCTTTCCTACTTCAATTACCTCATCTAACTGAATATTTTTAGCTCGCGACATCTTCACTAACTGATGCTATATCGAGGTATAATTAAATACTTCAAACATGTGACATCATAACTTGGAAATTTGAATTTATACATAAACAATTGGTTAAAAATCCAAAAAGTGTCTAAACTTTTGCAATATGCATATTTTACTTTTTCCATTTAAATTAAATACAATGAAATCTGTCTAAGCCGGAATCTACCTAAGCCGGAAATCTGTCTAAAGCGGAAATATTTCAGTGTCCCACATTTATAAACATAGATATTTCCAATAAATCTGTCTAATACGGAAATAATCTGTGTAACGCGGAACCGGATATTCATTTTGGGTTCCAGGTAGCAAATTTACTGTTTAAGACGGACGAAATTTTTCCTGCTAAATATAAATGGAAAGAAATTTTTTCTATTCATATTGAAATGTATTGTTTAGTCGCATTCCCAGAGGATAAGAAAAAGGGTCACTAATTGCTGTCAGTAATTTGGGGATGATTTTATTATTGTATGACTGGAACTGTTGAACAACGGCTTTACTAGTGTGTGTATGTGTGCTATCAATTTGTAGTGTAAATTATTATTACTATAAATATATAAAAATGTGTCAAGATTTAATGTTTAATTAATTAAAAAAAATTAAGATTCGTTAGTTTTAATATTTAACGAAATAAATACTCTTTGAACGAGGTGTCTATAAAGTCTTGCTGTCTAAGTCGGAAATCTGTCTAAAGCGGAATTTTATTTCAGTCCCAAACGATTCCGCCTTAGACAGATTGCACTGTATTATGTTATATTATAACCATTATTTTTATTCTACATTGTTTAAAATATATTTGAAAATAAGTATAGCCATTTGCAAAACTCACGTATTTGTATTTTTTTATTTAAAGGTTAAAAAAATACACCAGTGTCTAAACTTTTGCTGAGCACTGTAGGACAGTGTAACGATGTCACCAAATGTATATGAATAAATTTAATCTTTCACACCGGTAATTTGAAAGAGCTATAAATACATATGATTTTCGCCCATCAAATTAAATGTATACTCTGGTTTCTCTTCAAAATACGAGCTAATCTTTCGCCTTTTACTAAAGATTACCGAGGAGAGGAACAACACAATGAGCCTAAAACTAATATTTGGAATCCCACCGAAAGGTGGGGCGTTTTTAAAAAAACAGAAAACGCGTTATAAGAATCATCTAAAAATGATGTCACACTTGAGGATGAGTTCATAAAAATGTGACAAGGGGGTGGGAGAAGTTGAAAAGAATTGTGACATCACACATTTTGATTTAAATAGAAGGATTAAACTCTGAAGTTATTTTAAAGTTAAAATATTTTGTGTTCATAAAAAAAGATAAATAAAAAATAAAATGAAGCCGAATATGATAAATTCTATTTCAATTTTCAAAATACTACTGTTTTTAATAGTTTTTTCATATTAATATTTTATTTATTTTACACGAATCTTTTTTTAAATTATTTATTTATTTTTGTTCAACTTACAAATTTCATTAAAATACATAGTTAAAATTTAAAAATAAAATTTGGAATGTGATCTAAAACGTAGAACAAAAGGAGGGGAGGTGAGTCAAAAATATGGGAAAACGCATGGACGTCCCTTTAATAGAATTAAGGAAAGAAAGTACAATATATAAAAATAAAATCTAAAAGGAAACTTAAAAGCCTTATTATATTTAGCGACATTTGAAATAAAATGCTTAATTTTGTCATTAATCATACCCTCTTTTAAATTTAACTGATAAATTTTCACGAGTTGGAAGACTTGATTACTCGCATATGGAAAAATCTCATAGAAAATTTCTTTATAATATTTTTATGTTTTAATAATAATAATAATAAAATTCTAGATGAATTGGCCTATTTTCTATGGAATTAAAATTATTGCTATAAATCACATTGATGAAAACACAGGGAAGCCGAAATGTAAAGATAAAAATGAAATATAGATTATCTATAGTAATATTAAAATTAGACTTTAGTAATTTTTACCGAATGAAAATTCTAATAACAGACACATATTCACATCATAGTTCAAGCAATTATATCTAAGGTTATAACTTTAATGGCTTTGAAAAACATTAAGCTCCTCCCACTTTCAACTTATAACGTTTAGTTTAACCTCAGACTGAATAATTTGCCATTTTTCCTATTCTATGATATTTGATGTTTATCTTGCAACTGCAAATATAGATCCAGAGTCAATCTCAATCTAGATATGTTGTCGAATAGATCAGCGTTGAACTTAGGGGATGGGCCGGGGGGGGACATACTCCCCGGAGCTATGAGATGTCCCTCCCCCGGAAATTTTGAGATTTTGTGTTTTTAATACTCAAAAAGTGCAATTTCCCCCAGGAACTGTCTAATGTCCCCCTGAGCCAAAGAGATCCCTACCGGAGAAAAGTGTCTGACTTCAACACTGGAATAGATGAAATAATTTTGGAAGTTATGTAAAACTCGAAAAGAATGTTTCTGCCATACCATATAAGAACAATATCAAAAATGCAAATTTCCGTGATTGTTTTGAGTAACAAAAGTATTTATTTGTTTTGTATTGCTCGGTTTTTAGAAGTGTTGATTATATGGCTTTAAAATGTTAATGACTACACAGTAGGGTGGGCCGAAAAAAACTTTTTTTCGATTTTCGATTATGGCGGGTGCGGAAAAGTGGCCACTGGTGGCACTCAGATCATACAAAAAATTTGAGATTTTTTGGACATTTCCTTACTCTGCCGCAAACGGCTTGAAGTTTTGCAAAAATGCTCATTTTTGAACTTTTTTCGAAAAAAATTAAAAAATGTTAAATTAAATTTATTTTGGTTGTATTTACTTGAAAAGGCATATTTAATGTACCAAATGTTTAAATAAGATCTGATCATGCATTATTTGATATCTATGTGTATTATAGCTTAGGCTATTTTTATAGCTTTTTCGCGTATAATAGGCAAAAGTTGTATTTGTTTGAATCGATCGTTAGTTTCTATATTATTTATGTCCCTTGGTCTTCTTTATATTTTTTCTATGTGTCAAACGTTATATATTTGGGGAACAGACAGCAGTATACTTCAAAAACAAATCTGGAAGGTGAGAAAGTGGTGAAGCAGGACTCTAAGCGAGCGCAATGACTCATCGTAATACTCAGGGAATGAAGGTCGAAATAGTTGAGAGCCAAAATGCGATAAAGGATTCTGATTATTTATCCTTGCTCAGTTACCTGCAACATTTGTTCAGCGTTAACGTGAAACCCTTTTGTAGTGATATACAGTGCTTTTTGGATCGTTTAATGTGCCATTATAAAATTTTGTGCGTTTTATTACGACGAGCTCAGAAATGGCTAGTATAAAGGGCCATGACAATGCAAAGACATGCGATAGCGTGAAAAGTAACTTTTTGGGGGCATCGTGCATATTGAAAGAATCGCAGTTGCCAACTTATGCTAATAATCATGCGTCACTACTACTGGTTGCTTCACAATGTAGAAGTTGTGACAGAAGGGAATACGAATCTCGTCACCGATAAAAAGAAAGTCAGAAGAGAGAAATAGAAACTTGGAAAGAAGATACAGGCAGAAGAAGTTATTGAAAGAAGGAAAATTAAAAGCATGTTTTTGATGGTAGAAAGGATAAAAATATATTCAGAGGAGAAAAAAGAACAAGCGGAACCATCGAAGGAAAGGCGAGGAACACATCACCGGGTTGTTTCCGGTCACGGAAAAGAAATAGCAAAATCATTATACAATCTTCCAAGTCACGATAAGTTAGACTTTTCTGAACTGACGAGGTATCAAGGTAACGGAAGGAGGTATCAAGTGACACAAGTATTCCTAACCAGGTTCAAACAACACGGTGATGTGTTCCTCGCCTTTCTGTCGACGGTGCCGCTTGTTATTTCTCTTCCTCTTAATATACTTTTATCCTTTCTACCATCAAAAAATATGCTTTTAATTTTCCTTCTTTCAATAACTTCTTCTGCCTGTATCTTCTTTCCAAGTTTCTATTTCCCTCTTCTGACTTTGTTTTTATCGATGACGAGATTCGTATCCTCTGCTGTCACAACTTCTACATGGTGAAGCAACCAGTAATAGTGGCGCATGATATTCAGTATAAGTTGGCAATTGCAATTCTTTCAATATGCATGATACCCCCAAAAAGTTACTTTTCACGTTATCGCGTGTCTTTGCATTGTCATGGCCCTTTATACTTGCCATTTCTAAGCTCGTTGTAATAAAACGCACAAAACACTATAATGGCACATTAAACGACCCCAAAAGCACTGTATATCACTACAAAAGGGTTTCACGTTAACACAGAACAAATGTCGCAGGTAACTGAGCAAGGATAAATAATAAGAATCCTTTATCGCATTTTGGCTCTCAACTATTTCATCCTTCACTCCCTGACTATTACGACGAGTCATTGTGCTCGCTTAGAGTCCTGCGTCACCACTTTCTCATCTTCCAGATTTGTTTTTAAAGTATACTGCTGCCTGTTCCCCAAATATATAACGTTTGACACATAGAAAAAATATAAAGAAGACCAAGGGACATAAATAATATAGAAACTAACGATCGATTCAAACAAATACAACTTTTGCCTATTATACGCGAAAAAGCAATAAAAATAGCCTAAGTTATAATACACATAGATATTAAATAATGCATGATCAGATCTTATTTAAACATTTGGTACATTAAATAGGCCTTTTCAAGTAAATACAACCAAAATAAATTTAATTTAACATTTTTAAATTTTTTTCGAAAAAAGTTAAAAAATGAGCATTTTTGCAAAACTTCAAGCCGTTTGCGGCAGGGTAAGTAAATGTCTAAAAAATCTCAAATTTTTTGTATGAACTGAGTGCCACCAGTGGCCACTTTTCCGCACCCGCCATAATCGAAAATCGAAAAAAAGTTTTTTTCGGCCCACCCTACTACACAGGCCTACAAAAAAAAATTTTTTTTTTTTTGGTGCCTGAGATTTTACAACTGATTTTGGATATTTTTGGGACGCTGATTCCAAATATGCAATCAGTTTTTCTCTATCAGCTCTACTTTTTTAGATATGCAAAGCGAACTAAAGATTTTTTAGAACTAAAGTGACCTTGAACACTTAAACTGACCTTATGATACATAGCCCTGTAACGACGCTCAAGGTGATTAGAAGGACGTTGAAATACCACAAGATCTTGAAAAAAACAAATGTGCAAGCAAAACTGAGGATCTACGCATGCTTATGATTTCGCGCCGCTCATCCATAAAGCCAAATGTAAAAGCCTCCAAGAGATAAGGTTAGTTTCAGAGTTTGCTCCATGGAAACAAAACTGGCTTTCTTTGACTTTCTAAAGTTTTTGAACTTCCATGATATTTGTGTTTAAGGTAGAATTCGTATCAATTTAACGTAAAACTCGTAGTGTCGTAGATTGTTCTGTTTGCGTTGTAGAATGGAATTTAAATAAGTTCAAGTAGAAAAAATTGTATAAATCATCCAGATAAGTTTTGCTACATATGCGGAGAATAAAAGTTGAAAGAACACAGAAAATATATAACTGACTTTGTAAAGAGAGCTTATCTTGGATACATTGGGGTTAGACTTGGTGATCAGGATAAAATCTGCGCACCGCAACAGGTCTGTAAAACTTGTACAGAATATTTATGACAGTGAGCTGACGGAAAAGAATAAGTCTCAAATGCGGCTTACCAATGGTTTGTAGAAAACTCCAAAACCATTTCTATGACTATTATTTCTACCTAGCACTGGTATACTATTTGAATTAATCAAAACAATTGTAATAAGAAAACTAATCCTGTTTCAGTGTCTTCAAGACCCCCACTTCCTCACTCTGAGGAACTACCGATCCAACGTTTCATCAGCTACCAGAGCTTAGTGAGAATGAATATTGTCCTGCTGATCATCTTTTAGAGAGCTGTGAAGGTAACAGTGATTATGAGGAGACGTCATCAATGCCTAAATTTTTCAACCAGGTTGATTTAAATGATTTCAAAAGAGATTTCAATGTTTTAAAAGAAGCTTCTGAATTACTGGTTGATTTCAAGATTAAAAGACAAAAATTTATTAGAACAAAGAGCCAAACTTACATTTTATCACACAAGACAAAATTGACTTATACCCTTCTTCTCTTAAAAAAACAATCTTGTATTTTGTCATGAATTTAGAGGACTGTTAGAAAAATTGGTTCTTCCTAAATATTTTCCAGATGATTGGACAGCAAAGAAGTTACACAAAATACTATTGTTTTTATATTTTTGGGATAGCAGGGATAAAACACACCACTAGATTAGAAAAGAGAGGTCTAAGAAAGAAAACATGGATGTTGGAGAAAGGAATGTCGTTAATAACACTTTAATTGGGCGAAAGAAAATCATACTTTCTGCAGTGCATATCAAGCTCTGTCCTATAAAGCAGTTTGTGTAAATTCTCCATAAGAACGGTCATGATTTGCATATATAAGGTAAAAACACCCGAATTGAGTTATGAAGATATTAAAGCAGGAATATTTAACGGACAACAAATAAGACAACTGATTAAGGATCCTGCTTTCGTAAATTCAACGAATGAGGCTGAATAAAAAGTTTGGACTTCTTTTTAGCTTCTTTTTCTTGGCAGTTCACAAAAACATTCCGGGAAATGCAAAGGAGAAATCAATGTAGAACTGGTAAATGAAAAGCATAATAGTTTTAAATCTCTTGGGTGTACTAGAAGCATTAAAGCGCACTATTTACATTGCCACTTAGAGCATTTTCTTGAAAATAAAGAAGGCACAAGTGATAAACAGCCCGAAAGATTTCAACACAATATTAAGACTATGGAGGACCGCTACCAAAAAAGATGAGATATGCAAAGGGTTTCAGATTACAGTGTGAGTTTAAAAAGACACTGTTCTAAAATATATTCCAGAATGTCACGGAAAAGAAGCTTCCAAAGCATTCAGTGACAATCAAGTTTCATCAGTGACGTTTTTCTCTATTTTTGTGAGTAGAAACATTTGTATAATATAATTAAAAATTTTTTATTTGAATATGTGTATATCATAATAATAAAAACTAACATTTGTGTATTATAAAAAATAAAAATCCTGTGTTTATTTTATTTTTACATACATTTTTTAAAACATGGATTTACCTTAAAATAATGAAACATATATTTCACAAAAAGTTGTTTATCTTAAAAAACTGAGCTGATAGAGAAAAACTAATGCCATATTTGAATTCAGGACATCAAATTCATATAAAATCAGCTAAAAATACCCCGGCACCAAAACAGCTGTTGGCCAGTGCTATTGATTAATTCTGTGCGGTATCAATAAAAAGATACAATAACTTATGTGGTACTGTTTAGTAACTTGATAAATTTAAATCAATTGTATATTCATATACAGGGTGATTCTAAATTTTTTTTTACAATAAAAGAGGGGTGATAGTACACATAAAGACAAACAATAATAAATAGGAGACCAAGGGTCCAAAACGTTTTCCAAAGAAGATAGCCGCCATTAAAGTTTAGGGACCAAAATTTCAAATAAACATAAAAAACGGAAAAATCGGTCGATTGATTTGCGGTTTTCACTAAAATTATTCTTTATGCCGGCATTTTTTTGAAATTAAATAATAAAGATAAATTTCAAAAAATGCCGATAGAGGGCGCTTTAGACTTTGGAGTAACGAACAACTATTTTTTGCATCACATTAAATGTTTTCGTAAGCTTAGAGTCAAACTTAAATTTTGAGCTCAAAATCTGAACGTGGGAGTGGTTAAGTAGCACAAACTGAACTGTATTCAGAGGGTTCAAATTTCAAATGATTAAAAAAACGGAAAAATTGGTTCATTGATTTGCAGTTTTCACTAAAACTATTCTTTATGTCGTTTTTTTTTTTAAATAAATTATAAAGATAATTTTCAAAAAATGCCGATAGAGGTCGCTTTAGACTTTCGAGTAACGAACAACACTTTTTTGGCGTTATTTTTTGCACCTTATTAAATGCTTTGAAAAAATCTGAATAGTTGGGAGTGGTTAAATAGACAAACTGAACTGTTTTCGGAGGGTTCAAATTTCAAATGATTATAAAAAACGGAAAAATTGGTCGATTCGTTTGCGGTTTCCGCTAAAACTAATTTTTAAATGAGCATTTTCTTGAAAATAAATTTTAAAGATAAATTTCACAAAATGCCGATAAAGGGCGCCTTAGACTTTGGAGTAGCGTACAACTATTTTTAACTGTTATTTTTTAATCTCATTAAATGCTTTCAAATGCATAAAATTAAATTTTAGTCTCAAATTATGTATCATTGGGAGTGTTTAAGTAGCGAAAAATTGAATTGTGTTCGTGCAGGGGGGGGAGGGTTAAATTTCAACTCCTGAAGACACTTCAATTTGTGCTACTTAATTACTCCTAATTATTCAGATTTTGAGCCCAAAATTTAAGTTTAAATCTAAGCTTCCGAAAACATTTAATAATTTTTTGCAAGCATTTAATTAGAACAAAAAAATAAAGGTTAAAATGAATTATTGGTTACTCTGAAATTTAAGGCGCCCTGTAATGGAATTTTTTTTAAATTTATCTTTAAAATTTATTTTTAAGAAGATATTGACTTAAAGAATAGTTTTATTTTAAACCGCAAACAAATCGACAAATTCTTCCATTTTCTATAATTATTTTAAATTTGAACACCCCCCCCCCCCTCCTTAAACACAGTTCCTTTTGTGCTACTTAACTACTCCTTACTATTCAGATTTTGAGCTCAAAATTTAAGTCTAAGCTTCCGAAAACATTTAATGAGATGCAAAAAATAACGGCAAAAAATAGTTGTTCGTTACTCCAAAGTCTAAAGTGCCCTCTATCGACATTTTTTGAAATTTATCTTTATAATTTATTTTTAAGAAAATACCGACATAAAGAATAGTTTTAGTAAAAACCGCAAATCAATGAACCAATTTTTCCGTTTTTTTATAATCATTTGAAATTTGAACCCTCTGAACACAGTTCAGTTTGTGCTACTTAATCACTCCCACTTTCAGATTTTGAGCTCAAAATTTAAGTCTAAGCTTACGAAAACATTTAATGAGATGCATAAAATACCGGCAAAAAATATTTATTCGTTATTCCAAAGTCTAAAGCGCCCTCTATCGGCATTTTTTGAAATTTACCTTCATAATTTAATTTCAAGAAAATGGTTACATAAAGGTTAATTTTAGTGAAAACCGCAAATCAATCGAATGATTTTTTCATTTTTTATGTTTATTTGAAATTTTGGTCCCTAAACTTTAATTGCGGCTATCTCCTTTGGAAAACGTTTTGGACCCTTGGTCTCCCATTTAATATTGTTTGTCTTGATGTGTACTATAACCCCTCTTTTATTGTAAAACAAATTGGAATCACCCTGTATGTATTAATTACTGAAAGTTAAAATAAGTCTGGGATATGAATTTGATTTTGGGTGTTATTGAAAAAAATAAAATTTAGTTTTATTTCAAATTTAATTTTGTTTTGAATTATTTTTAGAATTACACATGTAAAAATTTTAATCAAAAAGAAATATGAGTTTTTATGGCAATTATCACTGTGTTTTAATGTAAACACACATATATTTTTATTAACATTCCTTAAAACCTGATAATATTTATATACGCTTTTCTATAGTTGTTTGTTTAATATACCATATTCTTATTTATTTCTTACTGTTTAAGGATATTTGACAACTTTCAAATTCTAATTTCATACCTCATTTTTGTACAAGCTAAATATACTATTCCCACCAGTTTGTATTGAGAAACGTCTTTAAATATATGCTTTTCGTGCCGCCAACATTTCATACTTACCTGGCACTAGGGCCAGCCTTGATCGTGAAGGAGGCTCCCCCGAGCAGAGACCTCTCATTGTACACCGAGTGGTTGACGTTCGCCACATCCGCAAATTGCGGTTGCTTGGGGTGCGTTCGCGCTGTCCCTTCAATTTATAAAGTTAAGATCATTATGACATATGCAACATTGAGGTGCAAATTCGTGTGGAAAAAAATACAGTATCTTTTTAAAATTTCACGATGTCATTTTCGCGTGTCACGAAAATTATGCATAAGCTTGCATACATGCAATTTAATTACTCATGCATGATAATTAACTTATTATTCATTAGAAAAAAATTCCTTTGAAAAAAAAATGGTTTTTTTTTAGCAATAATTAGCAATTTGTTTAAATATTATTTTATTTTTGTTAGAAGAAAACTTACTTTATATATAGATATTTGGTCCTAGATACTGTCACAAAAGTGACATTTTTAAGGTTTAAAATTTTCTAAAACATAATGAAATTGCAATAAAATCATATTTTTTGATTTATTTATATTTAAAACAATATTTCTAAACAATAATAATAACATTTTACATTTTATTTGCTTAAAATCAATAATAAAAGTCTTAAACACTAAAATGCTCATTTATGTGATATTCAGCCATATATATAATTTTATATGTGCATAAACTCTACAAATCACATACACGGATGCGCAAAATTCTGAAGTACTTTTTCTGTTTATTGATAGAAATTTCGTAAAGGGTACTTTCAACTGTGCTATGCATTTTCAAATTGAATAAAATTTTAGTATAATGCAGACTTGTCAAGTCTCCTGATTTTAAAAGTAGACTCCCGATTTTCTTTTGTATCTCCAAATTCTTCATTTTTTACATATTTCTCCCGATTTTTCACATTAAAAAAAATTGCGCTGTGATTCAATGATTAAATCTCTAGTACAGGCGTAATTGTTCTTTCGTATGATTGATCAGTAGTATTTTATGTGATAAACTACATTCAAATTCATTATAAATGATGAATCTTTAAGATTTGTTACTATGTTCATATGTTGGATTATTAATAAATTTGTCTCAATTAAGACTTATTTATGATCTTTACTATAGTTTTACATAAGTTTATGATTAACAAAACACTACTCTTTTTATAATATTTAGTCAAATTAAAAATATATTAAAACATCTTAAACATCATATGCTTAAATGCATTCTACTTATAAGGAGAACATATTTTCCTTATTTGAGTAAGAGTGACATATTTATTTTTTAATCTTTTGTAATAACCAAGCCATGTTGAAATTTAAACTTTCACTAACGATGTTTACATCTAAAAATTAATAAGTTTTTATTGACAAAATATCTCTCCTGTTTTCTGAAACAAAATCTCATGTTTTTTAGCTATCAGAACTTGGCAAGTCTGATAATGTATTAAATGAGAAATCTATAGTTCCTATACAGGGCTGCGCTAAACTTTCAGATTTTTATTATTAATTTTAACTTTTGCAGAGAATCGATGAAATTGTGTTTTGAAATGTGTTATGCGTTTTACAAATTGTTCATTAGACATCTTTTTTCGCTTTATTAAACTGTGAAGTTTGTTTATATAAGTCTGACAGTGTCGGATAGTGCTTCATAATCTATGCTTAAGGGGTTTCGGGACACATATTAAAATAATTTATATTTATTGAATTATTTTTTTGAAATTTTTTCTGATGGTTAACCATATTATTTGTAAAAAAAATCCCATGATAAAACTTCCGATAGATATTTAAGAAAAATTTTATGATAAATGGTTACCGATTAGTTTTATTTCACCAAACATGCTTATTTTAGGGTAATTTTAGTAAGGTGATTTAATAAAATAAATTAGGATTTGTATTTAGATAAGATCTTAGATCTAAGTATTACAGAACGATAATAAAAGGTATTTTTGGGAAACAAAAATTGTAAAAAAATAAATAAATAAATAAATAAATAAAAATAAATAAATAAATAATGAAATTTTAAATTAGGTAGCTCTTTTAATTTCGATAAGTTACTAAAAATCAAATACAGTTGTTTGTAGAATGTAAATAATAATTAAAAAAAACTATTAATTACAATAATATAAAAGGCTTTTACAAATTATTGCTTACTTTTAAAAATACTAGTGTAAAATGAAATCTTAGATGAATTCTTCCAACCATTTGCACAATCAATAGAAAATTACGAATATAAATTTAAGGAGATCAATGGGGCAAAGCCCCCCTGAAGAAATGTATATTTTATTCAAAAAATTATTATAATATGCAATTCATCAGAAATTTAGACTATCGTTGCATAACAACATGATTAATTTAACGCATCTAATTTCTGCAACTTCCTATGTATTTTTTATTTTTATAAATACCTATGTTACTTGAAAACTTTCAATTACTGTTTGTATGAAGCTAAATATTACGCAATTGTGGTAAAAAACAGTGATTTGCAAAGTTGACGTCGAGGCTCTGTGTGCAGAATTACTAGTTATACATTATATTTTATATGATATACTTATCTTACACATTTATATTATTTATATTTATATTATCCACTGATAAAATGTACATTATATGCACTTTTATATTAATATTTGCACTATCAAATTATATATTTACGTTACATTATATAGTACGTTAATTATATATTTATAATAATAATAATAAAAAAAACTATAATAATAAATCAATCAATTAAAAAATATTCAGAGTATTTCTTAATTCTCTCGTCGCATTGCTTCCACTTGGTCAACCGACTGCCTTCAAATATGATACAATAAAGGAGAGCACTACTAGGACAGTGTAACGATGGCACCAAATGTATATGAAGAAAATTAATCTTTCACACCGGTAATTTGAAAGAGCTACAAATAGATATGATTTTCGCCCATCAAACCAAATGTATGCTCTGGTTTCTCTTCAAAATACGAGCTAATCTTTCGCCTTTTACTAAAGATTACCGTGGAGAGGAACAACTCAATGAGCCTAAAACTAATTTTTGAATCCCACCGAAAGGTGGGGCGTTTTTGAAAAAACAGAATACTCTTTATAAGAGTCGTCTATAAATGATGTCACACTTGGAAATGAGTTCATAAAAATGTGACAAGGGGGTGGGAGGAGTTGAAAAGAATTGTGACATCACACATTTTGATTAAAATAGAAGCATTAAACTTTTGAGGATTAAATTATGAAGTTATTCTAAAGTTAAAATGTTCTGTGTTCATAAAAAAATAAAAATAAATAAATAATAAAATTAAGCCGAATATGTTAAATTCTATTTCAATTTTATAAATATTACTGTTTTTAATAGCTTTTTCATATTAATATTTTATTTTATTTATTTATTTATTTTATTTTATTGCTTTGTTGTAAATATTATTTCATACAAAATAAATACACGGATCATTTTTTTAAATTATTTATTTATTTTTGTTCAATTTACAAATTTCATTAAAATACATAGTTAAAATTTAAAAATTTGAAATGTGATCTAAAACGTAGTACTTTGTTTCTGAATTGCAAGCATATATTTACGTACAATAGCGTGACATGTGACAAGAGAGGGGGAGAGGTAAAGTGAAGTATGACATTTTGTGACAAAGGGAGGAGGTTGAGTCAAAAATATGGGAAGAACGCGTGGACGACCCCTTAAAAGGGTTAAGGAAAGAAAGTACAATAAATAAAAATAAATACAGGAAGGAAACTTAAAAGCCCCATTATATTTAGCAGCATTTGAAATAAAATGTTTAATTTTTTTCATTAATCATAACCTCTTTTAAATTTGACTAGTAAATTTTTCACGATTTGGAAGACTTGATTAGGAGGATATGGAAAAACCTCATAGAAAATTTCTTTGTAACATTTTTATGTCTTAATAATAATAATAATTTTTTTTTTTAGATGAATTGGTCTATTTTCCATGGAATTAAAATTAAAATGATGGCTATAAATCACTTTGGTGAAAACACAGGATACTAAAATGTAAAGATAAAAAAGAAATATAGATTCTTTATCTTTATATTTATTATTTAAATTAGACTTCAGTAATTTTTAATTCAAGTCACAGTTCTAGCAATTATATCTAAGGTTATAACTTTATCGGTTTTGAAAAACATTACGCTCCTCCCACTTTCAATTTATAATGTAGAGTTTAAACCCAGATTGAATAATTTAACTTTTTTTCTATTATCTAATGTTTAATGTTTATCTTGCAACTGCAAATATAGATTCAGAGCCAATCTCAATCTAGATATGTTCTCGAACAGGTGAAATAATTTTCGAAGTTATGTAAAACTCGAATAGAATGTTTTTGCCATACCATATAAGAACAATATAAAAAATGCAAGGGCATAGCCGGATAAGCATTTGAAAACATGCCTTTCAATCAAATTTCTGGATTTTTTTCCCAGTTGTGTCTACCTATCTGACAATGTATTTCCCCTAGTATCACCTTACAAATATTGATATTTTATAAGATAAAAATGTTTTTCAATTTTTTAAAAACCACAATCTCTCAATAACTACTGTACCGAATTGCATGCCATTAATTAAGTTCATGTATACATCAAAAATGTATAACTGGGAATTTTTGCATAATTTTCTGATTATAAAATGAGTGTAGAAAAGCGTTTAAAAATTTACAAAAATAAAAATCATATCTTACAGTTCTCCGAAAATTACCATTTTCTTGTAAAAAATTCCTTATATGTGCCCGCATATTGTATATAAATACCGAAGGTTTCAGTTGGGTACTGCATATAAATATTTACAAAAATGTGTAAAAAAATTACTAAAATTCATTTAAAGGCGTTATTTGGGGCGGAGCTAACCAGCTTTCTTATTCGAAGAATTTTTGGAATACACACTTAGCGAACTGCTGTGTTTTAAACTTAAAGAAGACATAGACATCATTCTCATCGCTGAGGATACTGTTTCGATATGAAAATTGTTGTTAGCTTCGCATACAACGTCAGGGAAGAATATTCATGGCATAGAGACTAACTATATTCTTTGTTATCGAAATGTAACGATAGTGATCGCAGTCAATTTAAATGAAAATGTTTTTCATCAGTTTTTATAAAAAGTAATTATAATTAATATTTTCAAGCTTTTTGTATAAAGTTTATGTCAAAGTAATTGTTACGAACTACTATTAATTGTATTAAGGAATTTTTACGTTTTATTATAGTTTATTCTTAAGATTTATTCTAGTTTATGATTTCTATTTGTTACGATGTCATCAAAGAATGAGAATACGAAATGTGATTGCTGTAGGTGTTTTTGAAAAAAAAATAAATAAATAAATAAATAAATAAATAAAAACTGATCAAGAAACCGTATAATATTCCAAATCGACTGGAAAGAGTTTATGAGTCGGAAGTATATGTGCAAAGTGAAAAAAAAACATAATACTCCAAAAGAAACGATATCGAACGAGGTAAGTTTTCATTATATGTTTTAATTTTACCACATATTTTCTTGAATTTTATTTATTGTATGCACTAGTTTATATTCTTGTTGTATTTTGAAAATCTCATAAGCGTAAAGTTCATGAATTAATATTTCATAACTATTTTTTTTTTTACGAATGTGTTAATACATTTTCGGATTAATAAATTAGTACCTAACCATCCATAAGAGTTTAATTTTTTTTTTCATTTTTAATTACATTTATAAATATTCATTTGCGTTTAATTTCTTAAGTAAAAGCACTTTTTAAGTTATTTTAAACATATTATGAAGCTTTGCTTGCTTGTTTTTAATTGTATGTTTCGATCATTTTCTTAAACAATGCTCAATCGCATTAGC
Organism: Maratus speculifer; assembly: GCA_964019185.1. Taxonomy (NCBI): domain Eukaryota; kingdom Metazoa; phylum Arthropoda; class Arachnida; order Araneae; family Salticidae; genus Maratus; species Maratus speculifer. The sequence goes on along the minus strand of OZ025300.1, from coordinate 85,045,576 downwards.
GCACCCAAGGAGAGATCAGTTTTGGGGACATAGGTTCCGCCATTGCTCTGTAATTACTCAATATACGTCGATTAGAATTAAATAAGGTTGTTTTATTCTCTAAATGATACGATAAGCTTTAAAATTGCATTTACAGCCCTGTACAATATATTTCGAAGTTATTGCAATGTAAAGATGTGATAATGCATTATTGTGACTATGCAAAATAAACGATGAAAACACCTTAGTGGCTGAAATCGAACAAAATTACAGGTTGCGTCGAAAACTCCCTTTTTTCTTCATGTGACTTATTAAATTTCCCGGAAATGTCCGAAAGAGAATTAAAAATATTTTTTACAGGTTCATACCAATACAACCAAGCAATATCTTACTTGGCGGAAATGATGAACGAAAACTCTTCGATAAATATAAATTTTGTTAAAGAAAAAAACAAACATTTTAAAAATAGAAGTTCCATCACGACACATATCAAAGAAAATTTACCGTTTTTTTATACATTATAAACTGAATGTTACTGGCGTGTCTGCAATACTAAAACATTATTGGGAATGCCCAAATGGCAAGAGAACAGTTGGTTGCTGCTCTCATTTGACAGCGGTAATCCATTATCTGTCTTACGGGAGGTATTTGTCAAAAATTCTATGACCGTCAGAAATACTATCCAGTCTATTCAGAAATGAATGCATAACTGTTGTGATTGAAGATGACAGTGATAATAATTAACTTCTTTCTTCAAACTTTGTTTTTCTACACTTGCTGTTTTTTTAAATTTTTATTTTTATACATAAAATAATGTAATACATTATGAGGTGTCAGCTGTTTTTTTATATAAAAGTCACAGTTCTTGAAAGTGAGGTCTAAAACACTGAAACTGACTATATCGTTGATGTATATGTATTTGCATATAAGTGTATAATCGCAAAAAGTTGACTGTCTTTACAATATTTTAATTTCCTGGTTTTTTCCCATGTTTTTTGGACTAATATTGATTATTTTTTTAAAAAGTTTTTTATCTATATTTTTCCATACAAAATATCATGCAATGTTGTCAACTTTTTTTTTTTCTTTTCACTCAAATTATGTACTTTTCTCTAATATTTATCTTCGAACTATACAGCAAGGGAATTTGCCATTTGAAAAATAAAAAATTGCGAGTAACATGTATCTTGAATAAAATAATCTTAAATTAGCACCCAGTCCAGATAATATCTCAGTATTAAAACAACATATTAAGTCCAAATTGAAGCTATATAATATCCATACATATTTATCTTATTTTATTGTAATTGCGCACATAATTGTTAACGGAACTACTTACTCGTATTACCCGTTGTTAAAAGTGGTGAAAATGTTTGAATAAAAATCATTATATTAACTGTCGTAATATTTCGATATCGAAGAACGTTCTTTCCAAGCAAAAATATTTTTCTCTATTGTCTCCGATACAAAACATCAATTTTTGATATCGAAATACTATCTACAATATTGAAAATTATGGCCTATCTGCTTACTGAAATCTAAAATATAGCAGTCGACTCATTGCCCGCTGACATTGTTCCAAAAATTCTTCGAATGTCGAAGTTCGTTAGCTCCATCCCAAATAACGCCTTTAAATGAATTTTAATAATTTTTATACATATTTCTGTAAATGTTTATATGTAGTACCGAACGTAAAACTTTGACATTTATGTATAATATGCGGGCATATATGAGGAATTTTTTACAAGAAAATGGTAATTTTCGGAGAAATGTAAGACAAGATTTTTATTTTCGTAAATTTTTTTAATGCTTTTGGAGACACTTTTTATAATTCGAAAAATATACAAAAATTCCCAGTTATGCATCTTTGATGTCTATATACACTCAATAAATGACGCACAATTCGGTACAGTAGTTTATGAGAAAATGAGGTTTTAAAAAATTGAAAGAACATTTTTATCTCATAAAATATTAATATTTATAAGGTGATACTTGGGGAAATTCATTGTTAGATAGGTAGACACACGTGGGGAAAATATCAAGAAATTTGGTTGAAAGGCATGTTTCCATTGCTTATCCGGCTATGCCCTCTCCGTGATTGTTTTGATTAACAAAAGTATTTATTTGTTTTGTATTGCTCGGTTTTTAGAAGTGTTGATTATATGGATTTAAAATGTTAATGGCTATTGATTAATTTTGTGCGGTATCGATAAAAAGATACAATAATTTATGTGGTACTGTTTAGTAACTTGATAAATTTAAAGCAATTGTATATTCATATATGTATTAATTACTGAAAGTTAAAATCAGTCTGGGATATGAATTTGATTTTGGGTGTTATTGAAAAAAATTAATTTAGTTTTATTTCAAATTTAATTTTTTTTAAATATTTTTAGAATTTCACTTGTAAAATTTTTAATCTGAAAGAAATATGAGTTTTTATCACGATTATCACTGTGTTTTAATGTAAAGAACACACATATATTTTTATTAACATTCCTTAAAACCTGATAATATTTATATACGCTTTTCTATAGTTGTTTGTTTAATATACCATATTCTTATTTGTTTCTTACTGTTTAAGGATATTTAACAACTGTCAAATTCTAATTTCATAACTCACTTTTGCACAAGCGAAATATACTTTTCCCACCAGTTTGTATTAAGAAACGTCTTTAAATATATGCTTTTCGTGCCTCTAACATTCTATACTTACCTGGCACTGGGGCCAGCCTTGATCATGAAGGAGGCTCCCGCGAGCAGAGACCTCTCATTGCACACCGAGGGGTTGACGTAAGCCACATCCGCAAATTGCGGTTGCTTGGGGTGCGTTCGCGCCGTCCCTTCAATTTAAAAAGTTATAAACATTTTAACATACGCAACATTGACGTTCAAACTCGTGTGGAAAAAATACAGTATCTTTTTAATATTTCACTATGTCATTTTCCCGTGTCACGAAAATGATGAATAAGCTTGCGTACATACAATTTAATTACTCATGCATGATAATTAACTAAATATTCATTTAAAAAAATTCCTTTGGAAACAAAAAGTCTTTTTTTACAATAATTAGCAATTTTTATAATTATTATTTTATTTTTCTTAGAGGAGAACTTACTTTATATACAGACATTTGTACTGGATACTGTCACAAAAATGACATTTTTAAGGTTTAAAATTTTCTAAAAAATAATGAAATTGCAATAAAATCATTTTTTTTTTATTTATTTATATTTAAAATAATTTTTCTAAACAATAATAATAAAATTTTACATTTTATTTGCTTAAAATCAATAATAAAGGTCTGAAACACTAAAATGCACATTTATGTGATATTCAGCCATATATATAATTTTATATGTGCATAAACTCTACAAATCGCACACAGGGATGCGCAAAATATCTGAAGTACTTTTTCTGTTTATTGATAGAAATTTCGGAAAGAGTATTTTCAACTGTGCTATGCATTTTCAAATTGAATTAAATTTTAGTATAATGCAGACTTGTCAAATCTCCTGATTTTAAAAGGAGACTCCCGATTTTCCTATGTTTCTCCATACTCTTCATTTTTGACATATTTCTCCCGATTTTTCACATTTTTAAAAAAATTGCGCTGTGATTCAATGATTAAATCTCTACTACAGGCGTAAATGTTCTATCGTATGATTGATCAGTAATATTTTATGTGATAAACTACATTCAGATTCATTATAAATGATGAATCTTTAAGATTTGTTACTATGGTCATATGTTGGATTATTAACAATTTGTCTCGATTAAGACTTATTTATGATCTCTACTATAGTTTTATATATGTTTATGACTAACAAAACATTCCTCTTTTTATGATATTTAGACACATTAAAAATATGTTAAAACATCTTAAACATCATATGCTTAATTGCATTCTACTTATAAGGAGTACATATTTTCCTTATTTGAGTAAGAGTGACATATTTCTTTTTTAATCTTTAGTAATAACCAAGCCCTGTTGAAATTTAAACTTTCACTAACGATGTTTACGTCTAAAAATTAATAAGTTTTTATTGACAAAAAATCTCTCCTGATTTCTGAAACAAAATCTCATGTTTTTTAGCTCTCAGAACTTGGCAAGTCTGATAATGTATTAAATGATAAATCTTTAGTTCCTATACAGAGCTTCGCTAAACATTCAGATTTTTATTATTAATTTTAACTTTTGCTGAGAATCTATTAAATTGTGTTTTGAAATGTGTTATGCGTCTTACAAATAGTTCATTAGACATCTTTTTTCGCTTTATTAAACTGTGAAGTTTGTTTACATAATTCTGGCTGTGTCGGATAGTGCTTCATAATCTATGCTTAAGGGATTTCGGGACATATTTTAAAATAATTTATATTTACTGAGTTTTTTTTTTTTGAAATTTTGTGTGATGGTTAACCATATTATTTGTAAAAAAAATCCCATGATAAAATTTCCGATAGATATTTAAGAAAAATTTTATGATAAATGATTACCGATTAGTTTTATTCCACGAAACAAGCTTATTTTTGGGTAATTTTAGTAAGGTGATTTAATAAAATAAATTAGGATTTGTATTTAGATAAGATCTTAGATCTAAGTATTACAGAACGATAATAAAAGGTATTTTTGGCAAACAAAAATTGAAAAAAAAAAAAAAAAAAAAAAAAAAAACGAAATTTTAAATTAGGTAACTCTTTTAATTTCGATAAGTTACTAAAAATCAAATACAGATGTTTGTAGAATGTAAATAATAATTAAAAAAAACTATTAATTACAATAATATAAAAGGCTTTTACAAATTATTGCTTACTTTTAAAAATACTAGTGTAAAATGAAATCTTAGAATGTGGGGGCGCAAAATTTCTTGCTGGCCCCGGGCGCCAAAAAACATGACAGTAGGTGGCTACGCCACTGCTTCCAACCATTTGCACAATCAATAGAAAATTACGAATATAAATTTAAGGAGATCAATGGGGCAAAGCCCCCCTGAAGAAATGTATATTTTATTCAAAAAATTATTATAATATGCAATTCATCAGAAATTTAGACTATCGTTGCATAACAACATGATTAATTTAACGCATCTAATTTCTGCAACTTCCTATGTATTTTTTATTTTTATAAATACCTATGTTACTTGAAAACTTTCAATTACTGTTTGTATGAAGCTAAATATTACGCAATTGTGGTAAAAAACAGTGATTTGCAAAGTTGACGTCGAGGCTCTGTGTGCAGAATTACTAGTTATACAATATATTTTATATGATATACTTATCTTACACATTTATATTATTTATATTTATATTATCCACTGATAAAATGTACATTATATGCACTTTTATATTAATATTTGCACTATCAAATTATATATTTACGTTACATTATATAGTACGTTAATTATATATTTATAATAATAATAATAATAAAAACTATAATAATAAATCAATCAATTAAAAAATATTCAGAGTATTTCTTAATTCTCTCGTTGCATTGCTTCCACTTGCTCAACCGACTGCCCTCAAATATGATACAATAAAGGAGAGCACTACTAGGACAGTGTAACGATGGCACCAAATGTATATGAAGAAAATTAATCTTTCACACCGGTAATTTGAAAGAGCTACAAATAGATATGATTTTCGCCCATCAAACCTAATGTATGCTCTGGTTTCTCTTCAAAATACGAGCTAATCTTTCGCCTTTTACTAAAGATTACCGTGGAGAGGAACAACTCAATGAGCCTAAAACTAATTTTTGGAATCCCACCGAAAGGTGGGGCGTTTTTGAAAAAACAGAATACGCTTTATAAGAGTCGTCTATAAATGATGTCACACTTGGAAATGAGTTCATAAAAATGTGACAAGGGGGTGGGAGAAGTTGAAAAGAAATGTGACATCACACATTTTGATTAAAATAGAAGCATTAAACTTTTGAGGATTAAATTATGAAGTTATTTTAAAGTTAAAATGTTCTGTGTTCATAAAAAAATAAAAATAAATAAATAATAAAATTAAGCCGAATATGTTAAATTCTATTTCAATTTTATAAATATTACTGTTTTTAATAGCTTTTTCATATTAATATTTTATTTTATTTTTTTGCTTTGTTGTAAATATTATTTCATACAAAATAAATACACGGATCATTTTTTTAAATTATTTATTTATTTTTGTTCAATTTACAAATTTCATTAAAATACATAGTTAAAATTTAAAAATTTGAAATGTGATCTAAAACGTAGTACTTTGTTTCTGAATTGCAAGTATATATTTACGTACTACAGCGTGACATGTGACAAGAGAGGGGGAGGGGTAAAGTGAAGTGTGACATTTTGTGACAAAGGGAGGGGGTTGAGTCAAAAATATGGGAAGAACGCGTGGACGACCCCTTAAAAGGGTTAAGGAAAGAAAGTACAATAAATAAAAATAAATACAGGAAGGAAACTTAAAAGCCCCATTATATTTAGCAGCATTTGAAATAAAATGTTTAATTTTTTTCATTAATCATAACCTCTTTTAAATTTGACTGGTAAATTTTTCACGATTTGGAAGACTTGATTAGGAGGATATGGAAAAACCTCATAGAAAATTTCTTTGTAACATTTTTATGTCTTAATAATAATAATAATTTTTTTTTAGATGAATTGGTCTATTTTCCATGGAATTAAAATTAAAATGATGGCTATAAATCACTTTGGTGAAAACACAGGATACTAAAATGTAAAGATAAAAAAGAAATATACATTCTTTATCTTTATATTTATTATTTAAATTAGACTTCAGTAATTTTTAATTCAAGTCACAGTTCTAGCAATTATATCTAAGGTTATAACTTTATCGGTTTTGAAAAACATTACGCTCCTCCCACTTTCAATTTATAATGTAGAGTTTAAACCCAGATTGAATAATTTAACTTTTTTTCTATTATCTAATGTTTAATGTTTATCTTGCAACTGCAAATATAGATTCAGAGCCAATCTCAATCTAGATATGTTCTCGAACAGGTGAAATAATTTTCGAAGTTATGTAAAACTCGAATAGAATGTTTTTGCCATACCATATAAGAACAATATAAAAAATGCAAGGGCATAGCCGGATAAGCATTTGAAAACATGCCTTTCAATCAAATTTCTGGATTTTTTTCCCAGTTGTGTCTACCTATCTGACAATGTATTTCCCCTAGTATCACCTTACAAATATTGATATTTTATAAGATAAAAATGTTTTTCATTTTTTAAAAAACCACAATCTCTCAATAACTACTGTACCGAATTGCATGCCATTAATTAAGTTCATGTATACATCAAATATGTATAACTGGGAATTTTTGCATAATTTTCTGATTATAAAATGAGTGTAGAAAAGCGTTTAAAAATTTACAAAAATAAAAATCATATCTTACAGTTCTCCGAAAATTACCATTTTCTTGTAAAAAATTCCTTATATGTGCCCGCATATTGTATAAAAATACCGAAGGTTTCAGTTGGGTACTACATATAAATATTTACAAAAATGTGTAAAAAAATTATTAAAATTCATTTAAAGGCGTTATTTGGGGCGGAGCTAACCAGCTTTCTTATTCGAAGAATTTTTGGAATATACACTTAGCGAACTGCTGTGTTTTAAACTTAAAGAAGACATAGACATCATTCTCATCGCTGAGGATACTGTTTCGATATGAAAATTGTTGTTAGCTTCGCATACAGCGTCAGGGATGAATATTCATGGCATAGAGACTAACTACATTCTTTGTTATCGAAATGTAACGATAGTGATCGCAGTCAATTTAAATGAAAATGTTTTTCATCAGTTTTTATAAAAAGTAATTATAATTAATATTTTCAAGCTTTTTGTATAAAGTTTATGTCAAAGTAATTGTTACGAACTATTATTAATTGTATTAAGGAATTTTTACGTTTTATTATAGTTTATTCTTAAGATTTATTCTAGTTTATGATTTCTATTTGTTACAATGTCATCAAAGAATGAGAATACGAAATGTGATTGCTGTAGGCGTTTTTGAAAAAAATAAATAAATAAATAAATAAAAACTGATCAAGAAACCGTATAATATTCCAAATCGACTGGAAAGAGTTTATGAGTCGGAAGTATATGTGCAAAGTGAAAAAAAAAAACATAATACTCCAAAAGAAACGATAACGAACGAGGTAAGTTTTCATTATATGTTTTAATTTTACCACATATTTTCTTGAATTTTATTTATTGTTTGCACTAGTTTATATTCTTGTTGTATTTTGAAAATCTCATAAGCGTAAAGTTCATGAATTAATATTTCATAACTATTTTTTTTTTACGAATGTGTTAATACATTTTCGGATTAATAAATTAGTACCTAACCATCCATAAGAGTTTAATTTTTTTTTCATTTTTAATTACATTTATAAATATTCATTTGCGTTTAATTTCTTAAGTAAAAGCACTTTTTAAGTTATTTTAAACATATTATGAAGCTTTGCTTGCTTGTTTTTAATTGTATGTTTCGATCATTTTCTTAAACAATGCTCAATCGCATTAGCGCACCCAAGGAGAGATCAGTTTTGGGGACATAGGTTCCGCCATTGCTCTGTAATTACTCAATATACGTCGATTAGAATTAAATAAGGTTGTTTTATTCTCTAAATGATACGATAAGCTTTAAAATTGCATTTACAGCCCTGTACAATATATTTCGAAGTTATTACAATGTAAAGATGTGATAATGCATTATTGTGACTATGCAAAATAAACGATGAAAACACCTTAGTGGCTGAAATCGAACAAAATTACAGGTTGCGTCGAAAACTCCCTTTTTTCTTCATGTGACTTATTAAATTTCCCGGAAATGTCCGAAAGAGTATTAAAAATATTTTTTACAGGTTCATACCAATACAACCAAGCAATATCTTACTTGGCGGAAATGATGAACGAAAACTCTTCGATAAATATAAATTTTGTTAAAGAAAAAAACAAACATTTTAAAAATAGAAGTTCCATCACGACACATATCAAAGAAAATTTACCTTTTTTTATACATTATAAACTGAATGTTACTGGCGTGTCTGCAATACTAAAACATTATTGGGAATGCCCAAATGGCAAGAGAACAGTTGGTTGCTGCTCTCATTTGACAGCGGTAATCTATTATCTGTCTTACGGGAGGTATTTGTCAAAAATTCTATGACCGTCAGAAATACTATCCAGTCTATTCAGAAATGAATGCATAACTGTTGTGATTGAAGATGAGAGTGATAATAATTAACTTCTTTCTTCAAACTTTGTTTTTCTACACTTGCTGTTTTTTTTAATTTTTATTTTTATACATAAAATAATGTAATACATTATGAGGTGTCAGCTGTTTTTTTATATAAAAGTCACAGTTCTTGAAAGTGAGGTCTAAAACACTGAAACTGACTATATCGTTGATGTATATGTATTTGCATATAAGTGTATAATCGCAAAAAGTTGACTGTCTTTACAATATTTTAATTTCCTGGTTTTTTCCCATGTTTTTTGGACTAATATTGATTATTTTTTTAAAAAGTTTTTTATCTATATTTTTCCATACAAAATATCATGCAATGTTGTCAACTTTTTTTTTTCTTTTCACTCAAATTATGTACTTTTCTCTAATATTTATCTTCGAACTATACAGCAAGGGAATTTGCCATTTGAAAAATAAAAAATTGCGAGTAACATGTATCTTGAATAAAATAATCTTAAATTAGCACACAGTCCAGATAATATCTCAGTATTAAAACAACATATTAAGTCCAAATTGAAGCTATATAATATCCATACATATTTATCTTATTTTATTGTAATTGCGCACATAATTGTTAACGGAACTACTTACTCGTATTACCCGTTGTTAAAAGTGGTGAAAATGTTTGAATAAAAATCATTATATTAACTGTCGTAATATTTCGATATCGAAGAACGTTCTTTCCAAGCAAAAATATTTTTCTCTATTGTCTCCGATACAAAACATCAATTTTTGATATCGAAATACTATCTACAATATTGAAAATTATGGCCTATCTGCTTACTGAAATCTAAAATATAGCAGTCGACTCATTGCCCGCTGACATTGTTCCAAAAATTCTTCGAATGTCGAAGTTCGTTAGCTCCATCCCAAATAACGCCTTTAAATGAATTTTAATAATTTTTATACATATTTCTGTAAATGTTTATATGTAGTACCGAACGTAAAACTTTGATATTTTTGTATAATATGCGGGCATATATGAGGAATTTTTTACAAGAAAATGGTAATTTTCGGAGAAATGTAAGACAAGATTTTTATTTTCGTAAATTTTTTTAATGCTTTTGGAGACACTTTTTATAATTCGAAAAATATACAAAAATTCCCAGTTATGCATCTTTGATGTCTATATACACCCAATAAATGACGCACAATTCGGTACAGTAGTTTATGAGAAAATGAGGTTTTAAAAAATTGAAAGAACATTTTTATCTCATCAAATATTAATATTTATAAGGTGATACTTGGGGAAATTCATTGTTAGATAGGTAGACACACGTGGGGAAAATATCAAGAAATTTGGTTGAAAGGCATGTTTCCATTGCTTATCCGGCTATGCCCTCTCCGTGATTGTTTTGATTAACAAAAGTATTTATTTGTTTTGTATTGCTCGGTTTTTAGAAGTGTTGATTATATGGATTTAAAATGTTAATGGCTGTTGATTAATTTTGTGCGGTATCGATAAAAAGATACAATAATTTATGTGGTACTGTTTAGTAACTTGATAAATTTAAAGCAATTGTATATTCATATATGTATTAATTACTGAAAGTTAAAATCAGTCTGGGATATGAATTTGATTTTGGGTGTTATTGAAAAAAATTAATTTAGTTTTATTTCAAATTTAATTTTTTTTTAAATATTTTTAGAATTACACTTGTAAAAATTTTAATCTGAAAGAAATATGAGTTTTTATCACGATTATCACTGTGTTTTAATGTAAAGAACACACATATATTTTTATTAACATTCCTTAAAACCTGATAATATTTATATACGCTTTTCTATAGTTGTTTGTTTAATATACCATATTCTTATTTGTTTCTTACTGTTTAAGGATATTTAACAACTGTCAAATTCTAATTTCATAACTCACTTTTGCACAAGCGAAATATACTTTTCCCACCAGTTTGTATTAAGAAACGTCTTTAAATATATGCTTTTCGTGCCTCTAACATTTCATACTTACCTGGCACTGGGGCCAGCCCTGATCATGAAGGAGGCTCCCCCGAGCAGAGACCTCTCATTGCACACCGAGGGGTTGACGTTCGCCACATCCGCAAATTGCGGTTGCTTGGGGTGCATAATTTTTGGTAGCTGGGACTGCGTTCGCGCCGTCCCTTCAATATAAAAAGTTAAAAACATTATAACATACGCAACATTGACGTTCAAACTCGTGTGGAAAAAATACAGTATCTTTTTAATATTTCACGATGTCATTTTCCCGTGTCACGAAAATGATGAATAAGCTTGCGTACATACAATTTAATTACTCATGCATGATAATTAACTAAATATTCATTTAAAAAAATTCCTTTGGAAACAAAAAGTCTTTTTTTACAATAATTAGCAATTTTTATAATTATTATTTTATTTTTCTTAGAGGAGAACTTACTTTATGTAAAGACATTTGGCCTGGATACTGCCACAAAAATGACATTTTTAAGGTTTAAAATTTTCTAAAAAATAATGAAATTGCAATAAAATCATTTTTTTTATTATTTATTTATATTTAAAACAATATTTCTAAACAATAATAATAAAATTTTACATTTTATTTGCTTAAAATCAATAATAAAGGTCTGAAACACTAAAATGCACATTTATGTGATATTCAGCCATATATATAATTTTATATGTGCATAAACTCTACAAATCGCACACAGGGATGCGCAAAATATCTGAAGTACTTTTTCTGTTTATTGATAGAAATTTCGGAAAGAGTATTTTCAACTGTGCTATGCATTTTCAAATTGAATTAAATTTTAGTATAATGCAGACTTGTCAAATCTCCTGATTTTAAAAGGAGACTCCCGATTTTCATATGTTTCTCCATACTCTTCATTTTTGACATATTTCTCCCGATTTTTCACATTTTTAAAAAAATTGCGCTGTGATTCAATGATTAAATCTCTACTACAGGCGTAAATGTTCTATCGTATGATTGATCAGTAGTATTTTATGTGATAAACTACATTTAGATTCATTATAAATGATGAATCTTTAAGATTTGTTACTATGGTCATATGTTGGATTATTAACAATTTGTCTCGATTAAGACTTATTTATGATCTCTACTATAGTTTTATATATGTTTATGACTAACAAAACATTCCTCTTTTTATGATATTTAGACACATTAAAAATATGTTAAAACATCTTAAACATCATATGCTTAATTGCATTCTACTTATAAGGAGTACATATTTTCCTTATTTGAGTAAGAGTGACATATTTCTTTTTTAATCTTTAGTAATAACCAAGCCCTGTTGAAATTTAAACTTTCACTAACGATGTTTACGTCTAAAAATTAATAAGTTTTTATTGACAAAAAATCTCTCCTGATTTCTGAAACAAAATCTCATGTTTTTTAGCTCTCAGAACTTGGCAAGTCTGATAATGTATTAAATGATAAATCTATAGTTCCTATACAGGGCTGCGCTAAACATTCAGATTTTTATTATTAATTTTAACTTTTGCTGACAATCTATTAAATTGTGTTTTGAAATGTGTTATGCGTCTTACAAATAGTTCATTAGACATCTTTTTTCGCTTTATTAAACTGTGAAGTTTGTTTACATAATTCTGGCTGTGTCGGATAGTGCTTCATAATCTATGCTTAAGGGATTTCGGGACATATTTTTAAATAATTTATATTTACTGAGTTATTTTTTTAAAATTTTGTGTGATGGTTAACCATATTATTTGTAAAAAAAATCCCATGATAAAATTTCCGATAGATATTTAAGAAAAATTTTATGATAAATGATTACCGATTAGTTTTATTCCACTAAACAAGCTTATTTTTGGGTAATTTTAGTAAGGTGATTTAATAAAATAAATTAGGATTTGTATTTAGATAAGATCTTAGATCTAAGTATTACAGAACGATAATAAAAGGTATTTTTGGGAAACAAAAATTGTAAAAAAAAAAAATAAAATAAAATAAATAAATAAATAACGAAATTTTAAATTAGGTAACTCTTTTAATTTCGATAAGTTACTAAAAATCAAATACAGATGTTTGTAGAATGTAAATAATAATTAAAAAAAAACTATTAATTACAATAATATAAAAGGCTTTTACAAATTATTGCTTACTTTTAAAAATACTAGTGTAAAATGAAATCTTAGATGAATTCTTCCAACCATTTGCACAATCAATAGAAAATTACGAATATAAATTTAAGGAGATCAATGGGGCAAAGCCCCCCTGAAGAAATGTATATTTTATTCAAAAAATTATTATAATATGCAATTCATCAGAAATTTAGACTATCGTTGCATAACAACATGATTAATTTAACGCATCTAATTTCTGCAACTTCCTATGTATTTTTTATTTTTATAAATACCTATGTTACTTGAAAACTTTCAATTACTGTTTGTATGAAGCTAAATATTACGCAATTGTGGTAAAAAACAGTGATTTGCAAAGTTGACGTCGAGGCTCTGTGTGCAGAATTACTAGTTATACAATATATTTTATATGATATACTTATCTTACACATTTATATTATTTATATTTATATTATCCACTGATAAAATGTACATTATATGCACTTTTATATTAATATTTGCACTATCAAATTATATATTTACGTTACATTATATAGTACGTTAATTATATATTTATAATAATAATAATAATAAAAACTATAATAATAAATCAATCAATTAAAAAATATTCAGAGTATTTCTTAATTCTCTCGTTGCATTGCTTCCACTTGGTCAACCGACTGCCCTCAAATATGATACAATAAAGGAGAGCACTACTAGGACAGTGTAACGATGGCACCAAATGTATATGAAGAAAATTAATCTTTCACACCGGTAATTTGAAAGAGCTACAAATAGATATGATTTTCGCCCATCAAACCAAATGTATGCTCTGGTTTCTCTTCAAAATACGAGCTAATCTTTCGCCTTTTACTAAAGATTACCGTGGAGAGGAACAACTCAATGAGCCTAAAACTAATTTTTGGAATCCCACCGAAAGGTGGGGCGTTTTTGAAAAAACAGAATACTCTTTATAAGAGTCGTCTATAAATGATGTCACACTTGGAAATGAGTTCATAAAAATGTGACAAGGGGGTGGGAGAAGTTGAAAAGAAATGTGACATCACACATTTTGATTAAAATAGAAGCATTAAACTTTTGAGAATTAAATTATGAAGTTATTTTGAAGTTAAAATGTTCTGTGTTCATAAAAAAATAAAAATAAATAAATAATAAAATTAAGCCGAATATGTTAAATTCTATTTCAATTTTATAAATATTACTGTTTTTAATAGCTTTTTCATATTAATATTTTATTTTATTTATTTATTTATTTTATTTTTTTGCTTTGTTGTAAATATTATTTCATACAAAATAAATACACGGATCATTTTTTTAAATTATTTATTTATTTTTGTTCAATTTGCAAATTTCATTAAAATACATAGTTAAAATTTAAAAATTTGAAATGTGATCTAAAACGTAGTACTTTGTATCTGAATTGCAAGTATATATTTACGTACTATAGCGTGACATGTGACAAGAGAGGGGAGGGGTAAAGTGAAGTGTGACATTTTGTGACAAAGGGAGGGGGTTGAGTCAAAAATATGGGAAGAACGCGTGGACGACCCCTTAAAAGGGTTAAGGAAAGAAAGTACAATAAATAAAAATAAATACAGGAAGGAAACTTAAAAGCCCCATTATATTTAGCAGCATTTGAAATAAAATGTTTAATTTTTTTCATTAATCATAACCTCTTTTAAATTTGACTGGTAAATTTTTCACGATTTGGAAGACTTGATTAGGAGGATATGGAAAAACCTCATAGAAAATTTCTTTGTAACATTTTTATGTCTTAATAATAATAATAATTTTTTTTTTAGATGAATTGGTCTATTTTCCATGGAATTAAAATTAAAATGATGGCTATAAATCACTTTGGTGAAAACACAGGATACTAAAATGTAAAGATAAAAAAGAAATATACATTCTTTATCTTTATATTTATTATTTAAATTAGACTTCAGTAATTTTTAATTCAAGTCACAGTTCTAGCAATTATATCTAAGGTTATAACTTTATCGGTTTTGAAAAACATTACGCTCCTCCCACTTTCAATTTATAATGTAGAGTTTAAACCCAGATTGAATAATTTAACTTTTTTTCTAATATCTAATGTTTAATGTTTATCTTGCAACTGCAAATATAGATTCAGAGCCAATCTCAATCTAGATATGTTCTCGAACAGGTGAAATAATTTTCGAAATTATGTAAAACTCGAATAGAATGTTTTTGCCATACCATATAAGAACAATATAAAAAATGCAAGGGCATAGCCGGATAAGCATTTGAAAACATGCCTTTCAATCAAATTTCTGGATTTTTTCCCAGTTGTGTCTACCTATCTGACAATGTATTTCCCCTAGTATCACCTTACAAATATTGATATTTTATAAGATAAAAATGTTTTTCAATTTTTTAAAAACCACAATCTCTCAATAACTACTGTACCGAATTGCATGCCATTAATTAAGTTCATGTATACATCAAATATGTATAACTGGGAATTTTTGCATAATTTTCTGATTATAAAATGAGTGTAGAAAAGCGTTTAAAAATTTACAAAAATAAAAATCATACCTTACAGTTCTCCGAAAATTACCATTTTCTTGTAAAAAATTCCTTATATGTGCCCGCATATTGTATATAAAGACCGAAGGTTTCAGTTGGGTACTACATATAAATATTTACAAAAATGTGTAAAAAAATTATTAAAATTCATTTAAAGGCGTTATTTGGGGCGGAGCTAACCAGCTTTCTTATTCGAAGAATTTTTGGAATACACACTTAGCGAACTGCTGTGTTTTAAACTTAAAGAAGACATAGACATCATTCTCATCGCTGAGGATACTGTTTCGATATGAAAATTGTTGTTAGCTTCGCATACAACGTCAGGGAAGAATATTCATGGCATAGAGACTAACTACATTCTTTGTTATCGAAATGTAACGATAGTGATCGCAGTCAATTTAAATGAAAATGTTTTTCATCAGTTTTTATAAAAAGTAATTATAATTAATATTTTCAAGCTTTTTGTATAAAGTTTATGTCAAAGTAATTGTTACGAACTACTATTAATTGTATTAAGGAATTTTTACGTTTTATTATAGTTTATTCTTAAGATTTATTCTAGTTTATGATTTCTATTTGTTACGATGTCATCAAAGAATGAGAATACGAAATGTGATTGCTGTAGGTGTTTTTGAAAAAAAAAAAAATAAAATAAATAAATAAATAAATAAAAACTGATCAAGAAACCGTATAATATTCCAAATCGACTGGAAAGAGTTTATGAGTCGGAAGTATATGTGCAAAGTGAAAAAAAACATAATACTCCAAAAGAAACGATATCGAACGAGGTAAGTTTTCATTATATGTTTTAATTTTACCACATATTTTCTTGAATTTTATTTATTGTATGCACTAGTTTATATTCTTGTTGTATTTTGAAAATCTCATAAGCGTAAAGTTCATGAATTAATATTTCATAACTATTTTTTTTTTTACGAATGTGTTAATACATTTTCGGATTAATAAATTAGTACCTAACCATCCATAAGAGTTTAATTTTTTTTTTCATTTTTAATTACATTTATAAATATTCATTTGCGTTTAATTTCTTAAGTAAAAGCACTTTTTAAGTTATTTTAAACATATTATGAAGCTTTGCTTGCTTGTTTTTAATTGTATGTTTCGATCATTTTCTTAAACAATGCTCAATCGCATTAGCGCACCCAAGGAGAGATCAGTTTTGGGGACATAGGTTCCGCCATTGCTCTGTAATTACTCAATATACGTCGATTAGAATTAAATAAGGTTGTTTTATTCTCTAAATGATACGATAAGCTTTAAAATTGCATTTACAGCCCTGTACAATATATTTCGAAGTTATTGCAATGTAAAGATGTGATAATGCATTATTGTGACTATGCAAAATAAACGATGAAAACACCTTAGTGGCTGAAATCGAACAAAATTACAGGTTGCGTCGAAAACTCCCTTTTTTCTTCATGTGACTTATTAAATTTCCCGGAAATGTCTGAAAGAGAATTAAAAATATTTTTTACAGGTTCATACCAATACAACCAAGCAATATCTTACTTGGCGGAAATGATGAACGAAAACTCTTCGATAAATATAAATTTTGTTAAAGAAAAAAACAAACATTTTAAAAATAGAAGTTCCATCACGACACATATCAAAGAAAATTTACCGTTTTTTTATACATTATAAACTGAATGTTACTGGCGTGTCTGCAATACTAAAACATTATTGGGAATGCCCAAATGGCAAGAGAACAGTTGGTTGCTGCTCTCATTTGACAGCGGTAATCCATTATCTGTCTTACGGGAGGTATTTGTCAAAAATTCTATGACCGTCAGAAATACTATCCAGTCTATTCAGAAATGAATGCATAACTGTTGTGATTGAAGATGACAGTGATAATAATTAACTTCTTTCTTCAAACTTTGTTTTTCTACACTTGCTGTTTTTTTAAATTTTTATTTTTATACATAAAATAATGTAATACATTATGAGGTGTCAGCTGTTTTTTTATATAAAAGTCACAGTTCTTGAAAGTGAGGTCTAAAACACTGAAACTGACTATATCGTTGATGTATATGTATTTGCATATAAGTGTATAATCGCAAAAAGTTGACTGTCTTTACAATATTTTAATTTCCTGGTTTTTTTCCCATGTTTTTTGGACTAATATTGATTATTTTTTTAAAAAGTTTTTTATCTATATTTTTCCATACAAAATATCATGCAATGTTGTCAACTTTTTTTTTCTTTTCACTCAAATTATGTACTTATACAGCAAGGGAATTTGCCATTTGAAAAATAAATAAAAAGAATATTGCCTAGTTAAACTGATGGCATTGAGCTCACAGGCTACGCATATTAATTGTACATTACAGCCTTATATTTTCAAGGGTTAATTCCGTTCGAAAAAAAATATTAAGGAGGGGGGATCAGCTCCTTCCTTTCCCCCTTTTATACTTAATCATTTAACCCTCTAAACTGATTATCAGGGACATGCTTTATCATATAAAAAATCCATATCCAAAATTTAGAGCAAATCGGAAAATTCTTAATAAAAACCTATTTATATAATTTAAGAAGAGTTATCCTTCTCTTTTATATACTTAACCATTAATCTTCCAAAACTATTCAGAGATTTGAACGAAATCTGACAATTCTGCATGAAAAATCCATTTATATATATTAAGGGGAGGGACATTAGAACCCGCATTTCCCCTGTTTATATTTATCCAATGAACACCTAATACCAATTACGGAAGCGCTTCATCAGAATGGTCCTTGTGTAAATTTTGAACAAAAACTAATATTTCTGCATGAAAATCCCATTCATATCAATTATGGGGAGAGGCATGAGCCCCCCCGTTCACCCTCTTATACATATCGAATGAACTCCAAAAGCTAATCAGGGAAGCGCCTTATCAGGATATACCTATATACAAAATTTCAAGTGGATGGGATATTTTTATCATGAGTTATCGCGTTACGTACGAACATACATACAGAACGGGCGGGCACAGGCTATGATAGCCTGTGAGCTAAAAATTGCGAGTAACATGTACAGTGGAGCATCGTTTATACGACGCTGAAGGGACTACCAAAAAACGTCGTATAAACGATAACGTCGTATAATCGATTTTTGCTTCTAAAACTGGAATTAATTTTGTTTTCACTGAATTTTAATGTTTAACGCGCTGATTTACATAAATTTGTAAATTAAACAAATCAAAACACACAAATAATAAATAAATAAATAAATAAAAATAAAAAAGGGGGAATTAATAAGCAATTGAAATATATGTACCTTTATTTATTTTTTACTTTAGATCATATTACGTAGCATTACAGAAAAAATTATGGTTGTTTGAGGTGATGCTGAATTGGGATGTAATTAATTATTTCTGCAATGAGTCAAGGACTTGAAAAGTTTTTTCGCTGGTACTATGACAAATAAAATAAGAAAGATGGTCTATTTGCAACTTAAAAAGGTCAAGAAAGCTGACTATCCTTGCAAAAATAATGACCCCTACAATGGAATACGTTACTTGTAGTCTGATTTTTCCAACTAATCGAACTCTAGCTCACATTTTGGTATGAAGTGTTGTACTTTCAAGCAGGCTCTTTGGTGTCATTCATAGCTGATAACTTCCACCCATTCTTAAAATACACAAGAAAAATAAACAAAAATAAATCTTAGAAAATCGAAAAATCGACGTATAAACGATTTTGTGCGTCGTATAAAAGATATATATTTACATTAAAATGAATAGGAATGAATTGGGACCACTCTCAAACGTCGTATAAATGTAAACGTCGTATAAGTGATCGTCGTATAACCGATGCTTTACTGTATCTTGAATAAAATAATCTTAAATTAGCACACAGTCCAGATAATATCTCAGTATTAAAACAACATATTAAGTCCAAATTGAAGCTATATAATATCCATACATATTTATCTTATTTTATTGTAATTGCGCACATAATTGTTAACGGAACTACTTACTCGTATTACCCGTTGTTAAAAGTGGTGAAAATGTTTGAATAAAAATCATTATATTAACTGTCGTAATATTTCGATATCGAAGAACGTTCTTTCCAAGCAAAAATATTTTTCTCTATTGTCTCCGATACAAAACATCAATTTTTGATATCGAAATACTATCTACAATATTGAAAATTATGGCCTATCTGCTTACTGAAATCTAAAATATAGCAGTCGACTCATTGCCCGCTGACATTGTTCCAAAAATTCTTCGAATGTCGAAGTTCGTTAGCTCCATCCCAAATAACGCCTTTAAATGAATTTTAATAATTTTTATACATATTTCTGTAAATGTTTATATGTAGTACCGAACGTAAAACTTTGATATTTATGTATAATATGCGGGCATATATGAGGAATTTTTTACAAGAAAATGGTAATTTTCGGAGAAATGTAAGACAAGATTTTTATTTTCGTAAATTTTTTTAATGCTTTTGGAGACACTTTTTATAATTCGAAAAATATACAAAAATTCCCAGTTACGCATCTTTGATGTCTATATACACTCAATAAATGACGCACAATTCGGTACAGTAGTTTATGAGAAAATGAGGTTTTAAAAAATTGAAAGAACATTTTTATCTCATCAAATATTAATATTTATAAGGTGATACTTGGGGAAATTCATTGTTAGATAGGTAGACACACGTGGGGAAAATATCAAGAAATTTGGTTGAAAGGCATGTTTCCATTGCTTATCCGGCTATGCCCTCTCCGTGATTGTTTTGATTAACAAAAGTATTTATTTGTTTTGTATTGCTCGGTTTTTAGAAGTGTTGATTATATGGATTTAAAATGTTAATGGCTATTGATTAATTTTGTGCGGTATCGATAAAAAGATACAATAATTTATGTGGTACTGTTTAGTAACTTGATAAATTTAAAGCAATTGTATATTCATATATGTATTAATTACTGAAAGTTAAAATCAGTCTGGGATATGAATTTGATTTTGGGTGTTAATGAAAAAAATTAATTTAGTTTTATTTCAAATTTAATTTTTTTTTAAAATATTTTTAGAATTACACTTGTAAAAATTTTAATCTGAAAGAAATATGAGTTTTTATCACGATTATCACTGTGTTTTAATGTAAAGAACACACATATATTTTTATTAACATTCCTTAAAACCTGATAATATTTATATACGCTTTTCTATAGTTGTTTGTTTAATATACAGCTCATATTCAAAATATTAGAATAATTACCTTTTTTTTAGAAATTGAAAATATCGTTTGGTAATTTAATGTCTTTTAATGAAAATATGCAAACGATATTTTTATTAAGAACTTATTGTTGATTAAACTTACTGGTTATCTTAAATTTAATATCATTTTTTAAAAGATTAATTGCAAAAAAAATTATTTTGAAAAGTCAAAATATTAGAATATTTATTCAAGTGGTTCAAAATATTAGAATATTTCACATTAATTCTCCTTTAATTATTACCAATTCTTAACTGGTGGCATCATTGATTAAATTCAGACTATTTTATTTAAAATTAGTATTCTTTTTTGCAGTTTGTTTCTTTTTCGTCTTAAAATGGGCCGTGTGAGTGATATTCCTGACTCTACTAAACTTCGTATGGTTGATTTGTATCGGCACGGTAAAAATCAATGTTTTATAGCGAATTATTTACATTGTTCGCAATCGAGCGTTAGTAAAATACTAACACAATATTCAAAAATTGGAAAATTTCAAAATAATCGCCGAAATGGTGGCCGAAATGGTGGCCGAAATGGTGGCTGAAAACCAAAAACATCTGCTAGAGATGACAGGAAAATGAACCGTATAGTTAAGAAAAACCGTTTTAAAAGTGTGCGATTCTTGCACCGAAAATGGAAAGAAGAAGGAGTTGAAGTTTCTACATCGACAACATTAAGACGTCTCCATAAATTTAAATTTGAATCTCGTGTACCGAAAACAAAACCTCTCATGACTGCAAGACAAAAGCGTATAAGATTGAATTGGTGTAAATCAAGACGTTTATGGAGCAATGAAGATTGGAAAAATATATTATTTAGTGATAAAAGTATGTTTTGTGTTTCATATGGTAATCAAGGTATTCGAGTTTGGTGAATGAAGCAAGAAGCATTTGATAAAGAATGTCTTAAACATTCCGTAAAATTTGCTGCTAGTGTCATGGTTTGGGGTTGTATAAGTGCAGAAGGACCTGGAATGTTATGCATCGCCTACGAAAAGGTTAACTCTCTGATATATCAAGAAATTTTAGAATATTACATGATTCCATCATCAGAAGATTTATTTGCAGATGATTTCATCTTTCAACAAGATTTAGCGTTCCCGCATACCTCGGTGTCAACTAAGAATTGGTTCCGCCAACGCAACATTCAGGTACTTCATTGGCCACCAAATTCACCAGATCTTAATCTCATCGAAAATTTATGGTGTATAATGAAGAAAAAACTTCAAGAAAATCCTCCTTCAAGTAAAACTGAGTTAGTGGCACGTATAAAGTCTATTTGGGCTAATATTGATAGAAATGTTTGTAAACACCTTGTATATAGTATGCAAGATCGATTGTACGTTGTTATGAAAGCTAAAGGGGATGCTACAAAATATTAACTACCATTTACTTCATATTCATAAGGTAATATTGTTGCGTAAAATAAAATATTCTAATATTTTGAACTAATCTAAATTTTATTCTAATATTCTGGTGTGTTTAAGGAAGCTGTATACCTAATTAATTGTGCTGTATTTTATATTTTATAAATGTTAAAATCTTATCTAAACATTCCAGATTTAATTTATAAGAAATTTAATTGCATTTACTTAGTATAAAAAATAAATAAATGACAAATAATTTTTTCTTATTACTTTTTCTCAATTATTCTAATATTTTGAATATGAGCTGTACCATATTCTTATTTGTTTCTTACTGTTTAAGGATATTTAACAACTGTCAAATTCTAATTTCATAACTCACTTTTGCACAAGCGAAATATACTTTTCCCACCAGTTTGTATTAAGAAACGTCTTTAAATATATGCTTTTCGTGCCTCTAACATTTCATACTTACCTGGCACTGGGGCTAGCCTTGATCATGAAGGAGGCTCCCCCGAGCAGAGACCTCTCATTGCACACCGAGGGGCAGTGGCGTAGCTAGGAGGGGTGACACCCGGGGCGGATGTAAATGGTGTCACCCCTGACCAAAGCGCGTACATAGGAAAGCGAAGACACCTCTATGGGAAGCTGCGCTCGCCTTTCCTGACTTTAAAAAGAGGACGATTATAGTTTACATCACACTAGCTAGGAGCGCTACGATCGTCTCCGCGAGCCAAGAACCTGCGCGCGCATGTTTTCCTCGTGCCCGACAATTTTGATTTTGTGTGGCATACCTCGTGTTTTTTAATTTTTTTTAATCCAAATTATTCTGTAGTTAATTGTTTAATTGTGTTCTTGATTATGGAGAAGAAGGAACAGTTGTGTTTCAAAAGCAGCTTAGCCGAGAAGAATCTGCATATTCAAAGTCAAAGATTGCAATAATACTAAAAAAATGGATGGAAAGAAACAGATGCATTTCTATACATTTACTAAAGAAGAAGAAAGGTTAGTAATAAATTGTTTTATGATTACTTCTTTTTCGTCATGTTAAATTGAATAGCATATTTGTACAATCATTCATTGTTTTAATCATTTATTATAATTATCAGAAAAGCAATATTTTAATTATTTTAGATGTATAGTTTGAAATACTAAATATCAGGCAATTACTACTCAAATGATTGAGACAGTGAGGGGTTTTCAAAGATAACTGAAATAAATTTTGTTTTGGGATATTAGTGTATAATTTCGTCTTATTATTTTTAACAAACACACAGAGACTACTTAATGTATTACTTTTAGTAATTAATAATAAAAATATGAAAGAAACGATATTTTGAGTTGGATATTTTAAATACCAAAATTAAATAATTTCAAAATAAAACTGTTTATTTTATCATAGATCAATAAAATAAGCCCCTCTTTGACTCTGCCCTTGCAAAATATTTCTGGCTTCCTGGGTTGACTTAATTGCTAGATTATAAAACATGCAAAGTAGAGTTCATATCCATTTAAAAAAAAATTATAATAAAACATTAAAATTTTATTAACCACATTAAAATAATTGCAAAGCCGCTATTTATAAAAGATTTGGTATTATTGCATATATGTAAGTGTAATTTAAAAAACACATTTAAGTTTTCAATTAAATGAAAATATTGTATGCACATTAAACATTACTGAAATTACATTTTTAGAAATATCTACATAGGACAGGGCTGCCAGGTTTATTTAAAAAAAAAAAAAAATTGCTTGACAATAATTAATTTTTATTCTATCATGCCTATAGCCTTTTTGTTTTTAACATGAACTATGTAAGATGTGTTAGTGTTTTTATAGCATATTTGTTTTAAAAAGAGGTTATTAAAAGATTTAATCATTATTTTCTAACTATATTTGTATTACATTACAGTAGACTCCCTCAAATCCTCACAGCATGGCACCAGAAGTTTTGCAGATTCCTGATCATTATTTTGTTTTCATTTTTTAAATGTCAATTTGAATGTAATTAACAATGAAATGAAATTGAAACTATTTTAAATTCTTCCAATACTATAAAATATTAAAATAAGTAATAAACTAAAATAATAAAAAATTAGACAGTTTTTAACATGATTAAAATATTAAAAGCAAAGGTCAAGTTCATAAATAATGTATGATTAAATATTTATTATAATGATAAGATGCATTTTTCATGTGAAATTTGCTTTATAAAGATACATTATTATTTCACATCAAAGTCATAAAATAAGGAAGTTTTATTTTAGATTTAGCCAGACTTAATAACCAAAGAAGTTTAGTTAATACATAAATATATTTGATAGCAATAGCAAGATAGTGATTACCAGTGATAACAGCAATAACTTGAATTTTTTCAGAAATTTATTCCTTCTTCATGAAAACACATGAATTCAATAATATTAATGAAAATTACAAACTAAAATACATATGGAATTGATATAAAATTAAAAAAGTAAAATTTTGTCCCTGCATCTGAGCTGGATATTTCATTGTTTACATCCGTAAATTATGTGCAGATTTAAGAGAGTCTACTGTATATTATTAATGTTCAACCAATGTATCTCATATATCATCTTGTTTCAGATTAAAAATTAATTGAATAAAAGAACAAAACTAAACCAAAACATAAGTGTAATTCCTATTGATCCGGAAAATTTTAGCAACCGCTAGAAGTCAACTGTGAAGGCATTATGTCTGAAAAAATATATAAATCTTGGAAAAAAGAAAATATACTCAAAAAATGTGTTTTAAACTTCTATATTTCATAGTTCTACTTATATTACACATTCTTAAGAATTATGTTTAATTGAATTATGACAAAATGTAACGCATCAAAGCATTCATGGAAACATTCGTACATGTAATATGTAAAGATTAAGTCATAGAATGAACAATGTTGAAAGAGAAATTAGGAAGGATTCCGTATTTGAGGAGAGTTTAATACATAATTATATAAAATTAAGCGACAACAAAAAATATTCTAATAAAATTTGTTGAATTAAAATTTTGAATAGCTCTGTTATTTAAAAATGCATATATGCCCTCTTGCATGAATATATTCATGCATGTACTTAATGGCATCAACTTTTGAAAAATATTGGGTGGGCTCAAATATTTTGGTAAATTGGTACGACCAATTTATTCTTTTTTGGAGAGTGCGAAGAAGATGAAAGATGAGAATTTTAAGCCAAGCTATCATGTTTTAACTAACTTGCAATTTCATTACATTATATTCTCACACGTTTTTGTAATAAAGACACTAATGTTTATTGTAATATTATTATGTCATGTCATGAATATGACTACAAAAGGAAATAGCAGAAAATTAAACATGAAAATTTCAATCTTTGGCACTTTTAGAATTTTTTTTTTTTTCCGTGGCATTTTAACTGGTTTTTTTTTTCTTTTTCTGTGATCCTTTTAAGAAATTTGCTGAATTTGTTGCGGTTTGTAGTATTTCGTCTGCTACCCCCCCCCCTCATTAAAAATGTCGTCAAATTTTAATGGATGTTTCGATCCCAGGATTTATAAAATCTGATGCCATAGAATTTCCTATTTCCATGAGAAAATAACACGTCTGCTTATAGACTTACATAAATTCTGTATTACCATAGGTAGATTTCCCTCATCCCCCTCCTCCAAATTTCTCAATATATGTGCAAGTATATAGTCTGAAATCAATTTTGTAAAGGGCACTAGACAGATCTTTCTAATTGTAGTGAGAATTTATTTATTTTATTTTATTTATTGCTTTTAATTGTTGGTAAATCCTTTGAGCATAAACTGTAACCATACTGTTCATCACACTTTAGTTAATTGTTTTTAATAAAATAGGATTACTCAGGGTAATTTTTGGTCACTGAGTTTCACATGATGCATAGAAATAACAGGGTTGCCAAGCCACCTGAGTAGTAGGAAAACAAGAGTACGGGCTCAGGAGCAGGGACCAGGGACCGTCCCTGCTCCCGTCCCTGCTCAGTCGCTGGGATGAAGGGATCGTCCCTGCTCCCACCGTGCCACCGCCGTCCCTCCTGGTCCCCCACCATACACCCCCCCCTCCACGATCGCCCCCTAGTGGAAAAAAGGAACATTCTATTATAACAGGATAGGTGAACAACCTTCCCTAATTAAAAATATTATCAATCACATCTCAACATTGAATCATACTATAAGATGAAGATTAAATTTGTATTTGAATTTTAAACAACCGTAATTTTAATGAGTATTATTAATTAAGCGAAACAATTAAAATTTCAGTTTTTAACCATTTTATTTAGATTTCTTCAACTACAAAATGAGATTATCAATTTAACTCAAGAAAGTTAAACATATATTTGAATTTTGCTTCATAGACATCTTAATGAGTAGTATTAATTAAGTAAAAACAATAGAAAATATCCAGTTTTATAGAAAAAGACTGATTTCTTACGATTTTTATCAACTATATGATCAATGTAACGACTTAAAAGTTGAAAGTTAAACATGTATCCTAGTTTTTCAACTGCTATAGCCTTAATGAGTATCGTTAATTAAGTAAAAAAAACAATGGAAAATATCAAGTTTTATGGAAAAAGACTGATCTCTTACGATTTTTATCAACTTAAGACAGAAAACTTAAACATACATTTCAGTTTTTCAACAGCTATAACCTTAATGAGCATTCATAATTAAGTAAAAACAATGGAAAATATCGATTTTTATAGAAAAAGACTGATTTCTTACGATTTTTATCAACTGCAACATCAGTGTATCGACTTACAAGTTGAAAGTTAAACATGCATTCTAGTTTTTCAACAGCTATAATTTTAATGAGTATCATTAATTAAGTAAAAAACAATGGAAAATATCAAGTTTTATAGAAAAAGACTGATTTCTTACGATTTTTTCAACTCAAACTTCAGAATATACATTTGATAGAAAGAAATTTAAGCATGCATTCCAGTTTTGGACAACCATTTCCTTCATGAACATTAATAATTAAGCAAAACAATGGAAAATATTAAATTTTTAACTGATTTCTTCTTCTTTTTTTTTTTTTTTTTTTTTTTTTTTTTATATATAAAATCAGAATACACAACTTAAAATAGAAATGTAAACATATTTTTTAGTTTTTGAACACTCGTTACCTCAAAGAATTTCAATAATTGAACAATTAACAAAGGAAACTAATGATTTTTTAACGAAAAAAGACGAATTAAACGAATTTGGTTAACTTTTACTCTAATTGGAAATTTCATCGTACATTATATATACCAACTAAGTAGAATTTTAATGCATAAACGAATAATTTAAAGAAATCCCCAACACACAAATGTGAACCTGCAGAGCATTTCTTATTACGTCATATCTAAACTAAAACTTTTTTCTGCAACCCCTCCATGCATCCATTCCAGGTAGGGGAACATAACAAAGAATTTTGACGTCACAACTTACAAAGAAATACAACAAAATGTTTACGTTGAAGAAAAAATATCACATAGAGAGAAAAAAAGAAGAGATTTAAGCTATTTATCCATTCTAGTTTTATAACAGTTACCACAACATCTCCAAATTAAAATTTGGAAGTCATAATGAGTGTAATTAATTAAGCAAAATAATAGAAATATTAGTTTTTCAGAGGGGAAAAGACGAATTTAAACAAATTTTATCAGTTTTACACTAGTTTAATAATAATTTTAAGAGGAAAAAGACGAATTTAAACTTTTTTTTTTTTTAGTTTTACACTATTTTTTCTCATCTCCAACACGGATATATCAATTTTAACAGAAGAATTAAACGTATATTTTAGTTTTTAACAACAAAATCTTAACAAGTATCATTAATTAAACAAAAATAAATATCAGTTTTAAAGAAAAGACGAATTTGAATAATTTTACACTAGTATTTTCAAAAGCAACATGGAAATATCAATACTTATTCACATATTTCACTTATTCACTGTATTCAATACTATATTTAATAAATTTGGATACACTTTAAGAATTTCCTAATCTATAATTATATATTAGCTGTATATTTAATGTTACCCATGTTTTCAACATTAGTTCATAATCGTGAATTTTGTATTTTAAACACCATGTATTCAGGTTCAGATTATTTTTACTTGAAATCATACAGAATTTTTTAACAGAGTTTGTTTTTGAAATCATTGAAGCAACTGTATTTAATATTTTTAACACCAATTTTCTAAGATTTTCTAACATTTTCCGATTATACATTCCTCAGAAGTACATTTCTAAATGCTACAATCACTTTACATATCGAAAAGATATCATTGAAGCAACTGTATTTAATATTTTTAACACCAATTTTCTAAGATTTTTTAACATTTTCCGGTTATATATTCCTCAAAAGTATGTATTCTAAACAATAGAAAATATTAATTTTAAGAATAAAAAGACGAATTTAAACAAATTTTATTAGTTTTACAATATTTTTTCTCATCTCCAACACGGATATATCAATTTTAACAGAATTAAACGTATATTTTAGTTTTTAAGAACAAAAAATGTAATAAGTATCATTAATTAAACAAAAAATAAATATCAATATTCAAGAAAAGACAATTTTTTACACAAATTTTCAACTTTGAAATACATTTGTTTATATATATTGTTACAATATATTACTAAACTTAAACTTTTTAAAAAGTTTGAATGTCTTTACAAAGGGTTCATATTTATATTTTTCACGTCTTGAATGCATTCGAAATCTTACAACAAAAGTATACTTTTATTATTATTATTATTCTAGAAAACCTAAAAAGTCATTTCTTGCTGCTTTAAACACTTGACATATTAAAACTACTCTGAGATATTCTACCCATATAATTAATCAAATTAGGACATGATTTATCTTACACTTCAAAATTTCTGAATTTTTACAATACTTATTTTCATCAAACTTTATTCTTGATCCTATATATTTTAACAGTACAGAATTTTAACATCTGTTTTTAACATCTGTTGAATTTTAACATCCGTTCATCATAACTTTTAATTATGATAATTATCCATTTTTAGGTTGATTGTCGAAAAACTGTATCTGAAATTACATAAACTTAATGTAAAAAACCATGTTCTCACACAATTTCTTGAAATTCAACAAAGAATTGACTATTACTTATCTATTATTCTTATTAAATACTTATCTACATCAATATCGACTCTCGATAGTATATAGATATTTCATCATTACACACTTACAACTCTTTTCAAACGTTTATCAGAAAAATAAGTCAATCAAAGTCTAGTAGTTATCACACCTGTTCCTCAGAAATATTACTATCATATGAAACAGTAAAGAAAATTAATAGATATTTAATATTTAATAACCTCATACGTGAAATTACTGTCGAATGAGAATACTAATAATCTATAAAATCAACTGTTGAACAAAAAAATAGTACAGATTACCGAAAATTCAAATGTTTTTTCTGCAAAAGTTACAAAAATTAACAAATGAATGACAAGTTAGAGAAATAACTAAAAAAGTTAATGAACATATTTACAAATTTATTAAAATCACACCTTTTTCTGGATTACAAACCACAATTTCTTGAAAAATTTAACACCGAATTTGTAAGATTTTAATCCTAGTATTACATACACTCAATAAATATTCAAAATTAACAAAAAAAAAATAATTTTTTAGTCTCATCAATAAGCAGAAATTCTATATTAAAAGAATATTTTCATATTAGTACTTATAAAAATGAGAGTTTACAAACTGATTTTCATAATTTTATCACATTTAAACTTAATATTTTACATAAAACATTATTTAATCAAATTTTATGCTTTCTAATTCAGTAAAATTCAATACTTTTTTAGTTTTTAAACCAATACCACAATATTTATTTACATCAAACTTGATTCTTCACCTTTTATATTTCCACATTACACACGTGAGATAAATACTAACTTGGATCAGGAGTTGAAGTCAATTGATTCCATTCGATTTTCATCATGTACGCATTGCTCCTACACGAAATTTCTTACTGCTATAATCATCTAATGTATTAAAACTAATCTACTCATATTTTTAATCAATTCATCAGATGTTTCATCTCGCACTTCTGAATTATCGTGCATCAAGTTGCTTAAAATATAAATACTATCTTTATAGTTTTAATGATATATAGTATACATGGTTTATCTTGAGTTAGCACTTCCATAGTATTAATCAAATTATATGTTTCATCTTGCACTTGATCTTAATGATTTCATCTTGCATCTGAATTATCGTCCATCGAGTTTTTTTTTAATAATAATATATTTATAGTTTTTGATTATACATAGCATGTACAAATACAATCTTTAATTTTAACATTTCATATTTCAAATAACCTATTTCCGAAACCAAGCTATATGAATTTTACCGCAATACTTATTATCATAGAATAATTTGTGTTTCACACTTTTCTAAAAATTATCAGATATGTACCCCTCAGAGAAATTACTATCATATGAATAAATGAAGAAAATTTAATTTATATTAAATGTACACGAAATTGATTGCAATATACATGTATTTAATAAAAATAAATAAATAAGCGATTATTTATACATTAAACCTTTACTAAATATATATTTCTTTCATTATACAGATGTTTCAACAAGATGAACCAAAACAGCAGCAAACTTCAGAAATTAATGATCCGAATGATTCATCCCTAGCACATGTAGCGTTAACGAATAACATATATGTGAGTACTTATATGAGAAATACTAGAATTCGTATATGAAACGTAATTAGAGTAAATACAAAATGATTTGTCTTACTACCTACACTTTAACAAGTGCTTCTTACCTATATTATTGAAGAGAATCCTAACTGTGTCCATTTATTTCTACTACAGATGTGCTCTATTTGCTACAAACACTTCTTAAGTAAATGGAATTTAACAGAACATACAAAAATCTATACAGATGAAAAACCTTACACTTGGAAAGATTACCATAAATGCTGTTTTCAAGGAGACGTGAATAAAAAATGCACACATCATCATATAAAGCATCGTCAGATATATGTAAACTTAGCGAAGATATTCAAAAATTAGTCAGACTTTTGTAGAATTTATAAATAAAGGAAGATATTTAGGCTATTTATCCATCATATTTTCACAACACTTACCACAATATCTCAAACTTAAAATTTGGAAGACACACACTGCTGAAAAGTAATTTTGTGATTCTTCTAACCAGTATGAATGTATAGATATTATTTTGCAGTGTATTCTTTGAATGCTCACATTAAATATTCTTTTATATGCATATATCGTTGTGTTTATTTTTCTAATACCTATTACATTAATGAAATACATAACATTTTAAGTGAAATAACACTCTCACAACTTAAAAAATGCATAAGAACATACAAAAAATAAGCAGATGTATGAAAAAATATGCAAGTTTACAAAATAATTTCATTGTTTTCTAGAAATATTAACAAAAAATATTTACAATATGAAAAAATTGCAAAAGTGAAAAGAAAAAACACAAATGTAAAAATAAAAACCACAAAGTGAAAACTCATAACAAAGTTTTTGAAAAAAAAATATTTACAACAAAATTTTTTTTTACAAAAACCAAAACTTCCAAAAATATTTTTTTCAAAAAATTTTTTTTTCAAAAACATTTTTTACAAAAATTTTTTTTTTCAAAATAAGTTTTTACAAAAGTAAAAAAAAGAAAATCACAACGTTAAAAAAATGAAAAATTTTTGTTAAAAAAAGTGTAAAAAAATTGCAAAAAAATGTTGCAAAAATTTCAAAAAAGTTATGAAAAAAGCTTCAAAAATTTCGTTGGTTTTAATGCAGTATGCAATGGCGAAACCATTGCATTTGCTATTAAAAACAACAAAATTTTTGAGACTTTTTCATAACTTTTTGAAATTTTTGCAACATTTTTTTGCAATTTTTTTACACTTTTTTTAACAAAAATTTTTCATTTTTTTAACGTTGTGATTTTCTTTTTTTTACTTTTGTAAAAACTTATTTTGAAAAAAAAAATTTTTGTAAAAAATGTTTTTGAAAAAAAAATTTTTTGAAAAAAATATTTTTGGAAGTTTTGGTTTTTGTAAAAAAAAATTTTGTTGTAAATATTTTTTTTTCAAAAACTTTGTTATGAGTTTTCACTTTGTGGTTTTTATTTTTACATTTGTGTTTTTTCTTTTCACTTTTGCAATTTTTTCATATTGTAAATATTTTTTGTTAATATTTCTAGAAAACAATGAAATTATTTTGTAAACTTGCATATTTTTTCATACATCTGCTTATTTTTTGTATGTTCTTATGCATTTTTTAAGTTGTGAGAGTGTTATTTCACTTAAAATGTTATGTATTTCATTAATGTAATAGGTATTAGAAAAATAAACACAACGATATATGCATATAAAAGAATATTTAATGTGAGCATTCAAAGAATACACTGCAAAATAATATCTATACATTCATACTGGTTAGAAGAATCACAAAATTACTTTTCAGCAGTGTGTGTCTTCCAAATTTTAAGTTTGAGATATTGTGGTAAGTGTTGTGAAAATATGATGGATAAATAGCCTAAATATCTTCCTTTATTTATAAATTCTACAAAAGTCTGACTAATTTTTGAATATCTTCGCTAAGTTTACATATATCTGACGATGCTTTATATGATGATGTGTGCATTTTTTATTCACGTCTCCTTGAAAACAGCATTTATGGTAATCTTTCCAAGTGTAAGGTTTTTCATCTGTATAGATTTTTGTATGTTCTGTTAAATTCCATTTACTTAAGAAGTGTTTGTAGCAAATAGAGCACATCTGTAGTAGAAATAAATGGACACAGTTAGGATTCTCTTCAATAATATAGGTAAGAAGCACTTGTTAAAGTGTAGGTAGTAAGACAAATCATTTTGTATTTACTCTAATTACGTTTCATATACGAATTCTAGTATTTCTCATATAAGTACTCACATATATGTTATTCGTTAACGCTACATGTGCTAGGGATGAATCATTCGGATCATTAATTTCTGAAGTTTGCTGCTGTTTTGGTTCATCTTGTTGAAACATCTGTATAATGAAAGAAATATATATTTAGTAAAGGTTTAATGTATAAATAATCGCTTATTTATTTATTTTTATTAAATACATGTATATTGCAATCAATTTCGTGTACATTTAATATAAATTAAATTTTCTTCATTTATTCATATGATAGTAATTTCTCTGAGGGGTACATATCTGATAATTTTTAGAAAAGTGTGAAACACAAATTATTCTATGATAATAAGTATTGCGGTAAAATTCATATAGCTTGGTTTCGGAAATAGGTTATTTGAAATATGAAATGTTAAAATTAAAGATTGTATTTGTACATGCTATGTATAATCAAAAACTATAAATATATTATTATTAAAAAAAAACTCGATGGACGATAATTCAGATGCAAGATGAAATCATTAAGATCAAGTGCAAGATGAAACATATAATTTGATTAATACTATGGAAGTGCTAACTCAAGATAAACCATGTATACTATATATCATTAAAACTATAAAGATAGTATTTATATTTTAAGCAACTTGATGCACGATAATTCAGAAGTGCGAGATGAAACATCTGATGAATTGATTAAAAATATGAGTAGATTAGTTTTAATACATTAGATGATTATAGCAGTAAGAAATTTCGTGTAGGAGCAATGCGTACATGATGAAAATCGAATGGAATCAATTGACTTCAACTCCTGATCCAAGTTAGTATTTATCTCACGTGTGTAATGTGGAAATATAAAAGGTGAAGAATCAAGTTTGATGTAAATAAATATTGTGGTATTGGTTTAAAAACTAAAAAAGTATTGAATTTTACTGAATTAGAAAGCATAAAATTTGATTAAATAATGTTTTATGTAAAATATTAAGTTTAAATGTGATAAAATTATGAAAATCAGTTTGTAAACTCTCATTTTTATAAGTACTAATATGAAAATATTCTTTTAATATAGAATTTCTGCTTATTGATGAGACTAAAAAATTATTTTTTTTTTGTTAATTTTGAATATTTATTGAGTGTATGTAATACTAGGATTAAAATCTTACAAATTCGGTGTTAAATTTTTCAAGAAATTGTGGTTTGTAATCCAGAAAAAGGTGTGATTTTAATAAATTTGTAAATATGTTCATTAACTTTTTTAGTTATTTCTCTAACTTGTCATTCATTTGTTAATTTTTGTAACTTTTGCAGAAAAAACATTTGAATTTTCGGTAATCTGTACTATTTTTTTGTTCAACAGTTGATTTTATAGATTATTAGTATTCTCATTCGACAGTAATTTCACGTATGAGGTTATTAAATATTAAATATCTATTAATTTTCTTTACTGTTTCATATGATAGTAATATTTCTGAGGAACAGGTGTGATAACTACTAGACTTTGATTGACTTATTTTTCTGATAAACGTTTGAAAAGAGTTGTAAGTGTGTAATGATGAAATATCTATATACTATCGAGAGTCGATATTGATGTAGATAAGTATTTAATAAGAATAATAGATAAGTAATAGTCAATTCTTTGTTGAATTTCAAGAAATTGTGTGAGAACATGGTTTTTTACATTAAGTTTATGTAATTTCAGATACAGTTTTTCGACAATCAACCTAAAAATGGATAATTATCATAATTAAAAGTTATGATGAACGGATGTTAAAATTCAACAGATGTTAAAAACAGATGTTAAAATTCTGTACTGTTAAAATATATAGGATCAAGAATAAAGTTTGATGAAAATAAGTATTGTAAAAATTCAGAAATTTTGAAGTGTAAGATAAATCATGTCCTAATTTGATTAATTATATGGGTAGAATATCTCAGAGTAGTTTTAATATGTCAAGTGTTTAAAGCAGCAAGAAATGACTTTTTAGGTTTTCTAGAATAATAATAATAATAAAAGTATACTTTTGTTGTAAGATTTCGAATGCATTCAAGACGTGAAAAATATAAATATGAACCCTTTGTAAAGACATTCAAACTTTTTAAAAAGTTTAAGTTTAGTAATATATTGTAACAATATATATAAACAAATGTATTTCAAAGTTGAAAATTTGTGTAAAAAATTGTCTTTTCTTGAATATTGATATTTATTTTTTGTTTAATTAATGATACTTATTACATTTTTTGTTCTTAAAAACTAAAATATACGTTTAATTCTGTTAAAATTGATATATCCGTGTTGGAGATGAGAAAAAATATTGTAAAACTAATAAAATTTGTTTAAATTCGTCTTTTTATTCTTAAAATTAATATTTTCTATTGTTTAGAATACATACTTTTGAGGAATATATAACCGGAAAATGTTAAAAAATCTTAGAAAATTGGTGTTAAAAATATTAAATACAGTTGCTTCAATGATATCTTTTCGATATGTAAAGTGATTGTAGCATTTAGAAATGTACTTCTGAGGAATGTATAATCGGAAAATGTTAGAAAATCTTAGAAAATTGGTGTTAAAAATATTAAATACAGTTGCTTCAATGATTTCAAAAACAAACTCTGTTAAAAAATTCTGTATGATTTCAAGTAAAAATAATCTGAACCTGAATACATGGTGTTTAAAATACAAAATTCACGATTATGAACTAATGTTGAAAACATGGGTAACATTAAATATACAGCTAATATATAATTATAGATTAGGAAATTCTTAAAGTGTATCCAAATTTATTAAATATAGTATTGAATACAGTGAATAAGTGAAATATGTGAATAAGTATTGATATTTCCATGTTGCTTTTGAAAATACTAGTGTAAAATTATTCAAATTCGTCTTTTCTTTAAAACTGATATTTATTTTTGTTTAATTAATGATACTTGTTAAGATTTTGTTGTTAAAAACTAAAATATACGTTTAATTCTTCTGTTAAAATTGATATATCCGTGTTGGAGATGAGAAAAAATAGTGTAAAACTAAAAAAAAAAAAAGTTTAAATTCGTCTTTTTCCTCTTAAAATTATTATTAAACTAGTGTAAAACTGATAAAATTTGTTTAAATTCGTCTTTTCCCCTCTGAAAAACTAATATTTCTATTATTTTGCTTAATTAATTACACTCATTATGACTTCCAAATTTTAATTTGGAGATGTTGTGGTAACTGTTATAAAACTAGAATGGATAAATAGCTTAAATCTCTTCTTTTTTTCTCTCTATGTGATATTTTTTCTTCAACGTAAACATTTTGTTGTATTTCTTTGTAAGTTGTGACGTCAAAATTCTTTGTTATGTTCCCCTACCTGGAATGGATGCATGGAGGGGTTGCAGAAAAAAGTTTTAGTTTAGATATGACGTAATAAGAAATGCTCTGCAGGTTCACATTTGTGTGTTGGGGATTTCTTTAAATTATTCGTTTATGCATTAAAATTCTACTTAGTTGGTATATATAATGTACGATGAAATTTCCAATTAGAGTAAAAGTTAACCAAATTCGTTTAATTCGTCTTTTTTCGTTAAAAAATCATTAGTTTCCTTTGTTAATTGTTCAATTATTGAAATTCTTTGAGGTAACGAGTGTTCAAAAACTAAAAAATATGTTTACATTTCTATTTTAAGTTGTGTATTCTGATTTTATATATAAAAAAAAAAAAAAAAAAAAGAAGAAATCAGTTAAAAATTTAATATTTTCCATTGTTTTGCTTAATTATTAATGTTCATGAAGGAAATGGTTGTCCAAAACTGGAATGCATGCTTAAATTTCTTTCTATCAAATGTATATTCTGAAGTTTGAGTTGAAAAAATCGTAAGAAATCAGTCTTTTTCTATAAAACTTGATATTTTCCATTGTTTTTTACTTAATTAATGATACTCATTAAAATTATAGCTGTTGAAAAACTAGAATGCATGTTTAACTTTCAACTTGTAAGTCGATACACTGATGTTGCAGTTGATAAAAATCGTAAGAAATCAGTCTTTTTCTATAAAAATCGATATTTTCCATTGTTTTTACTTAATTATGAATGCTCATTAAGGTTATAGCTGTTGAAAAACTGAAATGTATGTTTAAGTTTTCTGTCTTAAGTTGATAAAAATCGTAAGAGATCAGTCTTTTTCCATAAAACTTGATATTTTCCATTGTTTTTTTTACTTAATTAACGATACTCATTAAGGCTATAGCAGTTGAAAAACTAGGATACATGTTTAACTTTCAACTTTTAAGTCGTTACATTGATCATATAGTTGATAAAAATCGTAAGAAATCAGTCTTTTTCTATAAAACTGGATATTTTCTATTGTTTTTACTTAATTAATACTACTCATTAAGATGTCTATGAAGCAAAATTCAAATATATGTTTAACTTTCTTGAGTTAAATTGATAATCTCATTTTGTAGTTGAAGAAATCTAAATAAAATGGTTAAAAACTGAAATTTTAATTGTTTCGCTTAATTAATAATACTCATTAAAATTACGGTTGTTTAAAATTCAAATACAAATTTAATCTTCATCTTATAGTATGATTCAATGTTGAGATGTGATTGATAATATTTTTAATTAGGGAAGGTTGTTCACCTATCCTGTTATAATAGAATGTTCCTTTTTTCCACTAGGGGGCGATCGTGGAGGGGGGGTGTATGGTGGGGGACCAGGAGGGACGGCGGTGGCACGGTGGGAGCAGGGACGATCCCTTCATCCCAGCGACTGAGCAGGGACGGGAGCAGGGACGGTCCCTGGTCCCTGCTCCTGAGCCCGTACTCTTGTTTTCCTACTACTCACCTGGAGAACCAGGAAAACACAAGGAATTTTAAAATCCCTTCCCAAAACAGGAAAAATCCAGGGAATTTTTAAAAAATCTGGAAAACACAGGGAATTTTTTTTTTTTTTTTTTGTTACCATATCCAAATAAACTCGCCCATTTGGGTAAACTGAGTTTTAACTCACTTCTTGGCGGCATCGTGCTTATTTTTGCGCACTCAACATAGAATAAATGCGTTGCAGTACAGGGAAAACACAGTGAATTTTTTTTCAAGATTAGAGTGGCAACCCTGAATAGAGATGGGAATGCTCAGAAAAAAAAACGAAAAAATTGGGAAAAAAACCGTTTTCGGTTTTTTTCTGAAGGCTTATTTTTCAATTTTTCCGAACTGGAAAAATTGAAATTTCATTTATGAAACAATATAGGGAAAATTTTGTAATAGTTACATTTCATACTTTTTATTTTATTTATTTTTATGTTGAGTGTCCCACATGAAAACCTTAATGTGGGTAATCTGATCTCTGAGCAGAAATCTGTTTGAGAAGACTTGAAAAGATCCTTCACATTTTTTTCTTGTTTGAAACACAAGACCCTTCGCAAAATTTCTCTTGAAAATAGACATTTCAGAAAAAAGTTTAATCTACATATTGAATCTTTCGCAAATGCAGTGATTGAAGAAAAAAAGTCTCATGCCATATAGCAGCTGAATCTTATCAAGTTGTATATATGCATAAATAACCTTATTAAAAATGTCTAAATAGGACTCTAAAAATAGTAATAATTTCTTATTCACAAATTCTGAATATATTTTGTATAAGTATATATACAAAAAATTCACAATTTCACAAAAACAGGATTACATGAAAAAAATCTAGATGTATAATTAAATGCAACTTCTTTTTTAAAAAATTAATTTATGTGCAAAATTATTTCAATAATATGCCGATTAATAGAAATGGTAAAATTAAAAAATTAACATAAAATTTGAAGCATGCATTTATTTATTTTTTTTTCGATCTTTTCAAGAAGTAAGTATTGAATTCGTGAAAATTTTGACTTCCAGTTTTTGGTGTATTTAAATATTTTAGAAGGTCCTGAACACGATTTGATAGTTTTTGGAAAATATCTGTCACACTGTGAGTCTGTATGGGACAAAAATTTTATGGACATTCGATCTCAAGAATTGATGCACATAATTTCACAAAACTTTAGATTCAGTTACACCTTGATATAAAATCAAGATGTTTAGTTATTAGTGTATATCACACAACTGATGGCGCTACTATGCTGCATTATTCATAATTTCCACAATAGTTCTATCTCAAGAATTAATGTATGTATTTTCATAAAACTTCAGATTAAGTTAATCTTTGTACACATTACTTTTTGGTGTAAATCGCTCAACAGATGACGCTGCTATGCTGCATTATTCATGATTATCGCAATAGTTCTATCTCAAGGACTAAGGACGATTTTTTATCAAACTACAGATTCAGACAGTTGCTGATATATATTAAGATTGTTTAGTAACCGGTTATAACCACTTTCTGCCACTGGCACGGCAGAAACCACTTTCTGCCGGCCTTCTTTGTTTCTGATTTCAGTGAGTAAAAATTCAACAGTCAATAAATTCTATGCTATTTTTTAGTTGCAAACCTGAGTAAGCCAAACAAAAACTTAGTTTTGTTTGAATTTCGATTATAAAACTAAATCAAAACTTTTAGTTGAGATTGAAAAGCTATACCAAAACTAAACATATTTTTTAAAGGAAATAAAATTACAATTGTAAGAAAAAAGTGTAATAATGTAAAAATATACATATTTTTAAACAAACAATGGAATTTTTTTTAATACTGATATTGATAATAATGACAAAACTGCAACAATTTTTTTAAACTAGTATCATTTACTTAAAAACTATACTTATGTAAATGGAATGCATAATTTATTTCATTCCAAACTGCAGACATATTGGCTCAGGTTCTTACATTAGGTCAATTGGTAGTTAAAAATGTAACTGAAAAATCATTTCAACAGAGATATGATATAACAAACAATAGTGTTTTAAAAATTCTTAGGCTGTGGAAAAAAAAAACTAAAATTTAAAAGCAGGCTTTGCTACTTTCTTTTTATTTTGTAATATAAAGGGAAAATAATTTTCATTTAATACTAATAAATGGGAAAAAATGTTTTATTATTTAATATTCTCTAAGAAAATATAATTTATTTGGGAGGAATAGTCATGAAAAATCAATTTTTCCATTTTTTTCCGAAAAAAAACCCGGTAAAAAACCAGTTTTTTTCCGCCACTTATATTTTTCCGGAAAATTTACATCTCTAACCCTGAATAAGCATAATGCAATAATTAGTTATACGTAATTATTATAAAAAACTTCAATTTGAGTAAAATTTTTTGTTAAAGGAGCCGGAAACCTCAGTTGTAAAATTGAAATTATTTTAATTAAAATTATTGAAATATTATTTTGATGTGAATTAGTATTGTACATTATTTATGTGGAAGTTTCCTTGAATAATTTAGAAAAAATGCATTTTATATTTATAAGGAACACTTAATCATACATTATTAATTAAACCTTTGTTTTTGATATTTTAATCATTTTAAAAATTATCTAAATTTTTATTTTTTAGTTTATTACTAATTTTAGCGTTTTAATATATTGTAAGTACAGTAAAACCCCAATAATCCAGGTCGTTTTTTTTTTTTTTTTTTTTTAGTTTGAGAAGCGATTGGCTAATTTCCATAACATTAACTTGTTGCATCGTCGTGTTCTGAATTTTAAAAAAAAATTTCACCAGTCGCTTCTCAAACTTGGAAAAAAAAAAAAAAAAAAAAAAAAAGAAAAAACCGATCCGGATTATCAGGGTTCTACTGTATTCATTGTAATTTAGATTGCATTATCATGTACATTCAAACTGCTGTTTAAAAAATGTAAATAAAGCTATGACCAGATATCTGCTAAATTCTAAAAGCCGCACGACCTCTGGTCCCAAGCTGTGTGGGCTTTGAGCAGGGCTGCGGAGTGGGTGGGGAAAAATAGCAGACTCCGATTCTGGAATTTTTAACAACTTCGACTCCGGAAATTTTAACGACTCCGACTCCTGGCTTCCTGGCTAACTAATATATTAATGTTGATGTTGGTTAAAGTTATGAGGGAACGAAAGAAAAATAAGGCAAAAAGTCATTATTTCGGTATTCAGTTCTTAGAGCTTTGAAAAAAAAAAAATATTTTCCATCTTACAAATTTTTTTAATTTTACGTATCACAAACCTGAAAAAATAAATTACCGAAATCTAAAAGAGATAACAAAACGGATTTTACTATTTCGGATCCGTGGCCTCGAAAAGGAGAAATCTGTACAATTTTTATGTTAACTAGTACTCTCCAGAGCAGAAAAATTTATGTGGAAATCAAAAAAAAAAAAAAAAAAGTCAGATGAGTTAATCTTAGAAATTTCTTCTATATCACACATGTTAATACTTCCTGAAAAATGCAGCATAGCAACACCACCTCTTATGTGATTTACACCAAAATCTAGTCAACAATTAATATAAATTTCTAACTGAATTTGAAGTTTGGTGAATATCAGTACATTAATTTCTGAGATAGGGCTATTGCTGAAATTTTAAAATTCTGCATAACAGCGCTACATGTTGAGTGATGTACATAAAAAACGAATCAGGATCAATTTCTATCAGATACTAACTGAATCTAAAATTAATGAACATCCATGCATTAGTGATTGAGCCACAGCTATTTCAAAATCGTAAAAAAAATCAGCAAAATTAGTTTTTCTCGCAATCTTCTGACAAAATTCTGGGTTTTTCTGCGAGTGATTTACAAAATTGATTTTTTCTGGCTATCATTTGCAGAAATTCAAACTATTTTTTAATCTGAACTTTTAGATTGACATAATTTTTTTTTAATTTTCGGAACTGATTACCTGAAATTTTTTGAAAATTCAGGACAGAAGCACTGCTGGGCCACCTAATAAATATAAAATCGAAAAAAAAAAGAGAAATTTCATGAGAGTATTGCAAAACAACTATGTCAATTTCATCAAAAAGTCTCAAAGTATGTAAATTTTATCAAAGGGTTGATGACACAAATCACAAATTTATGCAAAAAAACTGCTAAAAATGCAAAATTTGTGGGGGAAAATCTCAAACGTGAATTTTGTCAGAGGGTCGCAAAAAATGTTACCATCTCTTTAGAAACAGCACACAAAAACATATATATATTTATTATTATATGTATAGTTTTAATCCGAAATAATATAAAACAAGCTTTTGTAAATTTTTATAACTGCTTTTTGTAGGGTAAAAATTTTTTGCATTATTATTTTTTCCCTTAGGTGGAACATATGCCGGTTGCTTTTCTAGAAGGAGCTAAACAACATTTTCTGCTTTATGATTTGTTTTATGAATTGCCAAACTATAAAATATTCAAAGCAAAAGTTATTAAAAAGTTTTTAGATTAAAATATAGAAAATTTTACTAGCCCCACACAATTAATAAAGCAGCTGACTGTATTAAGAAGCAAATTTCAATTAAATCAAATATTTTCTGAACTAAATTATTTTTCTAAATTAATATTTGTCTTTTTTCTTTTCAGATGCAAAGCATGGTTTAAAGTTAGTAAGAATCAAAAACTTGTTGATGTCCCTCCTTCTGAGCTTTATAAAAGAGCACATCTTAATATGGATCACTTCGAAGAACAATTAAGGATATTTGAGTGCATTCATTAACCTTCGTGATATATAGACACTTAAGAAGGCAATAACATTTTGCGATAAAAAATTTATGCTGTCAAAACTTGTATCTTGAAGAGTAGCGCATTATCGCATTTAGAAAAATCAATGATAAGATGAATATCAGAATAATCTTCATTTTGATTTTTATTATCCTCTGTTTAATCTTCTGCACTTTGAGATGAAGACAAAACATAAAACCTAAAATTGTCTTTATATGACTCACAGTTGGAAATTTTATTTGGTGAACATTGGTGAATTAGATAATAAGGATTTCAACTGTTTTACTAAATTGTATGATGATAAGTTAGAATACAAGAAAGTTTCTGCACTTTCCATAATTTCAGCAATGCACTTTGTCATGTTATATGATGGATGGATTAAACCAACATCGACATTATTATCTTTATACTCCTTAAAGTGAAGAAACATCGTATGGTGCAACATTGGTTTTGACTTGTCAACTAACAAACTTTGGCACACATTGCACTCATGCAGTTTGAGTGCATTCATTATTCGTCGTGATATGTAGCCACTTAAGAAGGCATTAACATTTTGCGATAAAAAATCGACGCTGTCAAAACTTGTATCTTGAAGAGTAGCAGCATCTTCATCGCATTCTAATAAATCAATGAAAAAACGATTATCAAACTAATCTTCATTTTGATTTTCATTATCCTCTGTTTCATTTTCTGAACTTTGCGATGAAGACAAAAGATAAAATATAAAAGTGTCTTTATCTGGCTCGCAATTGGAAAATTTATTAATTGAAAGTGAATTTACCGATGCAATCTTAAAAGCAGCGGCAAATTCATATGCTGAAGTGTTTGTCCTGTTCCCTCC
The DNA here is from genome assembly GCA_964019185.1 of Maratus speculifer. Taxonomy (NCBI): domain Eukaryota; kingdom Metazoa; phylum Arthropoda; class Arachnida; order Araneae; family Salticidae; genus Maratus; species Maratus speculifer. Next base: position 85,001,757 of record OZ025300.1, on the reverse strand, counting down.
ACATCCCCGGATACGACTAAAAAAATTTTTCAAGGCAGTCTTGATTGCATCTTTTGGTCATAAAATACTCTCGGTCTTTAATCATTTCTTCAGAAAGCTTTATCATACCATTTACTGTTTGTAGCCAACCTTTTCGATTTAGAGAACCAGGATTTTTTCTTTTCTCTCCTGAATTTTGGCTAGAATTTTCACCAGGATGCACAAATTTCCAGGAATCTATAAATTCTACTATTTCTTTCCAAAAATTTAAGTGTACAGATTCTTCTTTTACAGCACACCGATATGTTTCCTTTTCGAGGATTTTTACTTGTTCCATTTAGGGTATCAAAAAGTTGGTTAATGCGCATCACAAATTCAATTGTTGGAACAGAACTTGCCTGTATTAAATTTGCTAACATGCACACGTTCATGCCAGCACCAACACTGTGGCTAAATAATTGTGCAGCCAGACTAACCTTCGAGTCGTGTTTGGCTGAATAAAGATGTGCATCAGTTAGCTTGGGGACGCATTGTAATAAAGAATTTCTGATCTTCAACAAAAAAATTCGTTGAAATCGAATAAGGCCTTTATTTATTTGAAGATCATATTTCATCAAACTTCTTAAATTTTTTAATAGGTAAGGTGGGTTAAACAGCCAAAATACTTTATGAATATGAAATTCAAAGTAGGGTTTTGATGCAACTGCTCTAAGCATAGAGAAAAATTTTGAATTGTTCCCACCTTGATCACAAACAAAAACTTTTATGATAGCACCTGCTTGATATAACTCTAAAAGAGCTTTCATGACTATGCATTGCAAATTTTCAGCATTTATAGTGTAGCTTGAAAAATGAAAAGTAATGGGGAGCTTTTTTCTCCCTGTCAAAGCTCTCAGCATACGCAGAAAAGCATGATTTGCCACATCATTAATGCACAAACCCTTCTGTAAAGTCTTCAAAACCCAGAACATGATCTTTCTTCATATCGTACACCAAGCAAGGTTTCAAAGGCATTTCGTCAAAAATCAATGCAAATAACCTCTCCTTTTCTGCCTTTCCTGATAAAATCTTTCTTAGTACACATATTAAATCTGAACTTATCCCAGTAAAAGACAATTTTGATGAAACAAAACGGAGTGTTTTTTCCTTAGGCAGTTCCAAAGTTTCTTTCAAAACTGCATACACCGCTCTACGGAATATGACAAAATAAATGCATATCGTACATTTTATAAAAGTAAAGTGTCTTGCCTTTTCTGTGGTGTTAAATTCTACCAAACGTTGAATGAAAGTTGACACAAACATAAAGCATCTGACACATGTGGCTTAAGGACGTTTTGACTAATGATGATGATACAGAAGACAAATTTTGTAATTGAATTTACTTTGGTCTTTGGGTTTGACGCTTCAGAATAGACTATCCCAGAAATTGTACTTGATATTCGAGAAGGAACTGGAGATAATAACAGCTGTTTAAGAAGACTGGACCCAAAAGGGCAATTTTTATGCTTTAAGGGGTGAAAGCTATTCGCTGGTGTAAATTAATTCCTTGCATTGTCTTAGTTCAATTTATTTTTAAATAATTTATTAGTTTCATTTATTTTTTTAAATTGCTCATTTTTTATGGTTGATTTTCACTTAGAAAAAAACATGCTAACTATGTAATCAATTTGCTTTATCTTATCTTATTGTATGCATCGAATTCTGTGCAAGTGCCAAATCTATCATTAAATACTTATGTATTAAAATTATAGTTTATGTTGGTGTTTTTATAATAAAATGAAAATTTTTTGTTCATGTAATAAGTGACAAACTTTTCTTTTTACAATACATATATATATACACACATCATATATTTCTGTGTATAAGCCGAGATGGACATTGAAAAAAATAATAATTGAGTATTTTAAATACATGCAGTGTTGCCAGATGGACTGCTTTTTTAAATCCAGATTCTTGATTGGCATCACTTTTTACAAATGATAAATTGTGCCTTATTCAATGACATGACAATTAAGGCGAAAACAAAAGGTAATTTACCGTTTCAAAAAAGTGGAACCAATCGAGAAATGTTAATTTTAAAAAAGTAGCCCACTGGCAACACTGAATATATGTTTACACTGCTTACTTAAAGCACTAAAAGATGAGATAATGGAACCTGTCTATAATGGAAACTAGCATTAAACCAATTCTTAAAAAATATTTTCATATACTATTTTATATTTTATATAATATATGTGTATATATTATATAATATGTGTTTATGTTGATGAATAAATAAATACATAAACATAGTGTTTTAATTATCGGTCTCCATATGTCAATATTACTATTATTTTGAAGTGAATATAACAAAAGTAGATGATGGTTAAAATTTGCGAAAGTTTTACTAAAGAACTTCCAGGGTTTTATTTTTAGGAGATAAGAATGAATGGTTTTCAGTTAATAACACTATAATAGTTGATAACTTGAGATATTAATCACATCAATATTGTTAATAACTCGTGGTTATCAATTGTGACAGTAACAGAAATGGTAATTCTTGGAAAAGCATTGGGAGGGAGGAGCTGGTATAGGTTTTTAACAGAATTGCTTTCATCACAATACTTTTTTTTTTCCTCCTCAGGAATTGTTATTTAAACTTTTAATTTCATGATATCTCAAGATGAAAATTTTTGTGGCAATGTCTTTTTGCTTTATTAAAATAGGTGGCAAATCTAAGATTTTAGGTGACTTCCCATCCATGCAAAACCTTCTTTTAAAAAGAAATTCTAAAAATCCAACTTGATGGTGAATTTAAAAGTACATCAGTCAACACATATAATCGCCATGTAGGATTCATGTCTAAAATTCCTGTGTTAGTAATTTGATTTGCATAATAAAATGGAATTGGTCTGCCAAGTCATATCATGGTTGAGAACCTTGTTTTAGCCATTGACTCATAAATTTACCATTATGTTTTTCTTCTTCCAAGTCCTTTGTTTTCACAATTTTTGGTGCAGAAAAGCACAATGCTAAATCTACGAGTCAACCACTAAAATAGTTTTCAGGTGTTTACCACCAAGATATGTCTCGGCATATATGTTTAATAAGTTAATAAGAGTTTTAATTAATTCCGGAGTTTCTACTGTGATGAGGTTGTTGTCTATGCAATTCTCTCCCAGCCTAAGTTTTGTAATCATGAAAGCATTTCATCGTTCTGTGTTTTGACATATTGGTTGATAGTACATTTTTAATGTTATGAGCACGATTTAATTCGTAAAAGTATTTTTTTTAATGATATTCAGTTCTGATATCAGTACCAACAGAATTAAAAATACATATTTAAAATCATTTCAGTAGACTTAAATTGTAACATTACAGTAAAAATGTATATAATCGTTTAGATATATAATTTACTAATAGAAGCATTCAGCCTTTATGGGATTAGTTCTTTGCAGAAATAGGAATATAAAATATTTAGTCTGTTTGTTTTTAAGGAAACTCTAGTCAGACAGAGATGTTCACAAACTAATGTTAAATCTCTGGCTAGTTCTTTTTGAATTTCAATTGTTTAGACGATATTTTCAACATCAAAACATGTTTCCAAAATGAAACTACCTTTTATAAAATTCATCTGGAACCAAAACTGAAATAGTGCCCATTATAAATCAATTTCCCCTGTGCTGGGGTTAGATATCATGCCATAGGTTTAATATTAGAATTATATGTATATAAAACATTTTTTAAGAATCTGAATTTTCATGTGTTGATAAACATGCTACAGAATATTATTTAAATTAATTTTAATCTATACTTTTCATTTTTGTATCAAATAAAAGTTGTAAATTTCATTTATTCCATTTATTTTTTAATAAAAAACATTTTAAGAAATTAAGTATTATTGCAACAGAAAGTAAATTAAAAAAAATTTGAAAAAAAAAACTAAATTCATCTTTAAATGCCACTTATTGTATAATAAATTCTTTTTTGTGTAGCTTTGTAAAACAAAGAACCAATGTAGCATTTTTTTTTTATTTTCTTTCCCTCAAAAAATTGTGTGCAGTAAAATCTTTGTTTTACAAATTTCATAAAACTAAAATCAGAGTATAAGATTTTTCAGGAAAGTAATTAAAAAAATCCATATTTTAAAAAGAAAAGAATTTTTGATTTTTTGTAATAAAAAAATTTTTTATATACCATTTATAAAAAAAAAAAAAAAAAAAAACCATAAACATTTGCCGTAACTGTTAATGAAAACCAACTGATCATATTTTCATTTATTTCATGGCAGTATAACAGTAATAACTATCAGCTTTCAATTTTTGTTGAAATATATATATTTCTTTTTTAAGTGGTCAGATTATGTATTTCATTTGATAGTATTTTCTGTTTACTTCTTATAATTTAAAATGGCCTTTAAATATTTTTTATGAAAAAATTGTTATCAATATTAATCCCGTATATTAAGTATCCCATTAAAACAAATTGTCGAACGTATTAATATCTCCTCTGTTTCAAAAATGGATGTCTTTGAAATATTCATATTCTTTACACCATTATAAATAAGTAAATAGAAAATAAATACCAAAAAGAGAAAGAAATACATAATGGATCAGGTATTATTAAAAATTTAAATATTTCCTTAATCTGAGTTTCATAACAGGATACGAAACTTCTCGCTACTCTTGTATTGACGCGAAATAAGTAAAAATTCGAGTCCGTGAAAGCAAAACCAAAAGCTATCCGTGGAGTGCCCCGCCCACTACCGAAATTCTAGTTTACATCACGGCCGCTAGTGGCGTTACTTTGCGGCATCTCTTATTGGGGGAGTGTCTTCGCTTTCCTATGTACGCGCTTTGCCCCTGACCACGATGATGTCACCCCCCCCCCCTCCCAAAAAAAAAGAAATCCGCCATATTCTTTCAATCACAATTCTATGTTATTACAAATAAAATTTCAAAAGTTTTTGCATGCCTGATGTGATTTTTATAGATGATTCGAAGAAATGGATACAAAATTGCAATTTAAGTACAAAATTCTAATAAAGTCCATACATTTATGGAAAAACCTATTTTGATTTTGATTTTTTAACAAAATTTTTGTAAACTTATACTGTACCAGTGGACCCGACAGACGTTGTCCTGGCACCGACTCCAAAAAATCAAATAAATGTACATAAATATAATAATACGCACGATAAATACACGTTCTTAATTTAATATTACAATTATATAAGGAAATTATTTTTCACTTTGCAGTAATTTTGAAGTCGGTTCAATTTTTGATAGAAATGTTTATTTTTCTCTTTTTAGTTAAATATTAACGATTTTCTGAAGTCGGTTAATTAATATTATAATACTGAAAAAATTATTGCAAATCATACATGTATGTCAGGAGTGGGGTTCGAACACACGATCTCTTTCTTTAAGAACCAGAGATTAAATCTGGCGCCTTAGACCGCTCGGCCATTCCGCCCGCACTCTATTCAGCGAACTTATTCAACACTCTTGGGTGAATTTCACATGAACTGCCAGTTTGATGTCCTGATGTTTAAATCTAAATTTCATATTAATAAATTTATTTTTTGATATTCTAAAAGCAGGTAGTAGCACATCTTTTTATGCTTAATTCAATGCATTCATTAAATTTTTCAGAGTTGTGAAATAGTGATTTTTTTTTTTTTTACTTTAGTTAGCAAGTAATGGGAATTTACTTGTCCTGAATAAAAAACTTGCAAAATTTCAATCTTTTTTTTATGCTTCCAAACATTTAAATTTTTTTATATATGGATTAAATGTAAAATATCCTGTGTTAATTAAACAAATAGACAATTTATATATTTAAAATACGCATCTAAGAGTTTAAAATTTACATGTATTTTGTGCCTTCATATGCAGAACATGTGTGTTCTTTAGGGAAGTTAATATTATTTGGTTTCTAACTATTTGTATACATACAGTTGGTAACGGTTGCGAGAAAACGATGTTGTTTCTTCTTTACAGTGCGCTTATTTAGAACTCGATAATGTTGTTCTATAATTGCTATTTATTGGAATGTTCACATTTCAACATGATGGGTATTTTTATTTTCTTACAGGAGTGTTACCCATTTATTTATTTTTTTTTTTTTAACGTATGAAAATGTTAAGTTAGGGAATGATGCATTTTTTGTTAAGGAATCAATAGGCCCAACTAAAATTTCAATAAAATAGTTAGAATTTATTTTAGTGAAGAATTCCTTAATAAATGTCATGAGTGTTAGTGTACATGAGTGTTACTTGGAAAAAGTAACACTCATGAGAAAAGAAGTTAAGTAAATCTACAACTATAGATATTGTATAATATTAAAGTTATGATTATAATCGATTCATGATTCAGGGATACATTTTGCCATATTATATGCATTTATAATTATTTAAAAATAGTAAAAGGATTTTCATGTCTGCACAAGTGTTTTGTAAGTGCTACTTAAGATTCAAATTTTAATTCTTAATAAATAATTTTCAAAAGACTATCTATTCTAAACAAATTATAGTTTAAACTTTAAAAAATCTTTTTTTTTCTTTGTTACAAAAAAGTTGTTTGCTGCAAAAGTGTTATCGCTTCTCATGAGTGTTACCACTTTTCATAGACGTTACTGTAACTAAGAATCAGAATTTTATTAAAGCATTTGTTACTTCTCTTAAATTAATTGTTATGTCTATTAGAACTTTCTAATTCTTTATTATAACTGCAAAGAAAACAATTAATTTTTAATTAAATTTGTTTTTATCAGAAGTTATACCCTTTATTTAAAAAGCAAAATAACACTCATGGCATAAACAACTATTAAAGTGCTTTAAATTTATGAAATAAATAAATACTAATACATTTTTGATTTATTAATAGGTATGTAAGATAACCTTAAGCAATGTTTTTAATGAATTATTGAAGATACAAAAAAATGATGTCTCTGTAAAACAGAATGTTTTACAGAGGTCACACTTATGAGAAAAATAGTGACTGGCCAAGACATTTCTTGAAATTTCTGAAATATAAATAAAAAAACTCGCTAATAATCAACTGCTTAGAATGCTATAAACTATAAGCAACTCATACCTGAGTAAATATTCATATTTAAACCAAATTATTTTTTCAAATTTTGTTTCGCCTAATACGGCAATACATTTGAAAACCACCCTTTTAATTAGCGAAAAATCACTAACTATTAGTTTTTGCCTAATTACTAAAAATGAACTGAATCAATTTCGATGAAATGTGAACCTAAACCATTCTCGAATCCACTGGAACACACACACACAAAATTTCATTAAAATCGATCCAGTCTTTTAGGAGGAGTTTAGTGACAAACACACGCACAGAAGATTTATATATACAAAGATTTGCATTGGATACTTAATTTTAATTTTGAAATCATTTTGGCTGGCACTGACTCCAAAAAATCAAATAAATGTACATAAATATATTAATATGTAGGATAAATACTACGCTCTTAATTTAATTTCTTATTACAATTATATAAGGAAATTATTTTTAATTTTGCAGTAGTTTTTGAACTCCGTGCAATTTTTGATAGAAAAGTTTATTTTTCTGTTTTTAGTTAAAAGTTAACGATTTTCTGAAGTCGGTTAATTAAAATTATAATACAGGAAAAATTGTTCAAATCGTACACGGATGTCAGGAGTGGAGTTCGAACACACGATATCTTTCTTTAAGAACCAGAGCTTAAATCTGGGGCCTTTGACTGCTCGGTCATTCCGTCCGCACTCTACTCAGTGAACTTATTCAACATTTTTAATTAGCGAAAAATCACTACCTATTGGTTTTTGTTTAATTACTAAAGACGTACTGAATCAATTTCGATGAAATGTGAATCTAACCATTCTCGAATCCACTGGAACACACACACAAAATTTCATTAAAATCGGTCAAGTCGTTTAGGAGGAGTTCAGTGACAAACACACGCACAGAAGATTTATATATATAAAGATTTCTTTATTGTAATAAACTTATGTTATGATTCTATATGCTTATTAATTTTTTTCCGCGTTTATTGCTTCAATTTTGAACTGTTATTTCAAAAAATCAGCTGTACATATACTTTTGAGAAGCTGTATAATTTGCAACCTGAAGTTTGTGCTTTCTTGGAATTCAAGGGTGCAGATACAGACTAAAGTATAGACTGTATTATTTTTTAATATAGATTGTGTTGTATGTGGTTGCAATCGCGTAAAAAAAAAAAAAAAAAAAAAAAAAAAAAAAAAAAAAAAGCCAATGGAAGGGAATGAACGCAGGAAATGACCAAACTTTACTCTTAGAAACCACAGGGGTGACTCATAACTCATCCCGTATTTCTCATAAGTCAATGCGGTGCCTAATGTAGAATTTTTTTCTCTGTGTAAAATTTTAGACTCTTATATATATATATTTATATAGCAAATAAAGATTGGGTGTCACCCCTTAGAGGGTGACACCCGGGGCGGACCGCCCCCTCCGCCCCCCGCTAGCTACGCCACTGCCGAGGGGTTGACGTTCGCCACATCCGCAAATTGCGGTTGCTTGGGGTGCATAATTTTTGGTAGCTGGGACTGCGTTCGCGCCGTCCCTTCAATATAAAAAGTTAAAAACATTATAACATACGCAACATTGACGTACAAACTCGTGTGGAAAAAATACAGTATCTTTTTAATATTTCACGATGTCATTTTCGCGTGTCACGAAAATGATGAATAAGCTTGCGTACATACAATTTAATTACTCATGCATGATAATTAACTAAATATTCATTTAAAAAAATTCCTTTGGAAACAAAAAGTCTTTTTTTAAAATAATTAGCAATTTTTATAATTATTATTTTATTTTTCTTAGAGGAGAACTTACTTTATATAAAGACATTTGGCCTGGATACTGTCACAAAAATGACATTTTTAAGGTTTAAAATTTTCTAAAAAATAATGAAATTGCAATAAAATCATTTTTTTTTTATTTATTTATATTTAAAACAATATTTCTAAACAATAATAATAAAATTTTACATTTTATTTGCTTAAAATCAATAATAAAGGTCTGAAACACTAAAATGCACATTTATGTGATATTCAGCCATATATATAATTTTATATGTGCATAAACTCTACAAATCGCACACAGGGATGCGCAAAATATCTGAAGTACTTTTTCTGTTTATTGGTTTCGGAAAGAGTATTTTCAACTGTGCTATGCATTTTCAAATTGAATTAAATTTTAGTATAATGCAGACTTGTCAAATCTCCTGATTTTAAAAGGAGACTCCCGATTTTCATATGTTTCTCCATACTCTTCATTTTTGACATATTTCTCCCGATTTTTCACATTTTTAAAAAAATTGCGCTGTGATTCAATGATTAAATCTCTACTACAGGCGTAAATGTTCTATCGTATGATTGATCAGTAATATTTTATGTGATAAACTACATTCAGATTCATTATAAATGATGAATCTTTAAGATTTGTTACTATGGTCATATGTTGGATTATTAACAATTTGTCTCGATTAAGACTTATTTATGATCTCTACTATAGTTTTATATATGTTTATGACTAACAAAACATTCCTCTTTTTATGATATTTAGACACATTAAAAATATGTTAAAACATCTTAAACATCATATGCTTAATTGCATTCTACTTATAAGGAGTACATATTTTCCTTATTTGAGTAAGAGTGACATATTTCTTTTTTAATCTTTAGTAATAACCAAGCCCTGTTGAAATTTAAACTTTCACTAACGATGTTTACGTCTAAAAATTAATAAGTTTTTATTGACAAAAAATCTCTCCTGATTTCTGAAACAAAATCTCATGTTTTTTAGCTCTCAGAACTTGGCAAGTCTGATAATGTATTAAATGATAAATCTATAGTTCCTATACAGGGCTGCGCTAAACATTCAGATTTTTATTATTAATTTTAACTTTTGCTGAGAATCTATTAAATTGTGTTTTGAAATGTGTTATGCGTCTTGCAAATAGTTCATTAGACATCTTTTTTCGCTTTATTAAACTGTGAAGTTTGTTTACATAATTCTGGCTGTGTCGGATAGTGCTTCATAATCTATGCTTAAGGGATTTCGGGACATATTTTAAAATAATTTATATTTACTGAGTTATTTTTTTGAAATTTTGTGTGATGGTTAACCATATTATTTGTAAAAAAAATCCCATGATAAAATTTCCGATAGATATTTAAGAAAAATTTTATGATAAATGATTACCGATTAGTTTTATTCCACCAAACAAGCTTATTTTTGGGTAATTTTAGTAAGGTGATTTAATAAAATAAATTAGGATTTATATTTAGATAAGATCTTAGATCTAAGTATTACAGAACGATAATAAAAGGTATTTTTGGGAAACAAAAATTGTAAAAAAAAATAAATAAATAAATAAATAAATAACGAAATTTGAAATTAGGTAACTCTTTTAATTTCGATAAGTTACTAAAAATCAAATACAGATGTTTGTAGAATGTAAATAAATAAAATAAAAAAACTATTAATTACAATAATATAAAAGGCTTTTACAAATTATTGCTTACTTTTAAAAATACTAGTGTAAAATGAAATCTTAGATGAATTCTTCCAACCATTTGCACAATCAATAGAAAATTACGAATATAAATTTAAGGAGATCAATGGGGCAAAGCCCCCCTGAAGAAATTTATATTTTATTCAAAAAATTATTATAATATGCAATTCATCAGAAATTTAGACTATCGTTGCATAACAACATGATTAATTTAACGCATTTAATTTCTGCAACTTCCTATGTATTTTTTATTTTTATAAATACCTATGTTACTTGAAAACTTTCAATTACTGTTTGTATGAAGCTAAATATTACGCAATTGTGGTAAAAAACAGTGATTTGCAAAGTTGACGTCGAGGTTCTGTGTGCAGAATTACTAGTTATACATTATATTTTATATGATATACTTATCTTACACATTTATATTATTTATATTTATATTATCCACTGATAAAATGTACATTATATGCACTTTTATATTAATATTTGCACTATCAAATTATATATTTACGTTACATTATATAGTACGTTAATTATATATTTATAATAATAATAATAATAATAATAATAATAATAATAATAAAAACTATAATAATAAATCAATTACTTAAAAAATATTCAGAGTATTTCTTAATTCTCTCGTTGCATTGCTTCCACTTGGTCAACCGACTGCCCTCAGATATGATACAATAAAGGAGAGTGCTACTAGGACAGTGTAACGATGTCACCAAATGTATATGAAGAAATTTAATCTTTCACACCGGTAATTTGAAAGAGCTACAAATACATATGATTTTCGCCCATCAAACCAAATGTATGCTCTGGTTTCTCTTCAAAATGCGAGCTAATCTTTCGCCTTTTACTAAAGATTACCGTGGAGAGGAACAACTCAATGCGCCTAAAACTAATTTTTGGAATCCCACCGGAAGGTGGGGCGTTTTTTTTTAAAACAGAACAGAATATGCTTTATGAGAACCGTCTATAAATGATGTCACACTTGAGGGTGAGTTCATAAAAATGTGACAAGGGGGTGGGAGAAGTTGAAAAGAAATGTGACATCACACATTTTGATAATAGAAATATTAAAATTTTGAGGTTTAAATTATGAAGTTAGTTTAAAGTTAAAATATTTTGTGTTCATAAAAAAATGAAAATAAAATAAAGCCGAATATGTTAAATTCTATTTCAATTTCTAAAATACTACTGTTTTTAATTGCTTTTTCATATTAATGTTTTATTTTATTTATTTATTTATTTTGCTTTGTTGTAAATCTTATTTCATACAAAATAAATACATGAATTATTTCTTTTTAATTATTTATTTATTTTTATTCAACTTACAAATTTTATTAACCCCTTGAGCTCTGATGGTAGAATTTTCTACCACATAATTTTAATTTCGAAATGTCACAATGACACCAGAAAACTTCACCAAATTTATTTGAAAAGGTTTAATGCATTTTTTTTTTTTTTTTTTTTTGCACAGATCAATTACAGGGACAATCAGAATTATTCCGTACATTATGGTAAACGGGGGAAAAAGTGTTCAAATGCGTTTTAAACGTTTGAAATTTAAAATACGTAATTATTACATAATTTTGTGAAGTCATTTCAAATTTTATGAAAATAGGATGCACAGATCAATTACAGGGACAATCAAAAGTATTATTTTAATATTTAGATGCAATTTTTTCACACATTAGACTATGAGTTACATCTAAATTTTAATGTTTAATTCATTTTACAATATTATGTATAAACAAGTTGGGAAATACACGTAAACCGTTACATTACGGTCAAAGGGGGAAAAAAGTTTCAAATGCATTTTACTGATGTTGCATTCATTCGAACATAATAAAATTGACATGAATCTATGAAGTACATATTATAATATACATTTTGCACAAACTGTGGTGCAAAGAACATTTGTTATTGATTTACAAAGCCACATAAAAGTATTCCATTACATAATGATATAGGGAGAACATTGTCTGGAACGCGTTTTAGTTATATCAAACTATTTCACATTTTATGTGTATGATATATGTTGCTGAGGTATAATAAGAGTTGCTATTCCTGTATATTTACAGGAACACAAAAAAGATTTCGACCACTACACTGTATCCGAAGTACTGTCTATTATAACAGCAAGATCTGAATACTTTTAAAACTTCGTTATCGTACGAACGCACCTCATTTGCTACGCTTTACGTGTATTTCCCAACTTGTTTATACATAATATTGTAAAATGAATTAAACATTAAAATTTAGATGTAACTTATTGTCTAATCTGTGAAAAAATTGCATCTAAATATTAAAAAATCCAAATGATTTCGTTTGGTTAAAAAATATAGATTTAAAAAAATGATAATTTAATCGTTATTTAGAGAGAGTACTAACTTGGGTTTTTTTTCAGAATAGTGGAAGAAACAGGAAAAAAACCCGGAAAAAATTGAAAGTAATGAAAAAGAAACGGAAGAAACCAACAGAAAACAAAACAGATATTCAAAATTATAGCGTATTAACAATGTAAAAAAGTTAAACTCAAAGCATAATTATATGAAATTTAAATTAGGAAATTCAATTAAATTTTAAATACTATTTTTCGAAAAATAACTTAATTTTCATAACTAACTTCAGGTTCAGCAGACAGTTGCAGATGATTTTACAACTCTAGAGGTACAGGGAAATTTTTTAATTATTAATTATGCCATTTATGTAAAAAGAGAAACTAACTACAAAATGTTTATTTTTCATATAAAAGTACATTATTTTCATATAAAAATGCATTACTTTAAACTGTGCAACACAGTAAATAAACAAATTTGTAATTACTTATTCTAGCATCTATGATCTCAATACTGATTTTAAAAGACTATTTTTAGGTGCATTCGTAATTATGTTAATACGTAAGTACCTACCAGTCGTCGTTCAGTCTGTCTATCCGCATATAACAGAGCAAAAACTCCCAAGCGATTCATTTGAAATTTAAAATATATAATTGTTGCATAATTTTGTCGAGTCATTTCAAATGTTATTAAAATCGGATGCATAATTTAATTACAGGGACAATCAAAAGTATTCCGTTATATTATGACCAATGGAAAAAAATAGTTCCAGTGCATTTTAATGGTTTTGCACTCTATCAAACATAATAGAATTCATATGCATCTATGAACTATATACTAAAATATACATTCTGTACAATCCGTGGTGCAAAGAATATTTGTTATTAATTTACAGGGCTAGCTACATTTTTATATAAACATTGTTATCCTTGTAGTGCGAACGCATCTCATTTGCTACGCTTTACGTTCAATTTCAAACTTGCTTTAAAAGTATCTATGGATATGTCTAAATGCTTTTAAACTCTTCTGAAGTTTCCTGTATGACATGACTTGAAAGATCTTTTTCTCATGTTTTGCATTCATCCATTCTAAGTTGAAAAACTGATTGTAACATCCTACTGCTAAAAGATTTGTTTTGTTATGGTTACTGCATTGTATTAAGGAAAATGAGGATTTTAATGAATTTTCTTAATAGCCTAAATATACTATATAAATTACATTGATAAAATTGATGTAAATTAAAAGCACTGTCTTTTATTTAAGCGAGTTGCAATCTACTGTTGGTAAATGATCTGTACTATTTAACTACTATTCTCAAAAGTTTTAATAATAATAATAATAATAATAAAATGTGTTGGTTAAATTCAAATGGATAACATTTAATTGATTTTGTGCTTTTTGGATGAAATTTCTTTTCTTCAGTTAGCCAATAGTTGAAGATCTTTAGACTGATGTCGTTTGTAATCTTGGCTTAAAAGCTAATGTTATTTTAATTTAGCATGCATAATTAATTAAATTTGTGTAGGTCTGATGGAATTAATTCACTCAAGCTTATATCAAGAAGAGATTTATTGTATCTTACAAAGTTAAAAATTAACGGTAAATTCTTAAAGAATAATAGTTTCTTCCATTTCTTTCACTCGGAATAAACCTATTTTTTTCCGTGGTTTTTTTCCACTGTGGAAGAAACTTTCCAAGCCTTGTATTAAAGATCGTTGCTGAGCGTATGGTTCTCAAAATCATATCTCCCTTATAAACACCACAGACTAAAACTAGTCGTTGTGGCCCATCGTAATACTTACCCATCATATATATGCATATATAATATATGAAAATAAAACATTTGTAAACTATTTATAAAATGCATCGCAATTCCAAAACAAAATTTAAACGTGTATTTAAATATTTTTATTATGCATAGTAATGCTCTATTAATGAGTTGCTGACGAATCTATTTCGACAAATTATACAACACGCCAAACTACTCAAGTAGTACTGAATTGCGAAAAAGAAACATCCTTATAACTCCAAAAATAATAATCTTATTAACTAACAGTTTATTGCGTCGGATGAAGCGTCTCATTTCCAATTAAAATATATCTTTGAATTGAAATACAGGGTCATGAAAAATCGAAGAATGTGGAAAACAGGATTACAGATATCTCGGCAACTAACAATTCGATCGACTTCGTTCTTTATGCAAAATTTGTGTTATTTTATTGCCTTTTACGATCACTCCTTAAAACAAATATTTTTGAAAAATTTTATGTACCTTTCATCAGAACGAATTTTTCGAGAGTCCGAAAAAAATAGTTCCGGAAAATCGATATTACTGATATTAAATAGACTTCGTCCCATTCTTAATCCTAAGTACATACAAAATTTCAAGTCTCTATCTATATTTGTTAGGGAGATAGAAAGTTTACAGACAGACAGACGGACGGCAATTTTTTTTTTTTCTAAAAATATGTTTTTCGAAATCTCCAGTGTCTAAAACATGTAAATCCGTCAAAAAAAAAAAAAAAAAAAAAAAAAAAAAAAAAAAAAAAAAAAAATTCGATTTTAAAAATGATTGCAAGACTTACCCTACACTATGTATGATGGGTAAGTAAAACATGCTAATTTGACCTGCTTTAGA
Organism: Maratus speculifer; assembly: GCA_964019185.1. NCBI lineage: Eukaryota > Metazoa > Arthropoda > Arachnida > Araneae > Salticidae > Maratus > Maratus speculifer. The sequence goes on along the minus strand of OZ025300.1, from coordinate 84,986,250 downwards.
AGGATTATGGAAGATTGAATTATAATTAAATGACCAGAGGCGATATTCCTGTAATCGAATTTCCATTGACAGTTTTTGCGATTGATTAAATAAGGTCAATTATTTATTTAAAAATCAACTTTTATAAAATGAACTAACTAAGCAATGTAGTTGTCACCTGATATTTTTAACAACGTTAGTTAAAAAAATATTTTAAATAAGACATTTTAAAATCATCCTTTGAAATCTGCATTATTTTCACAAAACATTTCTTTCTATCTTTCATGTAAAAATACTTTAATTGGAAGGAAATATTATTGTAAGCGCTGGCCTAGGATTGCAACACTAGTTAAGTCTATTCTCAGCTGCTCTGCTCAACAAGCGCAAAATGTTTTGACACACTTACAATTTCATTTTTTAACAGCAAGATGTAAAATTGGAAGGCCTGACTATGGAAGCAATTTCGTATCGAACTTTGTTTTCCATTTTATGATATTTACATTACCTATCGAGTTATAAGCGATTTCGATTGCGTGATCATGCATTTTTCTTTCATTGTAAAACTAATTTTTCTTCTTTCGTCGGGAAATGCGGATCAAAACGCCAATTTTGACGGCTTGCTCTGAGAGATGTATAATGCGTTTGCAAACAAAAAACTAGTCGTTGGGGGGCCGCCGTAATACTTACTCATCATGGATATTCATAATATGAAATATGAAAATAAAACGCATGTAAACTATTTATAGAAATACATTGCAATTCTAAAATAAAATTTAAACGCATATTTAAATAGTTTTAATATACATAGTAATGTTCTATTAATGAATTTCTGATAAGCCAATTTCGAAAAATTATATAAATTCAAGTAGTATTATATTCAAGTAGTACCGGATTGCGTAAAAGAAACATCCTTATAACTCCAAAAATAATACTCCTATTAACTAACAATTTACTGCGTCGGATTAACCGTCTCAATCCAACTAAAACATATCTTTGAATTGAAATTTGAATGAAATACAGGGTCGTGAAAAATCGAAGAATGTGGAAAACAGGATTACAATCCGGTAACTAATAATCCGATCGACTTCGTTCTTTATACAAAATTTATGTTATTTTATTGGCTTTTATGTCCATTCCTTAAAACAGAAAATTTCGAAAAATTTTATGTACCTTTCATCAGAACGAATTTTTTGAGAGTCCGAAAAATACAGTTCCGGATAATCGATTTTATTGATATTAAATAGGCTTCGTCCCATTCTTACATACTAAGTACATACAAAATTTCATTTCGAGTTTCTATCACAATTTGTTCGGGAGATAGAGCGTTTACAGACAGACGGACGGCAATTTTTTTTTTTTTTTTTCTAAAAATGTGTTTTTCGGAATCTCCAGTGTCTGAAACTTGTAAATCCGTCAAAAAAAATTTTTTTTTCGATTTTCAAAACGATTGCAAGATTTATCCTATACTACGTATGATGGGTAAGTAAAAAAGGAAAATGAGTGCGATTAGATAGTTTCTGAACATCAACACCTGCTAGTTTCATGCATTTCCGAACAAAAATAAATTAAAATTTGTCACAAAGTTGCTCTTTTTGATTTAAGAACACCCTTAAAAAGACCATTTTTAAATAGGAAAATTTTTTTTCGTTTAAATACATCTTTAAATTAAAATTGACAGTATTATTATTTGATCATTTTAAGTATGACTTAATATCCATTTTTACTGCTTTTAACACAGGATAATGTAATTATTTTCGATTTTTTTTTTTTAAATATTTACATGTGATTTCAATTTTTATGAATTATGAATTTATATTTTAAAATTTTGTTTGTTTTAACAGTGACGTGTAAATACATTTTTTAATTAAAAGGAGATATTATTCTTTGCGCTGTTTTTACTATTTGGTAATTTAAAACAGTGACTTTCTGAATATATATATAAATCTATCTCAAAATAATGAAAATTTGAATGGAAAATTGAAAACATAAAAAAATTGGTTACATTAAAAAAAATAAGTACATTCAGCAACACTGCAAACTTGTAAAATATGTCAAAAAAAAAAAAAAAAAAAAAAAAAAAAGGATTAAATTTCTAGATTCTATTATCTCTGAAACAGCTCAATAGAATAAATTGCGGGTAATGGAACTCCAAATAAAAGCTGGAATAATTAATTTCAACATAGTTATTTTAATCGGTAAATAAATCCCATGAATTGTAATTATCCAACAAAGTGCAAAAATGTGGCGTAAGGAAAAGACAATATATGTGACGCCTATAATATTAATTATAATATTCCTAATATAATTAGAGATTTTTATTATAATTAGGGAATCGAACCTCCCCCCCTCTCCCCCACAGGTTTCAGAATATGGACAAAAACTATTGTTATTTTTGAAAACTCTAATAATACATTTCCTACACTGTTAAAGAAAAATTCTGTGAAATTACAGAGAATCTACGGGTAATATAATATCCTAAGTCTTATGTAAAAATTAAAGAGATTAGAAAAACGGAGATTCTATTAAATAAAAAGAATATTGCCCAGTTAAACTGATGGCATTGAGCTCACAGGCTACGCATACTAATTATACATTACAGCCTTATATTTTCAAGGGTTAATTCCGTTCGAAAAAAAATATTAAGGAGGTGGGACAGCTCCCCCCTTTCCCCTTTTTATACTTAATCATTGAACCCTCTAAACTGATCAGGGACATGCTTTATCATATAAAAAATCCATATCCAAAATTTAGAGCCAATCGGAAAATTCTTAATAAAAACCCATTTATATAATTTAAGAAGAGTTATCCTTCTCTTTTATATACTTAACCATTAAACTTCCAAAACTATTCCGAGATTTGAACGAAATCTGACAATTCCACATGAAAAACCCATTTATATAAATTAAGGGGAGGGGCATTACAACCCCCATTTCCCCTGTTTATATTTATCCAATGAACACCTAATACCAATCACGGAAGCGCTTCATCAGAATGATCCCATGTGTAAATTTTGAACAAAAACTAATATTTCTGCATGAAAAACCCATTCATATCAATTAAGGGGGGGGGGGGCATGAGCCCCCCGTTCCCCCTCTTATACATATCGAATGACCACCAAAAACTAATCAGGGAAGCGCCTTATCAGAATATACCTATATACAAAATTTCAAGTGGATGGGATATTTTTATCATGAGTTATCGCGTTACGTACGAACAATGCAGAACGGGTGGGCACATAAGCTCTCAGGCTATGATAGCCTGTGAGCTAATCACAGAAAAGTTAATCTGTAAATTTAGAACAGACTTAGTAAATTAACATCGTTAAAAATGGGATGGAATTTTTTTCAATAAAACTTATTGGAAATTTGTACAGCACTTTTTTGATTTTTCACAATTTTTTTCAAGTAATTTCCAGTTTTTTCCTGTTGCGCCATTTGCGGATTTCTAGCGTTTGAAGATTTTTTGAGAACGGAGATCGGTTTAAAATTTTTAACTTTTAACATACAGTAAATTTTGTCCTCTTTGTAGCGGTTTTCAAAATGATTTTCAACGCTTTTTTTTTGTGTGTGTATGTGTGTTTTCGCATTCTGCAGCATTTTTTTTTTTTTTTTTTTTTTACATTAAGTATACAAGGTTCCATACCACTGTTTTCAACTTTTAGCCTAATTTTGTAAGTCTTTTTTGCGTTCCATTGCGATTATTATTTTATTTATTTATTGGTCGGGAAGGGGGAATTAATATGTAAACAAGAATTAAATTTCGAACTTTTAACCTAATATTAGTAAATTAATTTTGTCCTCTACTATTTTTGAATTTTTAGCGATTTACAATCCGACAATACAGGGTTTTTATAATACTACAATACAGGTTTACAATATAGGGTTTTTATAGCGTTTTACGGTTCTGCTGCGATTTTTTTCAAGTTTGGAAAAAGAATTGTTTCAAACTTGCCTATTTAGTAAATTTTGTCCTCCACTATTTTTGAATATTTAGCCATCTTTTTTTCTTGCTCCATTGTGATTTTTTTAAATTCGTAAAAAATAAAAAAGGTTGCAAACTTTTATACCGAAATAGTAAGTTTTGTTCTACACTATTTTCGAAATCATGGAGAGTTTTAATTCGATTTTCAATGAGATTTTAAGAGTTTTTTCGTGTTCTTTGGCGATTTTTTGATATTCATAAAAGGAATTCAGTTTCAATGGAATTTACCTTTTTTTATGTTTTGCACATCTCTTGGCATTTGTGAAATAATTTCGCTTCCGCCGTTTTAGCTACTGCAGGAAATTTTGTTTTCTATTCTTTAATGCTAACTTTAATGTTTTTATTTTATTTTCCACAGTTTTGAGGCGAATTTTCTACATTAGCAAAATAAATCCATTTTGTTCTTTTTCTAATACTTGGTTTGTTAATTTAGAATTCACACAGCATTTTTTTTTTTTTTTTTTTTTTTTTTTTTTACGAGATTTTTTAAATTTTTTTAAGAGGAATCCTGTTTTAATCCGTTAGTTCAGTATTGTAACTTATGTTATATTGTTTTATTTTTTAGATCAAAATTAGCGATATTTTATGCATTTTTTTTTTTTTAGATTCGCTGCGATTTTTCCGCATTAATAAAAGGAGTCCATTTTCAATCTTTTATCCCTAACATAATATATTCATTCTCTTTCCGGTGAAGTTTTTTCGGAATACGTGCTGCGATTTTAAAGTTTTTCTTAATATTTTTCTAGCAATTTTAAGTTTTTAAATGTTTTGTGCTTTTTTTTTTTTTTTTTTTTTGGCAGCTTTACATAATGCTAGGTACGTCAGCAAGTCAAACTATATAGATGAAGGAGCACCATTTAGAATCCCATTTAGTATTGACAAAACATTAATAATAAAATGAGAAATATGTTTATATAATTACTTTTAGGGTAAGAGTTATATGGAATTATCATTATTTTGCAATTTATATTGTAAATGCATCTCTAATGGATAAAAAAGCAAGCATGTTTTATTCTGTTGGGGACACTATATGCATACATTATATTGTAATCAATGCCTCTAATACGACATTTTCAAAACAGAGTAAAAAATACTCAAATCTGAGTATGTTGCAGGGCTGCGGAGTCGGTAGGAAAAATGGCCGACTCCAACTCCGGAATTTTTAACGACTTCGACTCCGACACCGGAAATTTTAACGACTCCGACTCAGACTCCTGGCTTCCTGGCTAGCTAATATACTAATGTTGATGCTGGTTAAAGTTATGAGGGAACGAAAGAAAAATAAGGCAAAAAGTCGTTATTTCGGTATTCAGTTCTTATAGCTTTGGAAAAAAAAAAAAAAAAAAAAAATCCGTTTTACAAATTCTTTAATTTCACGTACCACAAACCTGAAGAATTAAATTACCGAAATCTAAAAGAGATAACAAAACGGATATTTTACTATTTCGGATCCGTGGCCTCGAAAAATGGAAATCTGCACAATTTTTATGTTAACTAGTGCTCTCTAGAGCAGAAAAATTTCAATGGAAAGGAAAAAAAATTAGTCAGATGTGTTAATTTTAGAACTTTCTTCAATATCACACATGTTAATACTTCCTGAAAAATGCAGCATAGCAGCGCCACTTCTTATGTGATTTACACCAAAATCTAGTCAACAAGTTATATCAACTTCTAACTGAATTTGAAGTTTGGTGAAAATCAGTACATTAATTTCTGAGATAGAGTTATAGCGGAAATCTTAAAATTCTGCATAACAGTGCTACATGTTGGGTGATGTACATCAAAAACGAATCAGGATCAATTTCTATCAGATACTAACTGAATCTAAAGTTTAATGAACATCCATGCATTAGTGATTGAGCCACAGCTGTTTCAAAATCGTAAAAAATGCAGCATATCAGCGTTACCTGTAGGGCGATTTACACCAAACACTAAACTATACTAATCTAGATTACAAACTAATTAAATATAAAGTTTAATGAAAATTCGAGCGTTTGTTTTTGGGATAGCGCTGTTCCAATATCATGAGCAATGCAGTATAGCAGCGCCACCTATTGAGCGATTTGCACCAAAAAATTTACAGCACCTAATTATATCAAGGACTAATTGAATCTAAAGTTTTATAAAAATCCGTGCATTAATTTTTATGATATAGCTACTGTGAAAATTGTGAATAACGCAACATAGCAAAGCCACTTGTCGTGTGATATATACACCAAAAATTAATCAGATCCAGTTTCTATCAAGATCTAACAAAATCTAAAGTTTTGTGAAATTCCATTCATTCGTTCTTGAGATAGAGCGCTCCAAAATTTTTGTCGCATGCAGATTCACGAAGTGACAGACACTGACAGACATTTTCGAAAAACTATCAAATCGTGTTCAGTTCAGGATCTTCTAAAACGTATAAATCCTTTGAATGCCGGAAATCGAAATTTTTCAAGTATCGAATATTTTATTCTTGTAAAGATAGAAGATCTTTACTAGTTCGCAAATAATCTGGGATCTACTAGAGCTTTTAATTAAAAACAATTTTCATCTCTTGTGTACGCTGGGCAGTTTATTGGGATTCTTTAACTTGGGTAGTCCGATATAATCCAAAAATAGCAATAAAAATGCCTTCTATGGATTTAAAATTACATTTTGTTGGTTTAATTTCACTTCAAACTGTCTAAGAAAAAAGCCGGAGTCGGAGTCGGGTTGTTTTTTACGACTCCGACTCCGACTCCTTTTTCTCAAAAATGGGCCCGACTCCGACTCCGCAGCCCTGGTATGTCGCTGTATCAAAGTCGCTTTGAATCAAAATTACTCAAGTTTGAAACAATTATATATTCTTTTTTGAAAACAAGAACGTGCTCAAATATGAGCACATGACAATTTATTCTGGTTATAGATGATGTCTGTATTTATGAATTGTTGGTGGTTGTCAAATTGAACCTGCGAAGTCGTTCCTTTACGAATTCAACCATTCATTAATTACAAAAGCTGAAGAATAAAATTTACGTTTTCGCGATTATATTATGACAGCTTTTAAGTATTCTTCCGCGAACACAGTTAAAATGTAGTTCGCCACATTTCATGTTATAAATTATTGAAAATAGCGTTTCGTTTGAAATCATAGCAAATGAAATAATATAAATAAATTCAATTAACCAAGTAAAATTTACTATGTTTCACGAAGAAAAGTAATTTTCTTATAAACTGAGCATTTCTGGTATTTTAGATTTAAAAGCATTGGATCGTCACAAATGAAACGAAAAGTTTCATGAGAAAACATGAATTGACTCAGATTTGAAAGTGTCACTTTTCTCAGTCTACTTACAAATGCATGAATATTTGCAAACCTATCATCAATGATCAATGTACTGTAATGCAATTTAATTTGCATGTAATCATTTGTTTGCACACTGCAATAAGGTGAACAAGAGTATTTGTATGCTATTTGGATGTGGTTTGAGTCTTTGATGCATTTTCAGGGCTGAAACTAAGGGGGGGGGAGCATGTGCCTCGTGCACCATAACGAAGGGGCGCCAAATGAAGATTTTGTTTGTCGAATTTTCTCACATCTATGTTTAGCACGGTGTTGTTAAAATCGCTGCACGGTTATTTTAAAATTTTGCTTCTGGTGCAAAAAAGATTAGCTTCGGCCCTGTTTTTGGTCATGCTGTGGAATTGCATTTAGACCGTAATCAGAAATTGATTTTAACTAATTGAAAGAAAGAAAAGTTTGTTTAAAAATTAAATAAAAAAGACATGAACGAAAAAAAAATAAAAGATATATTTATATTTATTTGATAAAAATCATTTACAAAAGAAAAAAAGTACAGTTATGTAACAAATAACAAACAACTAATAATCATTTGTACAAACCTCGATTTCAAATACTGAAATTTTCGTTACAATTATTTTAACAATAAAACTGCACAGCACATCTTAAGCTCGTTCTTTACAATGTCTTGGACGATAGTCCATGATTCAGAATACTTCCTGCGTCACATATATTCAAGGATTTAACACAGGGAAGAAAAAAAGTATCTCTGTTTTTCAAGCAACTGCAATACTGTCGAAGATGTAAAACAATCCAATATATTAAAGCACAAAACAACAACTAAGTTAAATATTTTTTTGCACGAGCATAAAAAAAAGATGCAAAAACTGATACAAAGGAATAAAAGTCGAAACTATTCATGTATTTTTCCTGACAGTTTTCTATTAAACATTCTGAAAAGTTTTTCTAACATATCGACTAACATAATATAAAAGGTATTAAATATAACAATCATTAATAGTTTGTATAACCGTCAGTAAATGTATTCATAAATATAATCATCTTCACATATGAAGAAGACTTGAAGATACTGCACATCAACTTTTTTATATCTTATTGCATCAGTTGATAATAGTATATTTTAATATCATACAACTATTTACAAAATGTTGGTTTTTAAAGAAAACATCATTCTTTGAAAAACAGCTATAAAGTGATATCATCTGTCAATAATGAAGAAATAAAATCAGTCAATTTTCAGTTGGATGATAAAATAGTTATACAGATAGCAAATATGAAGAAAACGTAAAGAGATTAAAAGCATTAAAAAAAATATATTACAGATCATTACTTGAGTATAACGATACAAGTGCTGTCATCTGGCAATAAAGAAACAAAATCTATCTATTATCAGTTTATTAGATTATTTTCCATCATAATAACAAAATAATTACAAAAATGGTGAAGTTTAAAAAATTGCTGTTTGTACGATATTATAACAAATGTAACAAGGGTGAAATAAAATCAATATTATTTCTTTTTTACTGACGGATGGCAGCACTTATCACTGGCACTCAATGTCAAAAACAGAAACTGCACACTTTTTTTTTCCATTTATTGAAATGTATTGCAATCGAAAAAAACTAAAGATATTATCAACATTTTTTTTTCTTCCCTTTTCTAATTCAACAACAAAAAAAAGAACTATTCTAATATTCGCTATCCTATCTGAATACGACATTTTCGTCTTTTCCTATGACTGGAAAGTCCGTGTCTTTTGACTGGCTTCTTCTGAAAAAGTTCCACGTGGCTCTACGTCTCCTGTCTTTTGCAAACGGATTGGATGAGCTGGACCTCAGATTTACACGACCTGAGCTCAGAGTTGAAGTAGTGGAAGTATTCGGACTTCCAGTAGAGGAACTGTTGGGTGACCGCAGGTAATCGTGGTCAGTCGGAGTGACCACTTTGAGAGACAATTTATCCCCACTTTCACGGATCAGACGGACGACTTCTTCGTGTCCCATCCATTTCGTATCGACGTCACCGATAGCCACAATAAAGTCGTTCTCCCGCATGCCAGCATCCTGCAACAAATAAAAATGCACGCTTTTTACACAGTAAAGTAATATAGAAAAATTAAAAAACGAAAAAGTTGATTTTAAAGAAATGTACGACCAAGTTTAACTAAACACCATCATAAATATAAGTTGGGTGTTCATCAAGAAAAGGTGTTAAAAAAGCGGCAAAAAGGCATTACTGTCAGCATATGTCAGCAGGATATGATGATGACATATGCAGGTCCCGATTTCCACCCAGGGTGCTTTAAAATTACAGAAACTCTTAATTTAGTTTATAAAAATCTTAGTTTATATAAAAAAAAATTGCCCTTCTTAGACAATGATATAGTATTTCTTTCCAAAATATATATACTAAATTAAATTTTAATTATTCACAATACATAATCTTCGAAATTATATCTGTGGCTTCCGATAATAACCAGGTAAGGCACATTTTTGAAAAAATTGAGATAATTTGGGAAAATGTAACTTTAAAAGAGTACTTTCATCTGCCATAGTACTGAAAAATTAAAATCGAATACTTCCCGTCATAGGGCGACTATAAATTTTCATTTAAAAATTGAAAATTTTTTAATTGGTTCTCAATTAATAAAAACTACTTTTTATAACTATTTTGGCAAAAAAGAGGTTCTTATATCCTAATTGAATGTAGTGAAAATTATTTAGTTCTAATCTATTTTATAAAAGAAATGATAAAAGGACATTTGAAAACTTTAAACGTTAATTACTCAAAATATTAAAAATGTGCCTTACCTGGTTATTACCGGAAGCCACAGATATAAAAATGTTGGAAAGTGTAGAATACTCACAGTTTTAAATACATAAAAACACTTTCCAGCAACAAAGTTCCAAATTTCCTTTCCCCTCCACTAAAAATAAATTCATGATAGGTTTCGGCCCCAAACCGTGTATGTTCAGTTTTAGATACATGTAGATATTAATTTAATGTAAGAACACATTAAGCTTTTTATATATGAGATGTATGTATGTGATATATAGAAAGTACGGAGTCAGTACTTTGAATAATATTGAAGAAGCATGTTTGAAATCTAAGAATGTTTAATATAGACTCTTGGTTATAATATAAATTACGCAATTGTTATTGCAATTGTCATAATTTAATAGATAGAAGACCCCGTCTTTGTAGCCGAGTTAAAATACTACATCGTATGGTCCGGAGATCTACTTTCTCCGAAAGCCGATGAGCAATTGATCTTTTATATTTACATTTTAATTCTCAATTTTAAATCTGTTGAGGTGTTTCTTTTTTATGATGAGATTATCCACATCACAGGATTAGCGTCGTGGGAAAAACTAAGGTTGTCTGTTGCTATGAGCCCGCAATACTTACATTTATACATAATTATATATACAGTGTGTTTATAAAGTCTCGGACCCATTTTGATGTTTAATAACTCATAAAATAATAAAGATAGATTAAAATGAATAACATAAATGGTTAAATAGACTCAAAAAATTTCATGACCCTTGTCAATGAACTTCCACGTGTGCCCCTTTCGTCACACATGCTTATTTTACATGCTTCGTCGCACATGTTTATTTTACATGCTTCGTCGCACATGCCGACATGCTTGCCGCTACCTGGCGTGAAATTGACTATCGACTTGATATTTTCCGTGCGACAAAGTGGGCATACGTGGAAGTTAATTGACAAGGGTTATGAAACTTTTTGAGTCTGTCTAACCATTTATGTTATTCATTTTAATCTATCTTTAATATTTTATGAGTTATTAAACATCAAAATGGGTCCGGGACTTTATAAACACCCTGTACTTTATTTACAAATTATCAGCTTAGAACAACGACGAAATGCATCGCTTATGTATAGATACAAGGTAATGTAAAAACTCGAGAAAAAAATCTCCGCTAATAGTCTAATAACTTATAAATAGAAAAAAAAAATAGTAGATTTTTGCGAACTTAGAGGTAAAGATGGAAATGTTAAAAAAAAAAAAAAAAAAAAAAAAAAAAAAAAAAAAAAAAAAAAAAAATTGAAGAATAATATACAAGGTTTTTTTACTGACTCTTTTTAGAGCTCACTGTAGCTAATTTTAATAATCGAAACTGCTTTAAAATTTTTAAGGAGACTAATGAATCTATGAAACCAACGGAAAAAAAGAATCTAAGAAAATAAAAAGTTCCAATCACTAGTAAGGGATCTAATCACCATGTGACATGTTATGCTCGACCGTCGAAAATGTTGTACAAAGAATGCAAGATGCGTGGCAGGAGAATGGTGGTCACATTGAATGTGATCGAATTCCACATCAGGAAAGTGAATATGATGAATAAAACATAGCATTTTATCCAAATTATTTAATTTTGTCTATTTCTGACGTTTTCTTTCCATGTACAGCGCAAATTTCCCGCTATCGACGGTCAGTGGCGTAGCTAAGGGGGGGGGGGGGGTGCAAGAGTGGCGTCCGCCCCGGGCGCCGAGACCTAGGGGCGCCAAATTGAGAGAAATTGTTATATATCTATATTGGGGTAGGGGCGCAAAATTTGTTATATATCTATATTGGGGTAGGGGCGCAAAATTTCTTGCTGGCCCCGGGAGCCAAAAAACATAGCTACGCTACTGTCGATGGTGATTAGAATTATTATTTATTTTTCGTTAGAATATTTTTTCGCATGGTTATTAGTCTATTTATAAAATTTTGTATCATTACAAATATTAGAACGAGCTATCGGCGTCTCTAAATAACGTCAGTTAGAAAAAAAAAAAAAAAAAAAAAAAAAAAAAGACCCTCTATTTTTAATTTAATGATATTTTTACTTTCTTCTATCTTTACAAGAAGAAAGTATTGGATTCATGAAAATTTTCGACTCCCGGTTTTCGACGGATTTATACGTTTTAGAAGGTCCTGAACACGTTTTGACTATTTTTAGAAAATGTCTGTCTGTGAGTCTGTCCGTCTGTCTGTGAGTCTGTCTGTATGTGACCAAAAATTTGTGGGCGCTCTATCTCAAGAACTAATGCTCGGAATTTAACAAAATTTTACATTCAGTTAGACCTTGGTATGAATTAGTGCCTATTGGCCACAGAATTTCACCAAACTTCAGATTCTGTGACCCCTTGATATACATAGACGCTGATTAAGTTTTGGTGTAAATTGACCAGCAGGTGGCTCTGCTATGCCATGTTTTTCATGATTTTCATGATAGCTATATATCAAGAACTAATGCACAGAATTTCACCAAGCTTCAGATTCCGCGATACCTTGAGATACATAGCCGCTGATAAGGTTTTGGTGTGAACTGCCCTATAGGTGGCGCTGCTATGCTACATTTTGCACGATTTTTGCGATAGCTATATCTCAGGAACTAATGCAGAGAACTTCATCAAATTTTAGATTCTGTTACACTAGAATATATAACGTAATTAGACGCTGATTACATTTTGGTATTAACTTTGCAACAGGTGGTGCAACTATGCTGCATTTTGCACGACTTTTCCGATAGCTATATCTCATCAACTAACGCACAGAATTTCATCAAACTTCAGATTTTGTTACAAAATGACATAAAATACTTACACGATGATTACGTTTTGTTATAAATCGTTCAACTGATGGTGCTGCTGTGCTATATTTTACACGGTTTTTTTTTTTAAACTAGCTATATCTCAAGAACTAATGCACAGAATTTCATCAAACTTCAGATTCTTTTACACCATAACATAATTAGACGCTTTTTTACATTTTGGCATAAATTGTCCATGATATGGTGTTGCTGTGCTACGTTTTGCAAATTCTTTGTTATAACTATATCTCAAGAACTAATGGTCGAAATTCCATCAAATTTCAGATTTTGTTAGGTCTCCACATCAATAGATGCTTATTAGGTTTTAGTATAAATTACCCAACATGAGGCACTACTAAGCTCATTTTCTCAGAATATTAGTTAAATTTTGCGTTTTAGGCTTTTCGGATACCAGAATCTCATTAGGTTAGGTCAAATGTTCGAGGAAATTCGATAGTGGGTAACTTTAGGGTCACCACTTTTTTTTTTTTTTTAAATATTGAAATGTACTTATGAGATAGAAGAAAGTTTTGGGATTGACACATCCAACTAGTTTACCATGAGATTCTGCAAAAGCTATAGGTTATATAACAAAAAGGCTTACCTGGGCCACACTCCCGTGGTCCACAGCAGCCACGATGACAGGAGAATCTCCCCGGACGCTGAACCCGAAATTGCCGTCTTCACCCTTCTGCAACTGGATGAGTCTGGGGGCTGTCCACTGCCGACGAGCATTAAACACTTTTAGGGGCCCCTGCAACAAACAGAAAAATTACCTGGATAAAAAAACTGTAACAGAGTCGAAATTAAAAGATCTGATGTACTGATCAATAAATAAACACATTTTGCCTTCCTGGTGGGGAAACAATGAGAGGGGATTTCCAAATTTGATTTTTCTAAGTGGTCTCTAGATTGCAGTTGCTTCTTTATGAGAAAGAATTTAATTCAAATATATATATATATATACTGAAGGATTGCTATACACATCTGAATAAATGACATTTTTGTCTGATAATGTTCAAACTGTATTCCAAAGTTGATATTTTACACCTTAGATAACTGCTTCTATTTTATAAACCAATCTTTCGGTTTTTTGAAAAGTCAAACATAATTTGAACCAGAAATTTTAACTACTGAAACGTTTCTATTTAATTATTCATTATTTTTTTTTTTTTTTTTTGTTAAAAAATATTTATGGTTATTCAATTTGAAAACATAAAAATAAAATAAATCAGAAGGTTGTCAACTTTGCAAATGTGACGATTTTTTTATTTTATTATTTATTTGTTTTTTGAGAGGGGGGGGGGAGGGAGTAGTGAAAAATATGGATTACTCGCGAATTTTAACTATAAAAATAATAATAATAACAGCTAATTCTACTGCTTAACCTTTTTGAAAATCCATAGGATACTCCAAAATAACGACTTTTTCTGTATGAAGACGTAAATTTTCTTACCCATTCATTCTTAAGGGTGTTCTTAACTGCTCCGCTGAACAAGCGCAAAATGTTTTGACACATTTACAAATTCATTTTTTAAAAGAAATATATAAAATTGAAATGTCTGACTATGGAAGAGTTTTCGAATCAAACTTATTTTTCCATTTTATGATAATTAAATTACCTATTCAGTTCTAAGCTATTTTGATACTTGATCACCCATTTTTCTCCTGCTTTTCGACCGGTTTTTCTGCTTTCGTCGGGAAATGTGCTCAAAAGTGTCAACTTTGAAAATTTGTTATGAAAAATCTATTGTGTTTTTTAAAAAAAACAGAAAATTAAGTGCATTTAGACAGTTTCTAAATAATAACACTTGCTATTTTCATGCATTTCCGAGCAAAAATAAATTAAAGCATGTGTCAAAGTTGCCCTTTTTGATTTAAGAACACCCTTAAACATTTAAAAGGAAACTATGTATGAAAATATTAAAGTATAAAAAGAGTCAAAGAATAACTCGCGACATTTTAATAGTTGTGAAGTTTGTTATTAATGTAAGAAAAAAAAAGAAAATATTTTTATTACCAAATCATGAAATGGATCAGTCATGGCATGTTCACTGAAATCAGGTGGCATCAGCGTTAGTTGGTATTTTGTAGCAGCTGAAATACAAAATAAAATTTGTAAGTGTACAAAGATTTTTTTTTCAGTTAACACACTCTAAGGCGGGCTCATTCGTCCTTTTATTTTCAATCGGAAAATAATTGTACATTTGCTTAAAAAAAAAAAAAAAAAAACATTACTAAAAGGAAGAAAGAGTAGAAAAAAAAAATTTCATTGACTTTGACAGACAGACAAACATTCGAATTTTGGATTTTGTAAATAAATAAATCGAAATACCACGAATGTGAATATTAAAAATCAGAACATCCATTTAAAATTAGGCTCGAATATACGTTAACAAAATTCATACATAAAAAAATTAAAAATTAAAAACTATCTCCTTATGCTCATAAGTAAATAGAATAAAGTTTACAACATCATAGAAATTTAACAAATCTCACTTGCTCGGTTTTAATATAGTTTTCAACATACGTCACGCAAATAAATAAAATTTACTTAGTGGAGAAGCGGATCAAAGCCATAGCCATAATTTCGTTAAAAATACAATCTATGAAAAAGAACCAATAATAAAGAAATGTAACTGAAGAAATTGATTTTTTGGCTATCAAATGGATAAAAAAATATATAAATTATATATAGGTTTCGACTAATGCTACATGGGATCATGCAAATAAAACTCCAATTGAATGCTTCTATAACATTTTTAGTCACAATTTGAACTCATTGAGGAAAAAAAAAGGGCTTTTTTTATATTTAAGTTCCAAAAACTTTTGTTTCGTTTCAGTATAAATCTAATCTAATTTAATCTATACAAATAAAATTTTATTGCTTAAACTTTCAAATTTATTCTCTTAAGAGCCTACACTACTGACTGAAAAAGACCTGAATGATAATGTTAAGTCTATGGGGGCGTTCTTTTCAAATATCTCGCTCAAATTTTAATATTTTGACGTGATTTTTTTGCATAAGATAGCTGAGGACGATCTACAACCGGGCTAGTTTTATTTTCTCGATTTTGGTTATATATTTTTTATATAATGATAGTTTCAATTTCAGAACCGGTTCAAGCCGGTTTCGAAAGTTAAAGTATTTTTTTTTTTTTAATTTGAAACCAAAATCGAAAAAATAAAAACTAGCCCGGTTGTAGATCGTCCTCAGCTATCCTATGTAAAAAAAAATCATGTAAAAATATTAAAATTTGAAAAGAACGTTCCCATAGATTAACATTATCATCCGGCTCTTTTTCAATCAGTAATGTGGGCTCTTAATCTTATAAGCCTCTATTTTGCTATTATAATTTATATTTTTTATAATTATAATGTCCTATTATATTTTTGTCCTACTATAATATTTTGCTCGTACACTTTTAGCACTAGTGATTCCAAATAGAAATGTTTGCCTAATTTAATCGCAGAAGTTCTATTAAAATATATATTGATAATAAAAAAAAGAGAATTATACGCATCTTACAAGGTTTTCTAGATCCTGTATAATCTGTAATAGGCTAGTGAAATGATCAATAAGGTAGTTTTTACCTTGTATTGGTGGAGGTTCTAGGATTTCTTGAAAGTCGTCTTCCTGTTCGCACCGAGCATACCTGTCGAGGGTAGCATCGTGGGCTACTCGCAGGCGCTCCTGCAGGTTGTCTATCTGTCTCAGCTGACGGCACATTCTGTGCAAACGCAGAGCTTCTTCGTGCAGTAGCAAGGATTCCCGTAAGTGAGCCTTACCTGAAAGCAATTAAAAAAAATAAATAAATAAATAAAATAAAGCAATATTTCTTATAAATTTACATCGAATTTGATTTTTCTAATTTTTTTCTCCACTGAAGGCTTGCGATTTCTTTCCCCTATTCAAACTGCCAAGGACTCGTGCAGTGCTAGATTTATGGGAGGGAATTGGGGGCACGGGCACAAGCCCCTGTTTTTGAGGGGCCCCAAATACTGCCGAGGGGTTTTCAATTATTGTTTAAAATCTGATGCAGTTTCAATATCCAATGAATTTTTACATGTCATTCAACCTTCCATTATGTTCATATTTGTATTTTTATAACGTTGTCTGACGGAAACATCCATTTATTACTTTATTATAGTGAATATTTTCCTTTATCTTTATCACTTAAAAATATATTGTATTTTTAATTTCTGTTTAATCCTTTTCCTGTTATCGTCAGATTTTTTGAGTTTTAGTGAACGTAACTTGCAGCTGTAAGAGCCCCTTTATATATAATAAATAATTGAAGCTTGGTGTCGGCGAAAATGCATTATTAACTGTTGCATAATTTATCATTCATGATATATAGACTTGCATGGGAAAAGATAATTAGCACCACACAGTTTATTATAAAAATCATTTAAATTTCATAATTGTGAAATAATTATTTAAAAGTAAGTTATTGATTATAATATTTAATTTTTTAATGGATATTTTAAAGTCAATAATGGTTGCTTTATTAACTATCTTTTTTTAATTTTTTTAGTCAATCCCCCTGTAACTATCGATACAAGGGGGCCCCTGCAAGTATATGTGCTCAGAATCCCCAAATTTGTAAATTGATCCCTGGACTCATATTGAGTTATTTCAGTCTCTGATACTACATACATATATCATTAATATTAAAAAATACGAACTTAAGTATTTTCAAGTATGTTATAAATAATAATAATCATAATAATTAAATATTCTGTGTGTTAGTAAAATAAAAATTAGGTGTTCTTTTTTAAGGATACGACCCTCGAAAGGGTTAAATTAAAAATTTGCAAAATTAAATAAAAATACTTTTTGGATGAAAAATTTAATGATATTTCTACCTGTGTTTTATGACATACTGAATCCATCTATACCCCCCCCCCTCCCCCTTCTCTCACTTAGCAAGGAATATTTTATTACTGGGCAATGTCGCTAAATCGAAATATAAGAGTTTTAACGAATTATAACAACAAGCACTTTTTAGCTCACAGGCTATCATAGCTTGAGAGCTTATGTGCCCGTCCGTTCTGTATGTACGTGCGTTCGTGCGTAACGCGATAACTCATGATAAAAATATCGGATCCACTTGAAATTTTGTATGTAGGCATATCCTGACAAGGCGCTTCCCTGATTATTTTTTGGAGTTCATTCGATATGTATAAGAGGGGGAACAGGGGGCTCATGCCCCTCCCCTTAATTGATATGAATGGGTTTTTCATGCAGAATTAACAGTTTTCGTTCAAAATTTAGATTAGGATCATTCTGATGAGGCGATTCCGTGACTGTTATTAGGTGTTCATTGAATAAGTATAAACAGGGGGAACGGAGGTTCTAATCCCCCCCCCCCCCTTAATTTATATAAATGGGTTTTTCAAGCAGAATTTTCAGATTTCGTTCAAATCTCTGAATAGTTTTGGAAGTTTAATGGTTAAGTATAAAAGAGGGGGATAACTCCTTTTAAATTATATAAATGCTAAATGGGTTTTTATTAAGAATTATCCGATTTGCTCTGAATTTTGGACATAGATTTTTTATATGATGAAGCATGTCTTTGATAGTATAGGAGGTTCAATGATTAAGTATAAAAAAAGAGGAAAGGGGAGAGCTGTTTCCCCTTCTTAATTTTTTTTCGAACGGAATTAACACTTGAAAATACAAGGCATTAATGTACAATTAGTATTTGTAGCCTGTGAGCTCAATGCCATCAGTTTAACTGGGCAGTATTCTTTATTTATGTCCTTTTAATAAGGTGGATAACTTTAAACATTCTTATTGAATTTTAAAATTATTGACCTGTTTTTCGAGTATATATGAATTTTTAAATACTGTGCTGTGAAAAAAAAAATCGCAAAAAACTTGTTTCAATGATTTTCTCTACGTTTCATATTTAATGCCTTAAATAAAATTTCTATCTGAGGGGAGAGGGGAATCAGTAATTGCAATTTTTCTAAGTTATGAATAAAATTAAATTTTAAAGGATTTTTTAATTTGATGTTCTTAATGAGGAACACAGTTAAGTAACACCTGTTAAGAGTTAATAACAGATTGATAACCATTATTATGATGCTAATTGGCACATTATAATATGCATTTAAAAACAACATTACAAAACCAGTATTTAATGTTTGCTCAAAATATTCTAATTTTGCTCAAAGTATACACATTCAGAACGCTTTTAACATTGTTTTGAAATTTATATTAATAACATTTCCTTAAAAAAGACTTCATTTGATTTTTTTAGAAGTTAGTATTTATTATTTTCAAGCGATCGTTACCTAGCTGCCTTCTTTCCTCCGTGGTTCTTGGCACTTTTATGTCTATACAAGTATTGCTGTTGTTGGCATCGTTGTTGTGTACAAATTCGAGGTAAGTTTCCACCTCTTTGCTAAGATCACCTAAGAAAAAGATACAAACATTACAAAATTTGAATTACTCTCGATGAAACTTATAAAAATAATCATTTACAGCTCTGAAAAATTAAGAAAAAAAATTAATGAATATTATTTGATAAATATAAAAATTTATTTAAAAAATTCGTATTTGATATTATAAATACATTTAAATGAATATTTAATTACCCACATTCATATCATATAACGACCAACCACTGGGATGAATGGAACTATACCTATGAAAGGGGAGGGGGCGACCCTATCTAAACTCAAAAGACACCAATGGTACTGAGGACACAGCATCAATGGGAAAGCTGAACCATTTATATAAAAAAAGAAACATAAAGCAGTAATGAAATACAGAATGGCAAAATGTTACATTACATAGAATTACACTATTGTATAGCACTATTGAATGTTTAGCAAAATGGTTTTATCCAAACAAAAATTACAAAAACGCTGGATTACTAAATTAGATATATCTTGTAAGAAGGCTTTACATTTGTATAAGTATCTTTATTAAACGGTGATTTGAAACGAATGTTGACTTTTTGTGCTTGGAAAGTAAATATATTAAGAATAGAATAACATCTCTTGTACCAAACAGAAAAAAAAAGAGTAAAATCTAATGAAATTAAACAAAACGCATCCGTACATAAATTGAATTCCTGGAAATGGCACAATTACTGGAAATTGTGAACCTAAGATTAATGTAACAACAGGGGATGCAAGGATGCAGACCCCTCTGAAAAAAGTTACTTTTCATTTTGAAAAAAAAAAAAAAAAAAAATTACAAGAATGAGAAGTTCATAAGAATATCTTTTCATAAAAGCACGTTTAATATGACACTTCTGAAATTTCTAGAAACTTCAAGAAATCTTATGATGCTTATGCTAAAATTAAGTTTCACCATTCTTTTCACTGAGAAATTTTATTGCAAAAAGATTACACCATAGCATCTTGAACTATACAGCTTGCACTATTTTTCGACATAGTTGCCATCGTCATTGAGGCATTTCTAATAGTGTGCAATCAGTTCGAAGAAACAATTCTTGCAAACCTCGGTGTCCTGCAATGCAAGGAATTTTCGCACAGTCTGCTTCACCTCGGCATTATTTTGGAAGTGACGTCCCAAGAATGTGGCTTTCAATGCAGAAAACAGGTGAAAATCGAGACAAGATCTGGGCTTTAGGCCGGATGTCCAATCTTTTCCTTCCGAAGCGACGAATCTGATGTGGCTGTATGAACCTTGCTACGTGCGAAGGTATACGCCGTATACCTTCTGGATTTTTTATAGGATCCGTATACTCTCTGTTTCTCACATAAAACAATGGTGTATACTCTATCCACGAATTTTTATGACTCCACCGTATACCACTTCTTATAGCGTGTACCTTCTGGAGCTTTTTTACGATTACAATACTATATAGAATTTTAAGAATAAAACTGCGGATTTCAAACTATTAAATACTGTGCGAAGTGAGATTAATGAACAAAGATTTGTAGAGCTTAGGTTAAGGTCCCCTAATGTGCAAATTTGCTAGCTAATGAATATTTTGAAGTTATCTCTTGCGTACACATTAATTTTCACACTACAATAATTTTGGATATCATATTTAAATTCTTCGGTTAATCCTCACCTTCGTATATTAAACCGGAATTTTTTTCGTGAAGTATTTAGGAATTAATTGCTCAGATGCAAATTTGGAACGTGCAATGCTAACTTTCTTTTCAGTAATTGCAAAACAAAGCGCAACGAGGATAGTTTTTTAGAAAGTAGTTAGAATTAGTAGTTAGAAAATAGTAGTTAGAAAGTATAACTAAAAAAAAAAAAAAAAAAAAAAAAAAAAAAAAAAAAAAAAAAGATTGGCGGGATGAGTTTTAATTTTGTATTTGCATATATTATGCTTCTATAAACCGATTTAAATTTTAATAAGTTACAAAACATTTTTTTTTATATTTAGATATTAATTTCATTTTTCATCTTCAGAGCTAGTATACTGGTATAACTAGAAAACGTGACGTTATCATTTACATCACCAGCATTTAAAGAAAAACTGTCTTTTCCGAAAATTGTATAGGCCAGTGTATTTATAATCCACATTGTAAAAATCTGTAAAGTTTACTAAAAGGAGGTGGGCTAATAAGGGTTATTTTTCATCCATCATATACTCGAAAAAAAAAAAGTTTCGAATTCCGATAACTTTTCAGTGGTTTTGTATAGTTAAAGATATGTATTTTTGTTTAGTATAAGTTTTACATGATAAATAAAATAGCAAGTCATGGAAATTATAGCCCGAACACAGAGTGTTTTGGCTTTTTTCTAGATTTTTGTCGTTTTTTGTGTCTTTGAGTTAATTTTTTTTTTTTTTAAAGAAGCGCTCGATGAACCCAATTAATTTTGACATGCAATGATACTACTCTTTATAAGCTTTCATAGGACCATTTTTTATTTGGGTTCAATGTGCGCTTCTACCTTTTAAAGAAAAAATGTATCGTGCGGGAGAATCAAATGCAGTGTTATTGGAGCGTTCAGATTTGTTTTGCCACACTAAAAAATATATTCACGTTGTTGAAATGGTCAATGTTGTTTTCTAACTCTATTTTCTTTCGTATAGAAATATTGCTGTAAAACCTGGCGGAAAATTTTTTATATCTGTTCTAACAAAAAAGTTATATTGATACTTTGATGCTCGAAAAACTGCGATCTACAGAGTGGTTCTAAATAGTACTCTAAATGTATATAGTATGTATTTCGTGATCTTCACTCTCGAAACATTTCTTCTTCTGTTTTAACAATAAGAGATTATGCTTCAATGATTACTGCCTACGATACCACAAATGAGAAACCTAATATACACTTATCAATACTTCATTGCAAGTACTGTAACACTTGTTGTATAATATGTAAAGGTAAGAACTGCCTCGTTATTGTAGCAAAAGCTATTGAAACTCAAGCTTTTACAGAAACTAGAATCTATACTTCGTCGGGCAAACGGTGCTTTAAAACTCATATTTTGATCGGTCTACAGCAAATTGGCTCTGCAAGATTTATCCTCTGTAAGTGTCTCTGTAAGAGTCTATATCCAGAAGAGTGCAAACTAATCCTTTCAGAGAAATTCATTCTGGTTATACAAAGGAAGACCTTTCATAATACTTATGGTATTCGTCACTACTTCAAATTATATTTTGGATGTCTTCGACCCTTATTTCGCGGATTCAAAGACAATCTGCTAACGTACTTACACATATATTAAAAAAGATCCACATAATATCATAGACTGGCTGAAGTTAAATGATGATAGATTTTTACGGGATTGTTCGGAACTTCTGCAAGAAATGAATTTCGAACATGACACGCCAAGATTTCAAGATAAGTAGTAACAGTTTTCAACAGAGGATGCTAAGGGACACCTCTCGTGACCAAAGTTTGATTGTTCGACACAAAAGTGTTAAAAATATATTTATAATACCTGAATTAAAAACAGCGAAGCAACATCACACAATGGCACTGTCAATGTAAAGTAGGCGAAAGTGTCTTAGAGGGGAATGCTGAAATCTGCCCCCAGTATATCTGCCCCCGTCCGCCATTTTGACCTTTACATTAGAAGGGGGTAGATATCCAGCGCTGCAGCATTTCACTTTCTACGAGGGCCTGATATCTGCCCCCAGTATATCTTCCCCCGCCAGCCATTTTGAGCTCTGCATTAGAAGGGGGAAGATATCCAGTGCTGCAGAATTTCACTTTCTACGAGAGCCTGATATCTACCCCCAGTATATCTGCCCCCGTCCGCCATTTTGACCTCTGCATTAGATGGGGGTAGATATCCAGTGCTGCAGCATTTCACTTTCTATGGGGGCCTGATATCTGCCCCCAGTATATCTGCCTCCGTCCGCCATTTTGAGCTCTGCATTAGAAGGGGGAAGATATCCAGTGCTGCAGAATTTCACTTTCTACGAGAGCCTGATATCTACCCCCAGTATATCTGCCCCCGTACGTCATTTTGATATCACAGTAGAGGGGACATACATGGAGTGCTAGAATATTTTTTAGGTTCATCGAGAACCTAAGAATCCTGGATATATATCTTTCTGCGTATAGTTTTTATTGTTTCCGCTAATAATCATACGGTTTATTTATCTAGAAATTTGTAGACGACACTTAAATTGTAATTCTAAAATTATATAATATATATGAGGACGGAAACTTCAAAACGCACTTTATCGACATTTTTAAAAATGAATTTTCTGTATGAACCTATTCTATTAATAAATCTGCGTAAAAGAAAAAAAATCTGTAATTTCAGAGCAGGGCGCGAATCATGTGCCAACCAGCGAATCATGTCAGGGGTGGACTCCGAATTTTTTTTTTTTTTTTTTTTTTTGGGGGGGGGGCGGCTAACATCTTTTAGCAATTATTAATGCAGTAATTAAGCAAACTAAATACTTTAAAAACTGATAAAATGGATCTGTCTATAAAGGAACCCGATTAAAGCGAAACCTCTTTAAAATAGAGTTTTCCTAAATGGAAAATATTCGTGATCACCGGAAAATAATTAAGAGCGGTGTACCTCCGAACCCTGTATTTCCCAAATTATGAATTCATGAAAATTTCATCTTCTGAAGCATTTTTTGTGAATTTTTGAATCTACATAAGAAGATGTACACAATTAATTAAGAGGCTACTTCAGTCAAGCGAAAAGGCCCGTTCGATAATGCTAATCCTGTGGAAGAAATTAAAAAATATATATCTCGTTTGAATTTACAAGTTTTTAAATGATTTTTTTCATTGAATATTAGAGATTTTTTTCGATTTTATTTACAGATAATTTTAGTGAAAACACTTTTATTTTCGGAACCGGTTTCGAAAGTGAAAGCATATTCATGAGAAAAAAACATATAATCAAAATCGAAAAAGTAAGAAACGGCCTGCATACAGATCATCTAAGAAAAAATATTAAAAATATTGAAATTCAATCGAGATATCTTTATAAATCTTTTCCATTGGATTAGCATAAGCTAGCGGGTCTTTTCTCATGACTGAAGTTTCTCTTAATAAAATTTAAAAGAGTTTTGACAGTTAAAATTAATTAATTAAATTTGTGTTTTAGAAATTTTATGCAATATTTATAACTGCACTCAAATTTTTTATTTTAAATACTTTTTTAGATTTTTATTGAATTACAAAATGTACAAACATAATGGTCTTACTCTAGAATTATAAAATGATACTTAATTGAAAATTCCCCCCCCCCCCCCTCAATCTTTCAACGCTAAGAAAGCTGAGAAGTGCAAATGAAAAACAAATCGTCCTTTTAAAAATATTTTTGTTTGTTCAACCAATTATGCTCTTGAGATAAGATGAAGTAAAGTTGTATTTAGAACGCATTCTAAAATGTATTACTACTAATCGAGTATTACATGCATTTTAAAACAAATTATTTTAAAGGTGCTTTAAAGTGACGTTGGGACATAAAGGGATAAGAATGCCTACTTAAAACTGAACTTTTCTCCATTCCATAAGATTTAGTCTTAGGTTGTTGTTATGATTAATGTAAAATATAGATAGCATTCTTCAATTCATTAAAAAATAATAATAACTTGATTTATTTATTAATAAAGAAAACTGATGGATAGCACATGCGCATTATTTTCTTGGATTCTCATTGCTGTTTTGACATTATTGAACATATTTTGGAAAATGCCATAAGTAAAATTATTCTTGATTACGTTTAAAATCCATATGATGAGTAAAATGTATTAATTAGAGTTAAAACAACTTTCAAACAGCCGATAACTTGACAGAAGCAAACAAAATAAAATTATGCATTGGACATTGATTTAAATTGTATTTTTCCATTCAGAAATAATTTAAAGAGAACGCAACTTTGATTACACAGTATTTCAGTGAAGAGCAAATATTAGCTTTCTAAACAACATTTAAAGTTTCCTTAGAATAGATATAAATATAAATCGAATATAATTATATATTCCTAAAATTATTAATTTCATAATGCAGAAACTTATTATTATATTTAAAAAACACTTTAGTATATTAATTCCACAGGTTTGATTTTTTGTAACTGATTGTATTTGTAATTTAGTTTTATCAATTGTTTTCCGACGAATTTTTAGATTATTTTAAAGTGATGGCTGTTTTAAACACGATTCAATTCAGTGATGATGTGTTTCTCGTTAAAACTAACTTTGCCTGACCTTATTTCATTAATAATATGAATTATAAAATTAGTCGTTTAACAATTCGCTATAATTAAATTTAAAATTCTGCATGTGATTATATCATTTCAAGTATAAATCAATTATTATAAACATATATCCATTCATCCTGTATAAGATCATTGCTTTTAAATTATCACGAAGTGACCGACGAAACAACTGGCAGCTACTTAGTGCATCTGGATACCATTTCCCCCATCTGATAGGTAAACAGAAAAAAGTGACATAAACTATAAAAGCGGAGAAAAGTGACACGGAAAAAAGTTTACGGAAAAAAAGTTACAGGAAAAAAAGTGACAAGGAATTGATTTTGGGGATTCATTGATCAGACGGAGGCTCTTAATTTAGGTAAATGGGTTTTTCATACTGAATTAACGGTTTTGGTCCAATTTTTGGATATACGCCCATATTGAAAAGACGCTTTCCTTATTAATCATTTAATAAATTTTTGAAGGATTTTAGAAGGATTGAATTATTTAGAAGGATTAATTAAATTTGAATTTACAGGGATTTTGTGCAATATTTATAACCCACTCAAATCTTTTATTTTAAATTGTTTTCTTCGTATTTTGTAGAATTATAAAATGTACAAATATGGTGTTCTTACAATATAAATGTAGAAATACAGTCGGCTCTCGTTAATTCGAACTTACTGGGACCATAAGAAATGTTCGAATTATGGTAAGTATGACAGAAAAACATAATTAAAAGAGTTCTTTTACAAAGGAATTCAGCTGTTCAAGTTAGAATGTGACTTAATATTAAATTAAAATACATAAATACGTAAACCAATTAAGGAATTAGGAACAATCGCAATGGAAGAAGAGGTGAATGTGTCATTTACAGACATACGGACAGGCCCGACTAACAAGTTTCTATGTCCTGGGCACTTTCAAATTTTCGTGCCCCCGTAGATTAGTTAATTTACTGATAGTAGTTTTTTCACACATTATACACTTATCCGAAAAAAAGTTTCCTCGAAAATTGAAAAACAATTCCATAAATAAAAATTAAGAAAGAAATTCTATTATTTATTGAACCGTGCTTTTAAACATAAATTGATGTATACTTTTGTCATTTTACCGAATTAATATCACTTTTCGTTCCGCAATTATGATTTTTATGATATAAATTTAGATGAAATAGGAAATGTTTTGTGTTCCACAGAAATTTCGTTCCCAGGGCATAGAACTCGAGTGCCCGTGCGATAGTCAGGGTTTGCAATAATTAGAAAGCGGATATCAAATGGATGGGATTATGTGTATACTAATTCAGAACAATTTTTACTAAATTGAAAGAAATCAAGTTATTTCAAGGATCTGGAGTTTAAAAAAAAGGAAAAATGAAAAATTGGAGTTCCCGTTAGTTTGAATTAAACGATGTCAAGAGAAAATGAGTTCAAATTAACTGAAAATTTTAACATTATTCTGCCATTGAAAATTTCGGAACTTAACGTTTAGTTCGAATTAAGTGAAGATTCGATTTATCCGATTTTGAATTAACGAGAGCCGACTGTATTTCCGAATTGAAAAATCCCCATCCCCCTCCCTCAGCGCCAATAAAGCTGAAAAAATACAAAGGGAAAAGAAATTATACTTTTTAAAATATATTTGTTTTGTGTAACTAATAATGCTTTTGGAACAAAATAAAGTAATGTATCTGTAACTCATTCTAAACAGTATTACAACTAATTGACGTATTAAAAGAATTTTATAATGAATAATTTTAATGGACTTATAAGTACCGTCCGTAGATAAAGGGTTAATCGAAGATTATAAAAACCATTAATAAATTAGTGAACCAATTTTATACGATAGTTTGTGATTTTTTGTGTGAATGGTTATTTTTGAGATTGTCAAAACTACACACTCTCTGAAAATTTTACCAACTTCGACTTTCAGAAATTCTCAAAAGAAATATTTAAAAACAAATCATGGGGAAAATGTTATTTTGTACAGAGAAAATGGTATTTCAAAACAATATTTCCCTGTAAAAAGGCAGGGCCCGATTAAGCTCTGATGCTATGGGAAGCACAGTGTCATTTCGGGGCTCCTCTTTCATTTGTAAAGAATTTACATTCGAGATACCTGGAAATTCACCACTGCTACAAATATTATTCAAAAGAATGGCTCACTTGATTTCATATGTATTTCATTAATCAATATCCCCCCCCCCTTTTTTTTTTCTTTTTACATTAAAATTGAATACAATCAAGCAAAATATGCTAAAAGAGATTAGCATGGGGCTAATATAAAAAATATAATTGGATGAAAAGATTGAATTAAAAATGTATGCACAACATAGAGTGTCAATATTTTGATATACTTCTTTCAATAACGGCAATAGCTATTTTTTTTTTTTTTTTTTTGTACATATAAGCTAAATTTAACAATTCTAAAATTCAATATGTAAAATAAAAATTTATCTAAAATAATGTACAAAAACTGATCTTTTACATGAAAAATTAATTCGTTATTTGCATTTACGAAGCACTTAAATAATACAAATTATATATATATGCATATATGCATAATTAATAATTTGAAAAGAAATTAGGTAAAATTTTAGAATTAAGTTAATTCCATGCAAAATTCAGGGCCCCCTGTGTTCTCAATTTTGGGCCCCTTCAAAACTTTCTTCAAAACTTTTTTCGGTTATTAATGTCAAAGCTCATATTTAAAATGAAAATGTTGCTAAAATGTATAAAAATTGCAATATTTTTAGGATGATTAGTACTAATGTTAAAAAATATTCAGGGTGCAATATAAAGTTATAAATTTATAATTTTAATAATTCTTGAGCGAGTGGATTCCAATTTCATATCCAAAGCTAAAATTTGCTCAAGACTCAAAATTTAAAGTAAAACCATGTTTTAGCTTGGAATATTTACGATTCTTTCTCGAAATCTAGAAATATTTCCCTCAAACTAATAAAATTTTAAGGAAACATTTTCCAATTACATTACTATTTTTATTTTCCTCGATAAAAATGAATGCGTGGAAGATTCCTTTTTTTTTCCTATAACTAATTTGCATAGACATACAACTTAACAACTTATAAACTTAACAACAATAAATAACAACATATAAATACACTGGTGCTTAACAACATATAAATAGTAGGTGTCTCGCCTAGCTTTAATCGGGATCAAAATATTAGCTTTAAAAACACCTGAAATAAAACCGTTCATTAATTTGAACAACTTTATATTTTTAAACGGAAATCTAGTATAAAAAGCTTGCAGAAGCATTCTTCTGTTTTTCTTTTTTATCGACTACCAATAAATACATTTAAATTATTTTAAAAGATATTTATTATTGTCTAAACGATTTAAAAATTTTATGAAATACAAATGTGGTGATTTCAAACTCCGTGTTTAATTTTCATGCAAAAAGGCTGATATTTAGTGGTAAAAGTGCTGCACATCAAGAGCAATACTGACATGCGTAATTTACGATTTAAGCTAATAATTAGAAAAAGCCCCTACCGCCTCAAAATATAGCCGTAAGGTATATTTGAAAGTTAATTACTAATTTTTAAAAAAAGGAAATCAAGATTAGAAATAAACGCATTTTCATCTAGCCGCTTTTGATGAGTTTTTAATTCAATTTTCAGCAAGCGCCTTTTTAATCAGAATTGTGTTACTGTGACTTCTTTTCTTCTCTAACCTCCTCTCCCTTTATGATTCTTTTTTTGTTAGACTTGGTCCCATGAACAACTTGTCAATATAAAAGTTGTAGATAATATTAAGAAGATTTATTATAAATTTAATTGCATTTAATATCTTGTAAACCGACGAAGATATGATTTTTTTTGTTTTATTTTAATCCTTTTAAGGACGTCTTTTGCAGTCTGGAAACGGTTAATCTGAAGGTTCAAACTGACAAACGGTAGCAGTAAATTTTTACTGCAATTTTGATCGCATAATATGCATGACGAAAAGTTTTCGATTATTTTTAAATCAGTTTGTTCAAAAATCGCAGCTTGAATGAATTATTTGACCAGTTTCTGAGCAGAAAAGCCTTGCCCATGAAAGGGTTAAAACATTATTTTGATATATATATATTTGAGCCCATTTTTAACGATGTCAAAAATCTGTCACAGATAAATTTTTAGAACTTTTCTTAGAAGTAATAATAACGGTAATTGATTTTATGTACATCACAATTGTGAAATTATGGGTTTTTTCTGTTTTCACAAATCCCTTCCCCATTTCCAACTTCCTTGGTCTGATTTTGGCCATTAACGAACATGACCGAGATTTTCTTCTCCTTGATTTTATGTATGAGGTTGCAAGAGATTTATGCAAAATTGTAGAAATTACGTGGATATATACAGGAGTGCAAAAATCTAGGCGCCAGCGGCTCTCATCGCTAAAAGAAAAAAGCTTTCCTCATTGAAACTTCAATAGCACTTATGTTGAAAAATGATATGCAATCGAAGATATAATAATAATAATAATAATAATAATAATAATAATAATAAAATAGTAATAACAATAATAACTTTTTTCTGCGTTTCTAATCAGAGTTTTTTAAGTGTAATATTTTCAAAAAGCATAATTATGTGAAAACGCAGAAGTTTAAATTATTTTGAAACCCATTCCCATGAATTCGATATTTAAAAAGAAAAAAAAATCTTTGAAAAATCTACTTAAGCCTTATTTACCAGAGTAAAAAGTTCCTTAGACTGCTAATGTACAAAACTTCCTTGTATTGTAGGACTTTTAGAAAAGGTGTCTACAAGCATTCTCACGTTGAACTCTTTTTAAAAGGGGTATTCAAATACTGAAATTTAATATCCTGCGTTGAGGAGCATTGCATGAGGGAATGGGTGCAGAAGAATCAGAGGGACATTTTTGTTGAGCTTTTTTTGTCAATCTCAGGGACTGATCATTGTTCGTTTTTACCTGTCTCTCCAACATAGATCAATAAAAGGACTAGCCCTGTGAAAAGAAAAAAAATCTTACTAACTCGTGTATAAGTCGACCGACTCCTATTTTTAACTCCCAAATTTTGTGTAAAATTCTTCGACATTTACACTAGTATATACGGTATAAATAAATAAATAAATATGAACATATAAATATTTATATAAAGTTTTAAACTGGGGGGGGGGGGGGCTTTGGATTCTATTACTCATGATGGGCATGGATCTGCAAAAAGTTTTCAGAAATTTCAACATAGGGGAAAATATAATAGGTATAGTATTCTTTACGAAATCTACCTATAAAAAATCCTGAAGAGATGTCTGGAAACGAATTTGCCTGAAAGGTTAAATGTCAATATCGTTTAAAATTGAAAAAAATCTTCTTAAAGATGAATGTATGTTTACGAGTGTGTGATTTGTCTTTTCGTATTTAGATTTTTAATTCTGGGTGAAAAATTTTAAGTATTTCAAAAATAAATAAATAAATAAATAAATAAATAATACAAAAGTGTGAGTTTCAAAAAATTATTATTTTTTTA
This sequence comes from Maratus speculifer, assembly GCA_964019185.1. Taxonomy (NCBI): domain Eukaryota; kingdom Metazoa; phylum Arthropoda; class Arachnida; order Araneae; family Salticidae; genus Maratus; species Maratus speculifer. The sequence continues at coordinate 84,955,276 of OZ025300.1, read as the reverse complement.
ATAGATTGTCATTTTCAGAGAGAAAATTGAACGTAGATATGCTGCTTTGGTACCTTTATTTTTTTTTTTATGTTTTTGATTCAATATTTATGATGTCAATTTTTAAACATCGCAGAAAAAAAATTCACAAACGGAATCGACGACGGAAATTAGTGCATTAGTTAATGAGATAAAACTGTCGTATAAATCGTAAAAATGCAGCAGAGCAACGCCACCTGTTGAGCGATTTGAACCAAAAACTAATCAACATCAATCTATATCAGGGACTACCAGGATAATAAATTTTCATTAAATTCCGTGTATTTGTTCCTGAGATGGAGTTGTTGCAAAAATCCTGAAAAATGCAGCATAGCAGCTCCACCTATTGAGCGATTTACACCAAAACTAATCAGCGTCAATATATATGAATGACTACCTGAAGTAAACTTTTATCAAATTCCGTGCATTAAGGGAGGATTCGAAAAAATATGTTCCCACTCTCAACAGCTCGAAATTTTCTGATACATTTTCAGACTCATTTTTAAAAGTAGAAACATGAAATTTGCTAAGATGATTTTTGAAGATGCCGTGTGATTTAATTTTCCCCTCAATTCATTAGAATTGGATTTATAAACAATTATTACACTCTGATCTTTTATTTTTATTTTATTTTATTTTTGTTTTGTTTTTTGTTTTAGATCTTCCGCTTCAAAAACTTCGGTTCAAAACGTCACCTTTGACAGCCTTTCTATTTTTTTTTTTTTTTTTTTTTTGCAATATTTTCTCCATTTATCAAAAACTAAATAAACACGGCACATTGTGTATTTTCTTAATAATAGAATTTGCCAGTTTGATGCACTTGAGAGCAAAAAGAAATTTAAAAATAAATCGGAATATAAGAAATTTGGTTTGGAATACACCCTTAATTCTTGAGACAGAACGATAGCAAAAATTGTGAAAGATACAGCATAGCAGCGCCACTTCTTGAAACATTTACACTAAAATGTAAACAAACATCAGTTCATATGAAGGACTAACTGAATCGGAAGTTTGATGGAAATATGCGTATTAGTTATCAAGATATAGCTGTTGAGTAAATCGTAAAAAATGCAACATAGCAGCGCAACTTATTGATCGATTTTACACTAAAAACTAATTACCACCAGTGTATTTCAGGGACTAACTGAATATAAAGTTTTGTGAAATTCTGTTTATAAATTCTTGAGATAGAGTGTCCACAAAATTTATGTCACAGAGAGACATTTCGTAAACACGTGTTTTTTGGAATCTTTGACCCCCTAAAACGTGTAAATCCGACGAAGACCGAAATTCAAAAATTTTTATGAATCCATCCTTTTTTCCAGGTAGAGGTAGAATAAAGAAAAAATATGAATATTGCATAGATCCTGATAAGAGATTAGGTTTTCGTTTAAAAGTATAAATTCTGACAAAATTCGGTAACATGTTTCGGTAAAAAATTTGATGTTTATTAACCCCTTGAAGGGCAGTGGCTCATTTTTCATCACTTAATTCACTTAACCGCCCTAAATTAGATAAATCGGTTTTTATGCAGAATTATCCAAAGTGTGTCAAATTTTGGATATAGGTTCTTTCTGATAAGGCTTATATATAGTATATAATGCCTGAAGAGATTTGGGAATTTAATGGTTTAGCATAGAGGGAGAACGGGGGAATAATCTTTCTTAAATTAAATTAATAGGTTTTTACGCAGAATTATCCGATTTGTTTGGAATTTTTGACATAAGTTAATTATGATAAGAAGTATCTCTGATTAGTTATGTGATTTTTTTTTTTTTTTTGCTTATTAATAAAGGGGGGGGGGGGCAATTATCTCGCCTCAAATTAGATAAATCGTTTTTTATGCAGAATTACCCGATGTATTTCTTTTAAATGTAGGTATTTTCTAAAAAGGTGAATACCTGAATAGTTCTAAGAGTTTAATGGCTAAGTATAGAAGGTGAATCGAATACAACCCCCACCCCCTTAAATTAAATAAATGGCTTTTTACGCAGAATTATCGGATTTGCTTCAAATTTTGGATTATAGATTCATTATGATAAGGTGTATCCCTGATTAGATATATGATTATTTTGCTAATTAAAAAGGGACGAGTGATTATAACCTCCCCTTAAATTAGTTAAATTGTTTTTATGCACACTTATCAGATGTATTTCATATTTTGGATATAAGTTCTTTCTCATAAAATGAATCCCGGAATAGGTTTTAGGGTTTAAAAATCACCCCAGGAAATGAATATTATATGTTCTTTTTGTTGCCAAAATATTTTCCAAAATATATTCTTAATTTAATATTTTATGTGTTAAAAACTGACAATCTGTGAGTAACATTTAAAGATAAATTGTCAATCACATAAGGAACTAAGACTTTCAATAAACGTTTAAAATGGATTGCATATTCTCTATCGTCTGTTAAATGTTGAATTTTGATACTTATCATTATTTTCATTAGTATTTATGTGTTTATATATTTTGATTCTTTTTAATGTGTCAATTAAATAGCTCTCGTTAGAACTTTTTTTTTCTTTTGTTAAACGCAAAATAATTTGTTAAGAACTTTTTTTTTTTTTTTTTTTTAACAATGTTAATTTAAAACGAAAACCAAAAGCTAAATTTCGAAAATTTTAAGTTTACAAAATGTAACGAATATTGTTAAATGTTAAATGTTTTGTTTTATTCGCTCTTTATTTTGTTTTTTTAGAATAATTTTTAGAATTTTTTTCTTCAAATAAATGAGAATTTATTTTATATAATGCCTAAATATTAATAAGCCTAAATAAGTTTTATCAATTGTATAAAAATCCGAGTGTATTTACGGAAATCAGTGCATGGACAGACGGACAAACAAACAAAATGCAAAAGCACTCTTTAACTTTGTTGGAAAATGCTAAAAATCTACAAAAGTACTAAAAATCTTACATGTGTATAAGAGGGCGTGAGGTTCAAACTTTGCCTTTTCCAGAAAGAAAAATTTTTGCGATTTAAATAAATATCATAAAAACTATTAGTTTTCATTGTAAACACCAAGATTTTACAATGCCAAAACACACGTTAAAACTTTCTTTCTTTCTTTTTTTCATTTTTTTTCTAAAATTATAGTTTTTTTTTCTTTTACGCAGATTTATTAATAGAATAGGTTCATACAGAAAATTCATTTTTAAAAATGTCGATAAAGTGCGTTTTGAAGTTTACGTCCTCATATATATTACATAATTTTAGAGTTACATTTTAAGTGTCGTCTACAAATTTCTAGATAAATAAACCGTATGATTATTAGCGGAAACAATAAAAACTATACGCAGAAAGGATATATAGCCAGGATTCTTAGGTTCTCGATGAACCTAAAAAATATTCTAGCACTCCATGTATGTCCCCTCTACTGTGATATCAATATGACATACGGGGGCAGATATACTGGGGGTAGATATCAGGTTCTCGTAGAAAGTGAAATTCTGCAGCACTGGATATCTTCCCCCTTCTAATGCAGAGCTCAAAATGGCGGACGGGGGCAGATATACTGGGGGCAGATATACTGGGGGCAGATATCAGGCCCTCGTAGAAAGTGAAATGCTGCAGCACTGGATATCTACCTTCATCTAATGCAGAGGTTAAAATGGCGGACGGGGGCAGATATACTGGGGGTAGATATCAGGCTCTCATAGAAAGTGAAATTCTGCAGCACTGGATATCTTCCCCCTTCTAATGCAGAGCTCAAAATGGCGGACGGGGGAAGATATACTGGGGGCAGATATCAGGCCCTCGTAGAAAGTGAAATGCTGCACCGCTGGATATCTACCCCCTTCTAATGTAGAGGTCAAAATGGCGGACGGGGGCAGATTTCATGGGGGAAGATTTCATACATCCCTCTTAGAGTACTGAACGCATGTTGCTTCCGTATTTACGGTTTCTGGCTTACTTGTCCCATAACTCAACCAAAATTAAAGAAACAAGCATTGAATATGTGCATATACAGTAGACTTCCTCAAATCCGCACAGCTTGGGACCAGAGGTTGTGCGGATTTTAGAATTTTGCAGATTTCTGGTCATTGCTTTGTTTACATTTTTAAAAATAATTCGAGTGCAATTAATAATGGAATCAAAAGTATAATGAATGCTTACAATATACTAATACATTAAAATAAGTAAACTAAAATAATAAAAATTTAGATAATTTTTAAAATACTAAAAGCAAAAGTGAAATTAATAAAAAATGTACAATTAAATATTAAAGATGAAATGTGTTTTTCCTAAATTATTTAATGAAACTTGCTTTATAAAGATACATTACTAATTTACATCAGGATCATAAAATAATGAAGCTTTATTTTAGGTTTAGCCAGACTTAATAACTAAAAAGGTTGATTAATATATAAAAATATTTGGTAAGATTGTGATGGCCAGTGATATCAACAATATCTTGATTTTTTTTCAGAAAAAAAATAATTCTTTCTTCATAAATTCAATAACCTTAACAAAATTTAGAAATTAAAGAATGTATGGAATTGATATAAAACAATAAAAGTCAAATTTTGCACCTACATCTGAACTTAATGTTTCATTGTTTACATCCATAAATTATGCGCGGATTTTAGAGAGTTGCGGATTTTAGGAGTGCGGTTTTGAGGGAGTCTACTGTACTATAAAACGCGGCCACTGGATGGTCCAGTAGTGGTTCTGGTGAAACAACCAACGAGGAAAATAATCTGAAACGTATTGCCAAAGGTGTCTGAAGCGGTATGATTATATTTTCTGTTATTGATTACTTCCGATATTTCATATATTGAAATAAAAGTCTTAATAAGCCGCATTCATCATAATTTTGCATTTAGTGTTGTATTTACTATTGATTTTTTGGATTAAAACTAATAACAATAATGCTTATGTTCATTAGTATACATCATATTTATTTAAATATATATTTTATTTTTAATCAATTATTAAACTTTCATCCAAGATATTATTATTTTCTTATCTGTTATGAGGTATACCAATGAAAAAAAATGTATGTCACATCTAGGTGCTGATGGGCGAAAAATGGCCCTTATTAGCCCACCTCCTTTTCCACAAAACTGGGAATCCTAGAATTTTTTATGTAGCTGTAACAACAAAAAAGCATTTAACACATACACGTTTACACTATAAATAAAAAATAAAAAAAATCTGTAAGGTTACTAAGAAATCTTTTAGAAAATTGGGATGCCTAGAACTTCTTATGTATTTCAACCTGGGTTACAGATAAAAATTTTAATAAGATTACTGTTATTTTAGTAGATTCTTTTGTAAAGTTACAAATTTCTGATTCTTTACAAAAGTTTTTTTTTTTTTTTTTTTTTTTTTTTGTAGATTTACATTTTTATTTTATGCACAAAGCAAGATAAGATTTTTGAGAACGTTCAGATTTTTGAACTTTATCAAAAAATCTGTAAGGCTACTAAAAATTTTTTAGGAGGGACTCCAAGACTTTTTTTTATGTAACTTCAACCCGGATAACAGATAAAGCTTTGGTAGAATTACTGTAATTTTACTAGATACATTTGTAAAGCTACAGATTTCTGCAGCTTTACAAAAGCTTGTTTTGTAGATTTACAATTTTATTTTATGTACAAAGCAAGATAAAATTTTTGAGAACGTTCAGATTTCTGTAACTTTACATCTGTAGAATTACATAATTACTGTGCATGAGGAACACTGAGCGAAACAATTAGTATATTAAGGAAAGTGTATTTCATTGTAAATGAAATTACCATTATGGTCTAAGAGTCCTACTGCTGCATAATGGTGAGCCAACGCCCTGTAGTGCTCAGACTTGACGAGTAGTAAGCTGATCCAAGAATAAGGAACATAGTCTTTCACAGAACTATTCGTCATTACTTTATGGACGATTGAGTAAACGGCAGATACCTAGAATTTAAAAAAAAAAAAAAAATGTATGTACAGAGAGTAGACGGAGTAAACAAGCATGATAAATTAGGCAAACAAGAGTGCGAAGAAGTATTTTGTACAGTCAATCAGGGTAACTTTGCTCCGCTTTTACTAAACTTTGATCTATTCTGCCATGGTGGAACCTTGACGAATTATTTCCAGTCGGCTGACAATTTCACATTAGAGCTGCTATCCGTATTTTGAGACCAAAACTTTGACGTTAACTCAAGTAATGTAGCAGATTTAATCTTTTTTTCCCTCTCTTGGACCAAAGTTATCCTTTGACTGATTGTACTACATTTACTGCAATTGATTCATTCATTTCCACTTTATCAGCAGATGATGAATCTTAAATTGTCCGTAGGCAAAAGCAAATCCTGCTTTTACTGTGCGCAGTCTAATAAAATATCCATGTTATAATAATTTCATATATACACATATTTTAACAAAAAATATTTCAGAAAAAAATTTGACTTAAATACTTGGATCTATTTTACGAATTATGCGCATAATTGTACTGAAGTGCAATATTACGTGTCAAACTCTAAATTTAATGAATATTATGGAAATACTTAGTGTCTTGTTAAAAAGTGTGCAACACAAAAAATAGTTTGAAATTTGATTATTTGATAATTTTGCGATTAAAAGAGGTTTTCGGTGCTTTCAAAAGATTTTTTTTCTTTGAGGGGGGGGGGGGTATAAGAAAGATCCAATCTAGTTTCTTGAATCTAAACCTAGGATTTATTAACTTTTGAAAATTCTTTTGCTAATTTTTTTTTTTTTTTTTTTTTTTTTTGTGGGAAAATAAGTTATAACAAAATAAAGTAATAATTAAATATATATATGAAAGGATACAGACTGAAACCTTTTTAAAACTTAAATTGAAAATTTTAAAATTCCAACTAATATATTTAACTTTAATTTGGAAGATTAAAGCTACTTTGCACCTGTTAACTTTCTTTTCTGGCCTAACATTTATTACTTCCAGACTTCATTTTAGGACAATTCTTAAACGTGCTGATCCAAGTTTTGTCGGTATTTATGGTTAAAGCCTGATACATCACCGAACCCGGAATTGTGGGGGACTTGATCATATATCAATCAAAAGCTAATCAAGCGATTAAAAAAAATGTTTCTCCCAAATGTACAACTGCGCCCTCACTTGGAAAATATGACAAGTCCCGCGATATTAGCAAAAATGCGCTAAAAATGGGAGATTTTGTAAATTTGAGATTCCTGTTTCATCTATGGGCATGTAGCTCCAAAAATGCCAAAAATCGAAGTAAAGTGTTCGAGGGACCTCCAATAAGACTCGGGAGTTCAGCTGTAAGATGGAGCGGTGAAATAAATGCGTTCGATTCATAAGTCTAATTCTTATCCACGATTGATGTCAGCCAAGACGTCATTACTTACACACACAAATATATATGTAAAGGGGTTCGGTTTAATTAAACAGAATTATGTGAAACAGCCTTCAAATGGATTCAATTATTTGACTAGATCGATAAGAAACTAATGAAAAAATGTGGGATCTGCATAAAGTGAAAGAATCAGATGTAAAGTAGCTCTCCAAAATTGAAATTCTTACCTCTTCTGCTTCCTGGGCTACTTCTAAGCAAGTCTGGATTCCAAGTTTCTCGACTCCAGGAGTTAGTTTCTCGAAGAGACATTCTCTCGCTTGAGCCTTAAAAAGAATTTTTTTATTACCAAATTTAAAATTTGGAAACTTTCAGCTTTTATAATTGAAAATTTCCAAATTTTAAATTTCCAAAGCTTTTCACTGATTATCGTTTTATCCGCAATTATTCAGCACTGGCATTTAATACACATACACATATCTGTAAAAAATGAGCAAATCGCAAGGGAATCTTTCCCGTCACAACTTCAAGTGTCTATTCAAACACACAAATTCCCCCGATTTTTCTAGGTTTTGCTCGATTTTTCCATACTGATAATATAAAATTTTTAAATAGCGAATTTATGATGAATCATATGAAGAAATGTTAAAAGCTACAAAATATTTATATTTTGCATCAAGGTGTCTAGCTCAGTTACGAATTTCCTTGGTTTTCCCACATAAAAATATCAGATAATGAGAGGTTGTAATGTGAGATACAAAAGGTTTTTATAATATTTGCTTGACGCACCCATATTTCTTAATGAAAACAGTTTTTAAAATGTTAAACATCTTTCAGATACACTTTTAACACCAGGTTCGATTCATCTTGTCCTTTCAGGAGGAAATTCTTTATCATTATATCAGTCAAAATACATGTGATATAGCAATTATGGCATTAACGAATTGCATATCTTTTAAAAGTGTTTTTTAAACAAAACGTTATTGGATGCATCACTGGACTTCACTGTATTCAAACCAAAATACATCCAATGATGTTTCATTTTTTCTTTTTCTCCCCCCCCCCCCATGTGCACGATGTTTTTATACAAACCAAATTAATAAACACTTTTTAATTATTTTGAAAAGTGTGAAAAATATTGGCGTTTTTGCCTAATGGTGAATCTCACAAGCCACGGAGAGTTTTCTAAAAATCATCTAATCTAAATATATTAATCATAAAATACTGAAAACACTTACTCTGAAGCATCGGAATTTCAGAATAATAGTAATAATAATATCAGTGTTTTTGATAAAAACAATGATAAACTTCACATCAAGCTATTATTGAAAAGTCTGGTGCTAAAACGATAATCTCTTCTTTTCATCTTATTATCAATGCTGGATTAAGAAGAATATTATTTTCATAATATTGCGAAGCCACAAAAGCCAACATGGGAAGTAAATGTAAGCAATAAGGCATATTTTTTGGGCACTTTATTTCAGCTCAGAATTACGCGTTAAAGGAAAGTGGGGTTGTCAAGAGAGCTAAAAAGTTAGGTCCTGCATGGGGATCACCATTTTAAATGAATCGAAATTAAACGATACATAACAGAAATGTGTGTAAATTGTGCGTTAAGTAGCTGTCATTCTATAAGTAAAACAGATCTCTGCTCACTAGCATAAGTTGAATAAGGGTGTCTAGAGTGTTGATGGACAAGTCCATGCTAGGGGCATTGCTGAAGTTGTCCCGGATGTAGCGAAACATGCCGGCAGCTCGCAGGAAATTGTCCACAGCAGCATCCACACCAGTACTTGTCAGACGATCCTGAAAAATGCAAATTAAAATGCTTACAGAAAAGTTTTTATTTAATAAACACAAACACACATACATATATATAAACACATACATAAAAAAATTCACTGTCCAATGATGCAAAATGAAGGGCGGAGAATAATCTTAGACCAGGTCTGTTCAACTTTTTACTAATCAGAGGCGTATTTTAACTGTTTGCAAACAATGAAGGGCGCCATTCCATTATTAACACAGCTTGAAACATGCAAAAAAATTATCTCGCAGTATGAATAACGATACACCCATGGGAATGCATCACGCAAGTAGACGTCAGAAAGATCCTATAAATCTGGAGTTCATAAAAATTCTCAATATATTTCGAATTACACATTTTTCAGCGAGAGGTTATCTCAAAAATTTTTGTACTAGGAGGAGCTAGAATTTTTAATCTCGTATATAATTAAAATGATATCAGAAAAAAAAAATATTTTTTTAAGACGCAAAAATACTAGATATATATTACAGTAAACATTGGACTGTGAGACAAAAAAGTTTGGGTCTTACCTGCCTGGCTGCAATCTGTGTGTAGAGGGCAGCGATATTGAACAGTACACTTGCTTTTTCAAAGGCAATGGTTTTCTGAGTACTTGGCACACCAGTCAAGGAATCGAACCTATGGAAGAAGAAAAACTTAAGAGCATCGATGAAACATCAATACTGTGTACGAAGCAGAAATTTAAAAAAAATTTAGTCATAAAATACGTCAATTTTTAGGTGCGTTCGTAATTATGTAAATACGTAACACCTATAGTTGTCGTCCAGTCCGTACGTCCGTCTTTCTGCATATAACAACTCAAAAACTACCCAACCGAATCGTTTGAGATTGAAAATATATAATTGTTACATAATTTTGTCGAGTCTTTTCAAATTTTATGAAAATCGGATGTATAGTTCAATTACAGGGACAATGAAAAGGATTCCGATACATTGCGGTCAACAGGAAAAAATAGTTTCAAGTGAATGTTAATGATGTTATACTCTTTCGAACATAATAAAGTTGATATGCATCTAAGAAGCATATACTAGAATATACATTTTGTGCAATCTGTGGTGCAAATAATATTTCTTATTGATTTACAGGGCCACACAAACGTATTCCATTGCATAATTATATATGAAGACATTGTTTGGTGCACATTTAAATAGCATTAAACTATTTAATATTTTATGAAATTGATATACGTTGCGCAGGATTACACCAAGTTATAGTCATCGTTCAGTCTGTCCGTCCACATATAATAGAGCAAAAACTATCCAAACGAATTATTTGAGATTTAAAATACATAATTGTTCCATAATTTTGTCGAGTCAATTAAACTTTTATGAAAATCGGATGTCTAGTTTAATTACAGGGACAATGAAAAGTATTCCATCACATTACGGTCAGCAGGAAAAAATGGTTGCAAGTGAATTTTAATGATGTTATACTCTTTCGAACATAATAGAACTGATATGCATCTATGGAATATATACTTAAATATACGCTCTGTATGCAAAGAATAATTTTCAGGGCCAACTAAGGTAACGCATTACATAATGGTATATAAAAGGGAACATTGTTTGGGGTGCGTTTTAATTATATTAAACTATTTCATGTTTTATGAAATTTTCTTTTTAATGATGTTACGCTCTTTCGAATATAATAGAACTGACATGAATCTATGAAGTAGATACTAAAATATACATTCTGTACAATTTATGATACAAAGAACATTTATTATTATTTTACAGGGTTACTCAAAAGTACACTGCATTATGGTATATGGGGAAATATTGTTTCGGGTGTGTTTTAATTATATTAAACTATTTCATATTTTATGAAATTGATATTATTGCTGCAGTTTAATATAGGTTACTTCCTGTTTAATAAAAAGCAGATAGTATTTACAGGAACATACAAAAGATTTCGACCACTATACTGTATCCGAAGTATTGTATACTATAACAGCATGATCTGAATATTTTTAAAGCTTCGTTATCGTACGAACGCACCTCATTTGCTAGCTACGCTTCACGAGCAATTTCCAACTTGTTTTTGATTTAATTATTGCTAGTTGATTAAGAAAATATTCAAACTATTTTTCTCCTATAATTAGGAACTTTTTGCAACAATTTTCTTCATACTTTTCTTATTAGCGTACTCTATAACTGTAACTACTCTGCAGCTTTTCAAATGTTAATTACTTTAAGAAAAGAGGGTGGGTGGGTAAAATGCCCTGATATATATGTAAAAACAGAGCAATCCTACAAACTTGTCATGTTTGGAGGGCAGGAGGGGGATTCGTGAAATTGTGACAGTTTTTGACAAGGAGGTGGGTGGGAGGGGCTATGAAGAAATGTGACATCACACTTTCATTTAAAATAAAAGCGTTAAAAACCAACAGATTAAATTCGGAAGTAATTTTGAAATTAAAGTATTTTGTATTCATAAAGTAAAAATAAAATTTAAAGCCAAAAATATTAAATTCCATTCCAAATTACTTTTCACATTCGTATTTTATTACTATTGTATATTAATTATGTTTTTTGTTGTAAACCTTAATCTTATTTCATACAAAATAAGTACAAAATCATTTTATTGTGATTCTCACAAATGTCATTAAATACATAGTTAAAATTTAAAAATAAAACTTGAAAGAAGATCTATAACGTAGTGATTTGTTTCTGAACTGCAAGCATAAGTTTAGGTAATGTAGCATGACATGTGACAAGAGCAGGGGGAGGGGGTAAGGTGAAATGTGACACTTTGTGAAAAAAAGGGGGGGGGGTAGAGATGGTCAAAAATATTTTTTAAAAAGCATGACATCAATCTGTATTGCTTTTTAGGTTGATATATGTATGAAAAATGTGGTCCTTAGGCCCACCTGTTTAATAATCTTGGCTAATATTTGTTTTAAACCAGTGTTGTCCATTACTTAATTTTTTTTGGATAGATTAATAAAATCTATCTCGAGCCCTGTCTATATTTAAAATTCTAAGAGCAGTTACTTTCTCATGCAGAAAATACAGGTTGACCGTTTAAACGGAATGTATCTTTTAAAAATTCAATAAGTAAACGGTGATAGTTATAGGTTTTATTCTTTACGGCTGCTGTATACGATGAGGAACTTTTTTTAATACGTATCTTTCTTCACTTTCAAATATCACCGATAGAGGGCGACGCGCGGTCTCTAACTGTTAGAACTTCAAACTAATTTATTAGAATGAATCAAAGTTCACATAGAATTTAATCTCAAATGTGAAGAATGTTGAAACAAACAAAAAAGGTTGCGTTTTGAATTCGCAAGGTTATTTTGAGTAGGATTAGAGTTTAAGGCAGTGCCTCTATCAGTTTTATTTGGCACTAAGACAACGAAAGATATTCCCGATTCTAGAAAGAATAACTTCAAAAGCTGCCATTTTAACTTGCCATGGAATTTTTAAAACAGTTAATTAATTTTATAGCACTCTGTGTGTGTGTCAAGCGACTTACCATTCGAAGAAAATTCCCATGTTCCGATGGGGCGGAAAGAAACGTCTGTCGATGTAGTACAGCAGGTTGTAGTAGCCGAACAGCAATTTTACACCGTTGTGGTCTCGTGTAGGAGTCCTCACAGCCTGTTTTAAGAAAAGAGAAAACCATTACTGACCAACAAATAAAGTATTACAAACAATGAAAAATGAACTGATTAGCCAGGATTTTGACTTTTTAGCTCACAGGCTATCATAGCCTGAGAGCTTATGTGCCCGTCCGTTCTGTATGTATGTTCGTTCGTGCGTAACACGATAACTCATGATAATAATATACGATCCACTTGAACTTTTGTATATACGTATATCCTGACAAGGCGCTTCCCTGATTAGTTTTTGGAGTTCATTCGATATGTATAAGAAGGGGAACGGGGGGCTCATGCCCCTCCCCTTAATTGATATAAATGAGATTTTCATGCAGAATTAAGTTTTCGTTCAAAATTTAGATATAGGATCATTCTGATGAGGCGATTCCGTGACTGTTATTAGGTGTTCATTGAATAAGTACAAACAGGGGGAACAGGGGTTCTAATGCCCCTCCCCTTAATTTATATAAATGGGTTTTTGCAAGCAGAATTGTCAGATTTCGTTCAAATCTCCGAATAGTTTTGGAAGTTTAATGGTTAAGTATGAAAGAGGGGGACAACTCCTTAAATTATATAAATGATAAATGGGTTTTTATCAAGAATTATCCGATTTGCTCTGAATTTTGGATATAGATTTTTTATATGATAAAGCATGTCCTTGATAGTTTAGGAGGTTCAATGATTAAGTATAAAAAAGGGGAAAGAGAGAGCTGTTTCCCCTTCTTTTTTTTTTTTTTTTCTTTTTTTTTTTTTTTTTCGAACGGAATTAACCTTTGAAAATATAAGGCTGTAATGTACAATTAATATGCGTAGCCTGTGAGCTCAACGCCATCAGTTTAACTGGGCAATATTCTTTTTATTCCTTTTCACTCCATCTCCCTACATCAGTTAAGGGGCTACTTCCAGTCGAATGAAAAGATCCGTTTGCTATTACTAATCCTACTGAAGAAATTTATAAAGATATCTCGGTTGCATTTCAATATGATTTTTTTTCTGCAATGGATAGCTGAGATTGATCTTAAGGGTGTTCTTAAATCAAAAAAGGCAACTCTGTGACATAAGTTTTAATTCATTTTTGTTCGGAAATGCATGAAACTAGCAGGTGTTGTTATTCAGAAACTGTCTAATTGCACTCGGTTTTCTGTTTTTATACAAAAAACAATAGCTCTTTCATCAGAAGCCTTCAAAGTTGACGTTTCTGAACGTATTTCTCGAGGAAAGCAGAAAAACTAGATAAAAATGCATGATCACGTGATCGAAGAAGCTTAGAACTGGATAGGTAATTTAATTATCATAAAATGGAAAACTAAGTTTGGTTCGAAATCGCTTCCATAGTCAGGCCTTCCAATTTTATATGTTTCTGTTAAAAAATGAATTTGTAAATGCGTCAAAACGTTTTGCGCTTATTGAGCAGAGCAGTTGAGAACAACCTTAATGCAGGCCGTTTTTTCATTTTTCTATTTTGATTGCAGGTATTTTTTTATGAGGGTGCTTTCGCTTTCCAATCCGGTTCCGAAAATGAAAGCGTCCCTTTAAAAAATTCAGAAAAGTAAAACATGGCCTGAATACAGATCAATCTCAGCTATCCATTCAAAAAATCATTTAAAAATATTAAAATGCAAGCGAGATATCTTTCTAAATTTCTTCCATAGAATTAGTATTGGCGAAGGGGTCTTTTCATTTGAATGAAGTAGCCTCTTAACTTTAGGGGCTGTGCAAATATAAGGTTGTCAACTTTTTTGGTATTTTTGGGCCCCTTCCGATATCATGTGTTATCATTCCTCGAAATCCCTATCCCCGGGTTATATACCGTAATCAAAGTGTAAATTTTTTTGAAATTTTTAAAGAATCTTTTTCTTTTGTTTGATGTGATGTACAAAACTGGTACATTTATTTTTCGCATATACTTTATTGATTCAAATGAAGAGAAGTCAATAAAATTTCACCTTATATCAATAACATTTAAATTATATTTAAAAGTATTTTATTATAGCTTTTAGTTACATAATGTATTCAAAAGTAATAAAGTATTGTAGCACTTGCCCTGAACGGAGGAGAGGGTGGGGGTAGAGAGAAATTCTTATCAACAAAAACAAGTGGGCAATATTCTTTCTCTGATACAGTGTCTCACAAAAGTGATGGGACACTTGTGCTTCATAAAAAGAAACTGCAATAAAATAAACAAACATGTGCAAAAAGTTTTTGGGGTGTTTCATTTTTAAAGTTAGTAACAATTATTACATAACATACATTTTGCCAAAATATTAAAATATTAATTTAGTAAAAATACAATTGTTCAGAACGGAGCAAAAAATGGCTCACAATAAGTGATGGGACACTTACTTTTCCATCAAATATTTATCCAAAAATTTTACTTTTTAAAAGGTTTTAATATTTTGTTGGATTTCCTTTTACTTTTAAAACATGATTTAATCTTTTTGGAATGGATTCGACTAATTTTTTGTGATTTCTGGAGTGATTTTACCCCATTCTTCTTGAAGCACCGATTTTAGTTGTTGTTTTGAAGAAATGGTGTGTTTGCGAATTCTTGATTCCAATTCTTGCCAAATATTCTCTATGGGATTTAAGTCTGGAGATTGTGGTGATGTTTTTATTATTTCAGGACAGTTATATAGCAGCCAGAGTCTAACGTTCAGAGCAGTGTGCTTGGGGTCATTGTCCTGGTAGAATTTAAAATAGTTATGAAGGTTCAAATTTTGCTTTAAAATATCAATATACTTGTACTGATCCATTATACTGTCAATAAAAACAAGATTACCAACTCCAATGGACGACATACACCCCCATACCATAACTCCTCCTCCACCATGTTTTACTGTTGGTACCAAGTTCTGTTTGCGAAATTCTTCCCTGGGTTTTCTCCACACCAAGATTCTACCGTCAGAACCAAATATATTAAATTTACTCTCATCAGCAAATATAACTTTATTCCAGTAATCAGAATTCTTATTTATGTTGGATTTTGCGAAAGCTAGTCTGAGTTTTCTATTTTTTTCAGTTACGAAGAATTTTTTCCTGGCTACTCTACCGTGATATCCAGCAGATCGAATTACCCTTCTAATAGTCTCAGGATTAACAATTATTCCATATAATGCTTGTAAATCAGCAGCAACTTTTGAAGCACTATTTCTTGGATTTTTTTTAATATTTCGAACGATAATTCGCTTTATTCCATTGGATAGCTTTGATGGTCGGCCAGGTCTTCTTTTATCCTGAATCACATTATTCTTTTTATATCGTTTAATGATACTGAAAACTGTTGAACGACTCAAATTAACTGTTTCAGCAGTTTTTCTAATAGATTTTCCACGTTCAATATGCAAATTAATAACTATTTTTCGAATTTCAGGCGAAGTTTCTTTTCGTTTAGCATTCATGGCTACACAGAGCTAAAAAACACAAAAATTCCAAAACAAACTGGAGAGAAATACTGCAGACGATTTTATAAATTATTGCCAATTGCTTTTAAGTAAAAATAAAACCCCCAAAAATATTTTTATTGCTTATTTCAGACGATTTTTGTTGCATATATAATGGTGTCCCATCACTTATGTGAGCTATTTTTTGCTCCGTTCTAAACATTTGTATTTTTATTAATTTAATATTTTAATATTTTGACAAAATGTATGTTATGTAATAATCTTTACTAAATTTAAGTATGAAACACACCCACAAAAAAATGTGTACATGTTTTTTTAATTTATTTGATTAGTTTCCTTTTGTAAAGCACAAGTGTCCCACCACTTATGTCAGACACTGTATCTTCATATACTTTTCGATGGTATAATGGCGACATACGAACACACACACAAACATTTTTTAAAAGCATGTTTTTTTTTTTTTTTTTTTTTTTTTTTTTAAATCTCTGACACCTAAAACATGTAAATCAGTTAAAAACCGGAAGTCGAAATTTCGATTACACTTTCTTCTATTGATGAAAGAAAAAAGTAAAAATAAAGAAAATTTAACACTCTGGATTTAAATATTAATTAATATAAACTTGAATGTTAAATCCATATACAAAAATATTAAATACCCAATGGAGAACAAGTTAAAAAAAAAAAAAATCAAACTTCTATTTAAATTAGAAATAAAATCTTACTATTTATCGAACAATCAAGTTATAAAAATATCAACTCGGTGAAAAGTCTGTTTAAAGTTTTCATTTGTATAAGTAATTGCACTGGATCTATTAGCAAAATTTACAATATATCGCGATACAATTTTCGTATAGGTAAAAATGAGGTGTCAAAATATTCACAATTAAAGAAGCTTTCAGTTAATATAAAAAAAAGAAAAGAAAATTGATATTTTGACCAATTTCAGAGTACTGTGTCTCTTAAGAAAAATCGGAATTTCTTGTGGAAATTGAGTAGGGTCTGATTTTGCACAGTGGCATGTTTTTACCGATTTACGCACGGGCCGAACTTTTAGTTTTTCTACCGGACCAGGTTTGAATATTTATCTTTTGGGCCTGGGTCTTGAAACTCCGGCCTGTGCAGGCTTCTAACCTGAGAACGTATTTTTAAAAAGTCTACTCACCTGTCTTATGTCCATGAATTCTTTTACGGCATTTTCGTATTTGCCGCTGTCTTCACTGTAGTGCTCAAGGATGAAATCCTAAGAAAAAAGAAGAAAGTTTGTAGTTAACTTCATATTTTTAGTAAAATTTACACGCTGATATTCAGAATCAAGAAATTAAAATTTTAAAATAATGAAAAATATTTATCTTTTAATAAGATTTCTTGTTCTGAAAGCTTTTCCCACGTATGTCAATATAAGATGAATAACAAGTTTTACAGGCGTAACATTAGTAAATTATACTCTGAATTAGTGTTTTCAGGTACAATGCAGTACAACAGCGGTACACAGGTGGGATAAAAAAAAAAATAATAATAATAAGCAGGGCAACGGAAAAACTGGAAAAAAAAAAAGAACAGAATGAGAAAATAATAAAAATATTTTTAATAGTAAGTGAACGAACTCTTTAAAACTAACATCACTTTTCAATATCGAAGACTTGTCCAAACAATACTACGAATCTAGACCATGACCATAGTTTTATAATTAGGAACAGGGGTGTAGTCGTAAAAATAACAGAGGATATATGATCTAAGCAGAGGGTATACGTTCAAGGCAGAAGATATACCCTAGAATGTACTGCAGCTTTCTTGAGAAACAGAGTATACGGCGTGCCTTTAAAAAACTCAGAAAGGTACCCGACGTATCCCCCGTATACCCTCCACTACATCCTTGGTTAGGAATGTTATTTGAAATTCTTATTTCTACATGATAAACCTTACTCCAGAGTAACAGTAAGTTCATAATAAGATTTCTTATTCTGATAGCCTCCCCCCCCCCTTTTTTTTTTTTTACGTAGAGCAGTATCAGATAAGTAACAAGTTTTACAGGCGTAACAATATTAAAATGTATACTGATAATTAGTGTTGCAAAGTACAATGTAGTAAGTAGCGACGCAAAAAAAGCAGGCAGGGCAACAGAAAAGGTAACTGGGAATAACATTATACATAATACCCTGCAATCAGAATTAAATAATTGCTAAATAATTTTAAAAACTAAAACACATACTTTATATCAGGTCTGACTAAAAAGTTTAAAATGTTTTTTGTTTGAATAATTACGGTTTTCATATGTATTTCAGTGATTGTCATGTGTGTAGGATGTCAGATGACTTTTAATTTCTCAAACTGCTTTTAATCCGTTTATCCGGAGTTTTGATTTACATTTTGATTTATAAGCGGAAACTCTTCAAATTGTCGAAATGTCATCAGTTCTCAATAAGTGCGCAAAGTTTCAATTTAATCTGATGTCTTAAAGGGGGTGAAAATGACGTTCAAAGATTCAGTTACATATATACAGATGAAGCTAATAAAAGCGTGTTAAAAAGAGAGAGAAAGAATAGGGGAAAATAATAATGACAAAAATAATAATAGTAAGAGAACTAACATTTTTAAACTAACATTTCTTTTCGATATCAAACAGTTGTTGAACTACTACTACGAATATAGACTATGATCAAGTTTCTATAGTTAAGAAGGCTTTCTTGAAATTCTCATTTCTATATGAGGGCTCCAGAAGCCAAGGATTACAAGTGACAAAATTTAGATTCGGAGTAAATTGAATTCAAATTTGCACATTAATAGTAATTGACCTATTCAAAATATGAAAGTGTTGCTTATATCATGTTTATTTTTTAATGCTTAATTTGGCGAGAGGTGTTGCCTCTTTTCAGTAATCACAAGTTTCAGGAGAAAGCAGATGTATTGTAAAGCAGATTTCTTGTATCCATCCACGGCTGCACAGGGTTGAGGTTTTCTACTTATTGGGACGTCGCGTAGGCTGTACAGTAGGATGGAGCGAAAAAAAAATTTTTTTTTGAAAATCAAAAACGGGTAGGTGCCAAAAGTTGCCTTTATACTAGTACATCAACTGCGTGAAATTTTACCGCTGAAAAAAATGGCTTGAGTCTGCGCTTTTGCTCCAAAAATCGAAATTTTGGGTAAAATTTGTCCTTTTTTGACATGTTTTCAAAAAAAATTAAAAAATTCCTATAGAGCTGGTTACTATTTAAAAGTGTTGCTTAGATCTTTATATTTATCTGCTTAACATATTTAAACTATAAAACAATATCTGTAGTCTGTATAATTGGAGCAATTCTGACAACTTTTTGTGAAAAATCAGCGTTAATCTCTCTATTGGAGCATACAACGAAATGTTCTTTTGAATGCATTTCTTACCTAGCTGCTTTCAAAACTACTGTGTATATAACTCATAGAGGTGGTTGCATTATCCCACCCATCTCAACCACCCAATCATCTAGGCCCAGTGTTTTATTTATGTATTGAATTGTTATTTTTTTCCCGAAGACGAGTATAAGTTTTCTATATATCAAAGTAATTTATCTCTTCTTTGTATTCATAGACTTTGGATGATTTGAATCATGCTGGTGTGACCTGCTGCACGTATATTTTTATACCATGTATAACAGAAGAGAAGCTGAGTAATGTATTGGGTATGTTCTTAATTGAACCTAGTCAGCAGTCTATTATCTTCATTAAAATTTCATGCAATTAGTACATTATGATTGGAAGTTCTGTTATCACAGCATTCTTTCAATCAATTACATTTTATATGCAATGATTTGCCTAAAAATTGATTGTATGAATTCAGTTTCTAGTATGCCATCATTTATTGAACCTATTACATTGAATATATGCTGAGAAGTTAGCTGTTTAATATTATGACGATCGTCACAGAGGATTGCAAACAAAATTTGCGTGTAAAACAACAATATTTCTAAAGAAGTTTCAGTATGCTTTATGTCGTTTCCTGTGTTGTTCCGTAGTCTAATAATTTCTAATAAGATTTTAGATCTATTATTTAGGTGTGTAGTACATTTGGTATAAAACATCCCGCGGTATAAACTTGGATTATAGATTTGGTGAGTGAACATATAGACGCTGATTGCCAATCTGTGCTTATATAAAGCGGAAAATTTTATTAACTTTATGAGCTGTCTTTTCTGTGAGATGTTTTCTAAATTTCTATTCCCCATTCTTTGAGAAATAGCTTTCCTTATGAATTAGCTTTGCAATCTCCGACAGAAATTTCTAGTCTGTTCTGAGTATCTTTTTCTCAATTTGAGAAAATAATTTCTCTATTTTACAAAAAAAAAAAAAAAAAAAAAAATGCAATAGGAAGTGAATATTACGTGGACAAATATTTTCCTTATTGATCCAGTGAATCCATGTAGCTTAGAACGTTTTATATCGACTTCTCTAATAATTGACGCAGAGGAAATTCACTGGAGTTGAAGTAGCGAATGATTCAATATCATATAGATAATTCTAAGCTTACGCCATGCAAAATGGTTCACAGTGACAAATAAAATTCTCCTAATTTTAAATGAGCACTTATAGTCGATATCCGTCCATTCCCTCATAAAGCACAATGCATTATAAGTTTATGCCCAAGACATTTCACCATCAAATGTTATCCACTCATAAAAAGGGGATCTAAAAGTTAATAGGAAATTAACTGGATACGAAAACACTTAGAAAACGGCATAAAACTAATGCAAAAAAAAGTTATTTGCAACAGCGGTTGCTTTACACACGGAGAACAAATTTTCATTGCAATTCTCGCTGACGATCACCATCACATTAAACAGCTCGCTTCTCAACATATAAAAAATGCAAAAGTAGAATAAATGATGGCATACTTATAGTTGAAATATCTGAAATCATCTTTGAAGCAAATCATTACGTAAAAAAAAATACAATTGACGGAAAAAATGTTGTGGTAACAGAACTTCCAATCATTATTCATCAACTGATTGTAAGTTTGATAAATATAATAGATGGCCGAATAGATCCCTTTAATAATATTCCCGTGCATTACTCTGCTTGTCATTTTTTTTTTTTTTTTTTTTTTTTTGTATAAACTGTAAAAATATACATGAAGATAGTTACAGCAGCATGTGGATGCAAAGAACTGATGAACAAGGTGAAAGCATCGAAAACATGCCAAATTTTTATAAAGAAAATCACAATTCAATGTATAAATAAAACACTGTACTAAGATGATCGAATAGTTGGGCCGGATGGTATATGAAAAATAGCCACCTCCACGACGCATGTCCAAGGTAGTTTTGAAAACAAGAGCTGTATTAAAAACAACAATTCGTTATATGACCCAATAGAGTGGTAATGCTGTTTTCTTACTAAAAGTTGTCTATTTTGCTCCAGCTATAGGGAATAAACATATTGTTTTATAGTTTAAATATGTTAAGCAGATAAATATAAAGGTCTAAGCAACACTTTTAAATACTAACCAGCTCTGTAGAAATTTTATAATTTTTTTGAAAAAATGTCAAAAAATGACAAATTTTACCCAAAATTTCGATTTTTGGAGCAAAAGCGCAGACTCAAGCCATTTTTTTTCAGCGGTAAAATTTCACGCAGTTGATGTACTAGTATAAAGGCAACTTTTGGCACCTACCCGTTTTTGATTTTCAAAAAAAAATTTTTTTCGCTCCACCCTACTGTACAGGTTTGAGATTTTCTGCTGAGCGGAAGATAAGGGTGTTCTCAACTGCTCCGCTCAACAAGCAGAAAATGTTTTAACACATTTACAAATTCATTTTTTAACGGAAAGATATAAAATTGGAATGCCTGACTATGGAAGCTATTACGAATCGAACTTATTTTTTCATTTTATGATAATTAAACCGTTTTTCTCCTGTTTTTCGACTTTCATCGGGAAACGTGCTCTAAAATCAACTTTCCAGGCTTGTTATCTATAGTGAGATCTATAGTGTGATAAAGATCTATAGTGTTTTTTAAAAAACAGAAAAATGAGTGCAATTAGACAGTTTCTGAATAACAACACCTGCTATTTTCATGCATTTCTGAACAAAAATAAATTAAAGCATATGTCACAAAGTTGACCTTTTTGATTTAAGAACACCCTTAAGAGAATTGTTTGTACTGTCAGTATTTTGACATAATCTTGACATCCTGGCTAGGTATTTGCCCAGTCGATACCCCATATCAAAAGATCAGACTTGTATTGCTGCTATTACTTTAATATTCTTGGATAAATATGGGCTATATACACTTGGAGTTTAGAATTCCAGATGCGATCACACTGGCTTCGCACGACCGAATACATTGCTACAACAGAAGAAGTCTGATGCAGACAAAGGAGATGCCAACAAATGTAGAGTCGGCTCTATTTTAATTACAAGAAACTGTGACTGAATCGTCTCCATTTTCTTGCTAATTGTGCTTGTTAATATGCACTTACTATATATTCAGCTTTTATGCATCATCATTATCGGCCTGTGAACTCACCATTTGACATTGATATTTAGTTTATATTATGAAAAAAAAGGATACCTAAAATTTCCTATATATAATCAGTAGAATATAAAAAATTCTCTTAATTAGAAGTCTAATTAGGGTGCACGGCTCTCATATGGCAGTTAGTATGTAAAAAAGACAGAGAGAGAGAGAGAGAGAGAGAGAGAGAGAGAGGGGGGGGGAGGGGGGGGGGGAGGGAGGGAGGGAAATTAAAGTTTTTCACAAAAGAGCTTACCTTGAACGGGTCTCGAAAATCAATTTCTTTGGCTTCCTTGAGTCCCAAAGGAATCATTGGCACTAGCTGTGGCGTACTGTAGAAAAAGGAAATACATAATGAGCTTAGGTATTAAATTACGCAAGCTATATAGTTAAGAAAAAAAAATAAACTATTAAAATTGCATTAAATGTTTAAAGAGATTCTAAAATTCCCTGCTCAAAAACGTGAAACTTTCTAACACGATTTCTGACTCAAAATTAGGCAAGCCTGACTACTGAAACGATTTGGAACCGAAATGAGTTATCCCTTTTTTTTATAAATAAATTATCGAATAATAAGCAATTATGGTCCAGTGACGACCGGTTTTTCAACTTTTTCGTGCATTGCATCCGGAAATTAAGTTCAAAACGCTAATTTTAACAATTTTTGTGCTTAAAAAAAAAATACAAAGCTGCATTTTCGAACATAAATGAATTAAAGAAATTGTCAAAAATTAGGCCTTTTGGATTTGAGAAAACTCTTAAAATTACTAGTATAGCTTTACAGTGTCTCACATAAGTGATGGGACACTTGTGCTTTACAAAAGGAAACTAATCAAATAAATTAAAAAAACACGTACACATTTTTTTATGGGTGTGTTTCATACTTAAATTTAGTAAAGATTATTACATAACATACATTTTGTCAAAATATTAAAATATCAATTTAATAAAAATACAAATGTTTAGAACGGAGAAAAAAATAGCTCACATAAGTGATGGGACACCATTATATATGCAACAAAAATCGTCTGAAATAAGCAATAAAAATATTTTTGGGGGTTTTATTTTTACTTAAAAGCAATTGGCAATAATTTATAAAATCGTCTGCAGTATTTCTCTCCAGTTTGTTTTGGAATTTTTGTGTTTTTTAGCTCTGTGTAGCCATGAATGCCAAACGAAAAGAAACTTCGCCTGAAATTCGAAAATTAGTTATTAATTTGCATATTGAACGTGGAAAATCTATTAGAAAAACTGCTGAAACAGTTAACTTGAGTCGTTCTTCAGTTTTCAATATCATTAAACGATATAAAAAGAATCATATGATTCAGGATAAAAGAAGACCTGGCCGACCATCAAAGCTATCCAATGGAATAAAGCGAATTATCGTTCGAAATATAAAAAAAAAATCCAAGAAATAGTGCTTCAAAAGTTGCTGCTGATTTACAAGCATTATATGGAATAATTGTTAATCCTGAGACTATTAGAAGGGTAATTCGATCTGCTGGATATCACGGTAGAGTAGCCAGGAAAAAATTCTTCGTAAGTGAAAAGAATAGAAAACTCAGACTAGCTTTCGCAAAATCCAACATAAATAAGAATTCTGATTACTGGAATAAAGTTATATTTGCTGATGAGAGTAAATTTAATATATTTGGTTCTGACGGTAGAATCTTGGTGTGGAGAAAACCCAGGGAAGAATTTCGCAAACAGAACTTGGTACCAACAGTAAAACATGGTGGAGGAGGAGTTATGGTATGGGGGTGTATGTCGTCCGCTGGAGTTGATAATCTTGTTTTTATTGACAGTATAATGGATCAGTACAAGTATATTGATATTTTAAAGCAAAATTTGAAATCTTCAGCACGAAAATTGAACCTTCATAACGATTTTAAATTCTACCAGGACAATGACCCCAAGCACACTGCTCTGAACGTTAGACTCTGGCTGCTATATAACTTTCCTGAAATAATAAAAACACCACCACAATCTCCAGACTTAAATCCCATAGAGAATATTTGGCAAGAATTGGAATCAAGAATTCGCAAACGCACCATTTCTTCAAAACAACAACTAAAATCGGTGCTTCAAGAAGAATGGGGTAAAATCACTCCAGAAATCACAAAAAAATTAGTCGAATCCATTCCAAAAAGATTAAATCATGTTTTAAAAGTAAAAGGAAATCCAACAAAATATTAAAACCTTTTAAAAAGTAAAATTTTTGGATAAATATTTGATGGAAAATTAAGTGTCCCATCACTTATGTGAGCCATTTTTTGCTCCGTTCTGAACAATTGTATTTTTACTAAATTAATATTTTAATATTTTGACAAAATGTATGTTATGTAATAATTGTTACTAACTTTAAATATGAAACACACCCAAAAATTTTTTGCACATGTTTGTTTATTTATTTTATTGCAGTTTCTTTTTATAAAGCACAAGTGTCCCATCACTTTTGTGAGACACTGTATATATTTATATTATATCATTATGCTTGACTATTTAAGCAATGCTTTCTTTTTCAGCGAATTTGAAATTATCTTTTATAATTTTCATCCCTTTGATAACATTTTATTTTTACTTTCTTTTATCTTCAATAGAAAAAAGTATTGCAGTCGACATTTTTTTTCCCCCCTCGTCTTTCGGTTTTCGACGGATTTACACGTTTTAGGCGTCAGAGATTCCAAAAAACATGTTTTTACAAAATCTCTGTGTGTATGTCTGTATGTTGCCATTCTATCTTGAAAAAGTGTATGAAGATATCCATAGAATTGAATCAAATTTTTTATGAATGTTTTTGGCTGTGGCAAGCAGATTCTCCTTCAATTTTGAAATATTCCGCTGGAAGGGGGCGCTGCAATAACAATTTTTGTGCCATTTTCAATATTGTACCGACTAAAACTGTATGAAGTTATGCATCAAAATGAACCAAATTTTTTGTGTAAGTTTGTGGCTATGGCTAGTTGGTCCTCCCTGAATTTGAAAAAAATCCGTCGGAAGAGGGCGCTTCAATAGCAAT